>CM076574.1:601768003-602239494 GCA_034641835.2 Pinus albicaulis
CATGTTTGAGTATGTTCTAGGTGGCCTCTTGAGAAAAACCGCATATGGGCATGATCCACGTCATGTCTACATGGTTCGTTGCTCATCATGGAGGAAGAAACGAATTCTGGGTATGGTTTTGAACGTGGGGAACACATTTAGGAAGGAAGACTTCTATTAGGATTGTCTCAGTCCAGATATCTTTTCCTCTTCACGCAGCCACTTCAAAGAGTCCTAACGTGATTTCGATAAGGAAAGACAGTGTTCCTGAATTGTTGCAATTATTGTTATGTGCATTTGCTTTATAAAGACTTGGGAGACCGAGAGCTAGGTTAGAGATTTTATGTTAGATTTGCTGCTAGATTTTGTTTAAACTCTGTGCTACATTTCTGAAGACGCAGAGTGTTATGTTCAAAATATTTCATCTTTAATGGAGCAGACCGTGTTGTTCTGAAGCGTGATTTAATTTGGAGTTGAATTCCGTCAAGTGGTAGAGGGCCCCTGCCTCTTGCACGGATTTATTTTGCGTAAATTAGATAAGTTTCCTAGCTGCCTTTACGTTTTTCATTTGAATTGGTAGTTGTTTTTTTTAGCTACTGTAGTCGTATTCATTCTAACTCTTCCACAAGAAGACACTCTTCCAACAGATTATAATGATGAATGTTGAATGACTATAGTATTGTAGGATTAGGAGTTGAATTTATAGTTGTTTTAACTAGCTACTGTAGTTATATTCATTCTAGCTCTTCCACAAGAAGACACTCTTCCAACAGATTATAATGATGAATGATGAATAGCTATAGTACTGTAGGATTTAGTTGTAATTTTTGCTATTCACTATCACAGCTACACTTGTTCTAATCACTCTTCCACAAGAAGAAACTCTTCCAAGAAATTCTTAAGAAGTTCAAGACATGACTGTGATAATGAATGATTTAGTTGTGTGTTTGTACTAAGTATCATCTCCGTTCTTGCTCTTAAACGCTTGCCCAAGACATCATAATGACGAGTAGGGTATGGATATGATATCTTAGTTTTTCATTTGCTTTCAGTCTATTTGCTTACAATTGCACCCAATTACACAGTCAGAATTGTTCTATCTCTTCCAAAAGAAGGAACTCTTCCAAAATATCATTAATGATGAACAAACAGATTGTGTAACTTCATAGAATAATGCATGTTAGCATAGTTAGAATGCTCCGGAGTTTCATTGCATTTAACTCATGTTCAATTACCTTGTTTCGAGTTTGATGATGACTTATAGTTCAACATTGTTCTAGATTAGTGGCATCTTAGGTTCATTCTTAGATTAACTCATTGCACTTGCACTTCATATTCAAATTGTCATCCATTGCACAATAGATTATTTTAGTTATTAGGATTAACAAAATAGCCTTCATTATTCACAAACATCTTTTTGTTCTAAAATCTACAAATGATCCATAGCCATATGAACAGAAGACAACATCACTATAAGGTCTGAAGTATCTCTGCAATTTCCTCATCATTTTATAAACAGAGCTCTTCCTCAAAAGAACTACTTTGAAAAAGAAACCAATAACTCTTTGTGTAAAGGTTCTGTGACATTCAATTAAATTGCATAATAGAACTAGGAATTAGTTATAGAATAGAAGAGATTAGAACAAAATGTTGCATCATGGTAAGATTAGTGTTTAACTGTTTAGTTAGAGGATTTGCATATTTAGTGATCATTTCTCAAGTTTAGTTTGTGTCATTTTCCTAAAAAGTCATTATCAAGATTTTGCTTTTATTTAGTCATAGTTTAGATTCTGCTTCAGTGTTTCCAATTTCATTTGCCATTCCATACATTAGGCTTAACTCTGTTTTTGACCACCAACCCCTTTCCATTAGTTTTCTAGACATTTCCATTGTGAACATAAAAATCACCAAAAGACCAAAAACATCATAAATCATCACAAAAGACCAAAAACATCACAAAACACTACACACAACGCATTAGGAAACAAGCACCTAGGTACATATGGTACACTTCACTTCAACAGTTTACAAATCCTGGTTGACAATTAAATGAGCTCAGTTTAGGAGGCTAGATTGAGACCCAACATTTTGGCGCCGTTGCCGGGGAAGTGAAAACTAGGTAACCTTTGTTTCTTAGCATCCAAAAACAATTTTATGCGTAGGGAGAGAGATTCAAGGGGAAGATTTATAAGCAGCAGAGGCAGAAGTTTGATTTCTAGAACATCACTTGTTTCATCTAGACCTAGAGCTAGTACACCTTCAACTCAAACCCATCTTCCATCCTTTACTGATCCTGGACTTCTAGAAGATCTAAGGTCACCTATTCCATTAGAGAAACCTTCCACTTCATCTACTGAACCTGCTATAGAAGATCTAAAGACTCCTGATAGGGACACAAACCTTTCTACTTCCACAGGAGAGTCAACCATGGCAGAAGAAGGAGGAGGAGGAGTTGTTAATGGAGAACACACATTATTTGGAGGAGGTAGAGGTAGAGGTAGAGGAGAAGGAGGTAGAGGTGCAGATGGAGGAAGAGGTAGAATAGGAAGCTCTTTTGGGTTCCCTATACTTGATGAAGAAACTAATACAACCATGAAAAACATTTCACCTTCTGTCCTTCCGAACTTCTATGGACTTAAAACTGAGGATCCTGAAACTTTCTTATTCGAATTTGAAGTGCTGTGTAGAACTTATGACTACCTTCAAGATGCTCAAAAATTGATATTATTTCCTTCAACTCTGAAAGGAGCAGCATTGAAGTGGTTTATGAGTTTAAACAGTAGTTCTATTAGAACATGGGAAGACATGAAACAAGCATTTCTAGAGAGATACTTGGATTATTGTATGCCGGTTAATCATAAGGAAGAAGTGTTCAAGATGTTACAAAAAGAAGATGAAAACTTAGAAGATTTGTTGGAAAGATTTAAATATAACATAAAAAGGGCAAAAATGGAAAACCTAGATCAAGACATCTTAAAAGCTCTTTTGTTGAAAACAATTAGGGATGAATGGTTGGATATCCTTAACATGATGGGAAAAGGGGATATATCACAACTCACATTACCTGAAATATCTGAGTTATGTATCAACCTTTCCAGAGGGAAATCTAAAACCGCCAAAGGTCCAAGAGATCCTGCTCTTGCAAGGGCAAGTAAATCTGCTTCTGGGACAGTAAGTAGATCAGAAATAGGACATATGCTTGATGATTTTAAATCTGACATCTTATGGAGTCTTAGTGAACAAATAGACACCCTCAAGATACAAAACAAGAAAAAGGCTGAATCTGATGCCTTGGCAATCTTTTGTCCCAAATGTAGGAAGAAACATGCCTTGAGAGAGTGTCCTCTAGATGTAAAAGTTGTAGAAACCTGTGTTATTTGTTCTGAGAAACATGAGATCAAGAATTGTCCTTCTCTTCCTGGTCTCAAGGCTGTTTTTCAGGAAGAAATTCCTACAGACTCCACAGAATCTCTTAACTTTGTATCTAGAAGACCTTGGCAGGGATCTCAGACACAAGGATTCCATGATCAAATGTATAATCAACCTCCACCTTGGAATTCTTGGCAGCAACCTTGGCCCCAATTTCAAAATCAATCTCAAGCTTGGGTACAAGGATCACAAGGTCCCTATGGAAGATACTCTCCATATTATCAGTATCCACCATCCTATCCACCATATCCACATTTTTATCCTCAAAATCCCCAACAAAATTTTCCTCAAAATCTTCAACAAAATTTTCAACAAAATCCTCAACAACATCATCAGAACCAACCACATCAAAATCAACCACTTCCATTACCATTCCCTCAAAAATCCAATCAATTTCCAGCTCAACCTATACCAAACCCCAATAATAAGAACCCTCAGAATACATACATGATAGAAGGTCAACAGTTTCCAACTTATTTAATTACTCCTCTAGACCTTAGTGATGTTCAACTTAGGTCTGGAAGGATACTTGAGAAGAGGAAACCTTCTGTGATCATACAAGAGCAAGATAATTCTGAGGAAGACTCCCTACGGGTTAATAAAAGTCTTGAGGAAGATACATCCTTTCAAGACCAAAACATTGAAAAACTAAAACAAAAAGATCCAATAAATCCAACTCCTGTATTAGAGCAACCATCCACATCTACTTCTATACCTCCCTTTCCGGAAAGATTACAAATTGATAGAGGTGTAGAAAAACAAATCATGGTGCCTAATTATGATTTCTTAGTTGAATTGAGAAATGTTTGCATTAAAATTCCATTATTGCAAGCCATCAAGGAAATCCCAATTTTAGCCAAAACAATAAAGGAGTTGAGTATGAAGACAACAAGAAAAAGAATAAGAGAAACCAAGAAAATTCAACTGGTAGGACAAATAGTAGACATTATGATGGGCAATATAGCTATTCCAAAGTACCTTGACCCAGGAAATCCATTTGTCAAAATTCACATCAACGGAATTGAAATTCAAAACACACTCATTGACTTAGGAGCAGCAATAAATATCATGAGTAGACAAATCATGGACAAACTGAAACTTCCTAATCTTCTCTTTACACCCACACTATTACAATTAGCAGATAGATCTGTGATCAGACCAGATGGGGTAATAGAAGACAGTCCAGTGTCCCTAGACTCTTGGGAGTACCCTGTGGATTTCATGATCCTAACACCCAAGAATAATCTAGGAGGCCATCCTGTTATACTAGGAAGACCTTGGTTGGCTACAGCTGATGCCTTTATTAGCTGTAGGTCCGGTGATATGTATATTTCTGATGGTAGTTAAACAAAGAAATTCACTTTATATCCTCCAGCTAGGACAATTACAGATCTAGATGACACTCAATGGATAGAGGATGAAGAATATTTACAACCACTCTTCACAATTTCAAAAATTAGTGAAGATAATCAAATTCTGAATACTCTAGAAAACTTTGAATCTTCTCCAGAACACAAACAAGAATCATTTCAAGAGGGATCCAATATTGAATTCTTGTCATCTAGGCAGATGTCTCTTCATTCTATGGACAAATTTGGCAGCTCTACAACAGAAATTTTTCCAGGCAAAACTTTGAATATAAATAAGAACCTAGAAAAATCTCAACAAGAGGAGTTAGTCAAAATATTACAGAGACATTCTTCTGCATATGCATGGGAATACACTGACATGAAAGGGACAAGTCCCAAGACTTGTACTCATCACATCTATATAGAGGCAAATTGCAAACCAATCAGACAGCCTCAAAGACGGATGAATCCAAATCTTAGGGAAATTGTCAAGGAAGAATTACAAAAATTATTAAATGTTAATTTCATCTATCCTATTTCAGATAGTCAGTGGGTTTCTCCTTTGGTGACTGTGCCTAAGAAAAATGGAAAATGGAGGGTGTGTGTTGACTACCGAGAACTGAATAAAGCTACTCTTAAAGACCATTTTCCCTTACCTTTCATAGATCAAGTATTAGATACATTAGCAGGTAAAAAATACTTTTCATTCCTAGATGGGTTTAGTGGTTACAATCAAATCCAAGTAGCACTTGAAGACCAAGATAAAACCACATTTACTTGTCCTTGGGGTACCTATGCCTACCGAGTATTGCCATTTGGATTATGCAATGCACCCGCAACATTCCAAAGGGCAGTATTAGGAATTTTTTCTGATCTAATACATGACTTTGTAGAGGTGTACATGGATGATTTCACAGTTTATGGGGACACATTTGAAGAGGCTTTAGAAAACTTGGAAAAAGTCTTAAAAGATGTCAAGAAGCAAACCTTTCACTTAGTCATGAAAAATGTTTTATGATGTTTACTGAAGGTATTGTTTTAGGGCACCACATTTCAGGGGATGGGATTAGAGTTGATGAGGCAAAAGTTGAAGTCATTTATAACCTATCCATTCCAAGTTGTCAAAGAGATATTAGAAGTTTTCTAGGATTTACAGGGTATTATCGGAGATTTATAGAAAACTTCACCAAAATAGCATCTCCACTCTTCAAATTACTCACCAAAGATTGTGAATTTAAGTGGACTTCTGATTGCCAGTTAGCTTTTGAAACCCTCAAAACCAAAATTTCTGAAGCACCTATATTAAGGGGACCTAACCTAGGGTTAATTAGCACCGGGACAGATGTTTCCGACATGCTCGTAGGAGCAAGATGGACAGTAAAGATTGGGACTTCGTGCCATCTATTATATCAGTAAAAATTTGACTCCTGCAGAGTTAAACTATACTGTAACTGAAAAAGAGTTTTTAGTCGTTGTTCATGCCATAAACAAATTTAGACACTATATAACAGGCTATGAAACTTTTATTCACACTGATCATTCTGCAATTAGATATTTAATGAAAAAATAAATCACTAATGGCAGAGTGATAAGATGGTTGTTACTCTTACAAGAATTCAACATTACTATTCTAGATAGGCTTGGAAAACAAAACACAGTAGCTGATTTCCTATCTAGACTCCAAAATATCAAAGATGACACTCCGGTTGAAGATCAATTTCCCGATGAATATCTTTTTGCAATCTCTACTCAAACTCCATGGTTTGCTGATATTGCTAATTATTTAGTTTCAGGAAAATTTCCTTCAATTATGAATGCAAGGGATAAAAGAAAAATCATTAATGATAGTGCAAATTATTCATGGGTTGCTACTGAGTTGTACAAGACAGGTCCAGATTTGATCATTAGAAGGTGTGTTCATGAAGATGAGATGCCTGAGATTCTCAAGGCATGTCATGATGAACCTTGTGGCAGACACTTTGCAGATAAGAGGACAGCCTATAAGATCCTTAATTTAGGATATTATTGGCCATCCTTGTTTAAAGATGCTAAAGAGTATGTCAAAAGGTGTAACAGTTGCCAAAGGGTAGGGAAACCTTCTCCTTCAGGTGAGATGCCATTACAACCTCAGGTACACATTGAACCTTTTGAAAAATGGGCTTTGGATTTTGTAGGACCTATTAGTCCTCCATCAAGACAAAAGAAAAATATATTAGTTTGCACTGATTATGTTACTAAGTGGGTAGAAGCTAAACCATTACTTGTTGCTAATGAATCATCTGTAGTTACTTTTCTTTTTGAGGATATTTTTACTCGTTTTGGTGTCCCAAGGGAAATTGTTACAGATCAAGGAGCTCAATTTACATCAAGGCTAGTGGAGAAAATGATGGAGAAGTATAAAATAAGACATAGAACATCTACTCCTTATCATCCACAAGCAAATGGTCAAGTGGAATCCACTAATAAGGTCATTGAAGGAATCCTAACAAAGATTGTTCATCTACATAGAAGAGATTGGGTAGATAGGCTTCCTGAAGCCTTGTGGGCCTATAGAACTACATGGAGAAATACAACAGGCCATACTCCTTATGAGCTTGTTTATGGGAAGCAAGTTTTGTTTCCTATAGAGTTCCAAATTCAAACATTCAAGATGGCAGTTCAGCTAGGACTTGATCTAACGGAGGCACAAAAGCATAAACTGGAGCAAATTAATGAATTGGATGAGATCAGACAAGATTCAGTTCAGAAAACAAGTCTAGTCCAACAGCAAAGGGCTAGATGGCATGACAAGTACATCAAGGAGAAGAAATTCAAAGAGGGTGACTGGGCTCTCTTGTTTGATTCAAAATTCAAGGATTTTCAGGGGAAATTTCAGACACATTGGCTTGGGCCATATGAAATTGTTTGAATTTTTGATAATGGGGCAGTAAAAATCAGAACTATAGATGAAGAAGAGGTCACTTTTCTTGTGAATGGTCATATATTGAAGCTATATCACAAACCACTCTCAAGAGAAGAATTTGTCAAGAAGTTCCAAGAAAGCAGTGATGTGAAGTTAATGAAGAAGAATTCTTCTTCTTCATCAACTTGATTAAATTTTCTGAAGTATTTCTCTTTGAAAAAAAAAAAAAGGTATAAACATGAAAACCAATCATTGATTGGCATGTTTATACAGAAAAGATAGGGTGAAAATCAGAGTCTCTCTGACACTCTAACTTTTCCCATTTTTTTTTTTATAAGCAGCTGTTATAAAAATCATAAGTTCAGTTCCATAGTGCTTATGATTCATTTCATCTCACTCCATTCACTTATCCATCCATACTCCATCCCATCCATCATTCATATTTCACTCCATTCCACATTTCATTCATCTCATTCCATCTTTCATCCATCTCATTTTTCATGTCAAAATACAAAATTTGATGAACATTCTGCAGCTCAGTGGACATTCTGCAGCTGATCAGCCTTTTTGCAGCCCGACAGTCTTTCCGCAGCTATAAACCCTGAAGGCATCAACCAGCAGACATCAGAATTGCAACAAAGTGACCCAGTGTATTCATGAATCAAAAGCATCAAGAAAATTATGAAGACTCCTCCAAAGGTGAACAAGAAGACAAAGGCTACAAAAATCAAATAAAGGGCAGAGGTACCAAGTTTAAATTATAATGGCATTTCATAAAAATTTAGCATATTTTAGTTATGGATTGTTCGAAAAGGTTGTTTTAATTGTTTTTATTGATCAACACCAACAAACCCTCTACAGACTTTGGATTAAAATCTTCCATTTCAAATTTCATATCCGATAGCATTTAAGCGGTTAAATGGCCGAGGTGTTTGAATTCTCCACGTCTCTTAACCAAATCATTCAATGATGATTCCCTCTGCCGTCGTAAAATCCTCCTCCGTCTCTTCAATCATTAATACAATCCCTCCACCTCACTCCACTACTCCATTCCGTGACCACTGCCATAACTTCATTCTGTAGCCGGCATTCCATTCCGAAGACGGAGATATTATTATCACCGAGAGCAGAGCCAAAGGATATCAGTTTGAATAGCATTGAGCATTGTAAACGCAGAGCAGAGCAGAAGGGTAAATTTGGAAGTATAACAATGTGAGGACTTGAAGCCACTTGATCCCGTGGGCAGATAAAATATCACTGTGGGCAGATAAAATATCACTGTGGACGGAGTTTGAAGCATTTTCACTATAAACACAGAATTGTAGCAGTGTGGAGTTTGAAGTCTTTTGTTACCAAAAGACAGAGGTGTTAAAATTGAAGTCTTTTGTTACCAGAGACAGAGGTGTTGCAGTGTTGAGTTTGAAGTCTTTTGCTACTAAGAGCCAGAGGTATTGCACAAAAAGAAATTTGAAGCCATCTGCCACTGTCTATCAGAGACATATCAGCTCGAAATTTGAAACTGTTTTCATTATCAAACAGAGGCATATCACTCCAAAGTTCAATTGTCAACAGAAGCATATCAGTCTGAGGTTTTGAAGGCATTTGTCATTATCAATCAGAGGTATGTCATTATGAAGTTTGGAGCTATTTTCATTTAGAACTTGAAGTCCTTTCAATTCAAAGGTAAAAGTCATTGTTTTGTGGGTAGAAGAGTGTTTATTTGAACATTGAAGAATCAATAATGGGTTTAATTGTAAGAACCGAACCAGTGGGTTCAAAATATTTAGAAGGCTACCCACAATGCAAAGAAATGTTACAACAAATAGGATGGCTTCAATTTTTGGAAAAATTTAATGGATTCCATAAGGAAGTCACTAAAACATTTGCAAGATCATTTCAAGGAACCGAAGTTGAAGTGGGGGATGTCAAGTTTACTGTCACTGAAGTTTTTATTGCAGAGGCTACAGGGTTGCTCAGAACTGGGGAGAAATGGTTTAAAAATAGAGAATTCCACAATGACTCCTGGAGACAAATTTTAAAATCACCAAATATGGATGTCAGTGTATTCAAGAAAGGAATTCCCAGTTCTGCATTGAAAAACAAATGGAGAAACATACTACTTCTTTTGCAAAAATTTATTACATGTGAGGGTAGATATGGGACATTTTATGTCTACCACATTAAACTAATGATGCATTTTCTGGGAGAAGACTTAAACCTACCATATTTCTTGCTTCAAAGTCTAAAGAAGATGGCTTCATGTGTTCAGAGAAGAGTTCAATTTTTAGAGACAACCCTGTATCATCATGGTTTGGTCAAAATTTTGATTGAGCATCATCTAGCTAAAACAAATGATACATGGGATGATTTCTTAATAAGAAATCATTTTGAAGAATCAAAAGAACCATCACCTGAACCACAGCCTACAAAGAGAAGTAGGAAATGGAGGGCTTCAAAAGTTGAAATTGACAAACCAGTCCAAGAGAGCAGTGAGGAAATCATTTTAGAGAAGTTGACCCAAATCAAGAGGCAACTTAAGGAAGAAAAGGTAATCAAGAAATCTGCCATGGATAAAGGAGAAGGATCTTCTCAGCCTAGAAGAAGCCACAGATTAAAAGGGAAACTGAAGAAAACACTAATCAAGCAAACAGGGGTAATCAATATAGAAGATGAAGAAACATCCATTGAAGAGGATGTTGAAGAAGATTTTTATGAGGGAACCCCTGAAGTTGACCCTGCTCAACAGGAAATTTATGACTATGTGGAAACTTTGAGAGGAGAGCTTCAGAAAGAAGAGAGAGAACCCCCAGTCCTCCACTGTCTGAAATAGATATATTAAGAAGGGATAGGTATGAGTTGGAATTTCTGAATAGACACATCAAAAACGAAAATGAAATTCTCAAGGATCAAATCAAGCTCAAAACTGATATGAACTCAACCTTATCCCTGCATATAGACAAAGTGGAGAAGACCAATGAGAAGTTGAAGACAAGGAACAAAAAGCTAATCAGGGCACTCATCAACCTCAGGTTCAAACTTGTTATCAAGAAACCCAGAAGACCTCTAGCTTCCAGAAAAAGGAGAAGAAGGGGATTAGATGTCCTTGCAGAAGCCTCTGAATTCATAGGATAATTTGCATGAGGACATGCAAAGAGACAGCAGTGGGGGTATGTTGAGCCTCAAATTTGTGCTTTCCTTCACCTCATTTTTACCTCATTTTCCCTTGTCCATTTCTATCTTAGACCCAATTGATCAATAAATATAGTTAAAATTACTTCTAGAATGATTTACATGACCGACTTGTTGAATTTTGTGATTTTTGCCATTGTTAAGCATTTTGACCGGAACTAGCTGCAGAATGCAGACATTCCGTAGCTAACCGGCGATTCTGCAGCTGCCTTCATGTTTGAGTATGTTCCAGGTGGCCTCTTGAGAAAAACCGCATATGAGCATGATCCACGTCATGTCTACATGGTTTGTTGCTCATCATGGAGGAAGAAATGAATTCTGGGTATGGTTTTGAACGTGGGGAACACATTTAGGAAGGAAGACTTCTATTAGGACTGTCTCAGTCCAGATGTCTTTTCTTCGTCACGTAGCCACTTCAAAGAATCCTAACGTGATTTGGATAAGGAAAGACAGTGTTCCTGAATTATTGTAATTATTGTTACGTGCATTTGCTTTATAAACTCTTGGGAGACCGAGAGCTATGTTAGAGATTTTATGTTAGATTTGCTGCTAGATTTTGTTTAAACTCTGTGTTACATTCCTGAAAACGCAGTGTTATGTTCAAACTATTGCATCGTTAATGGAGCAGACAAAGTTATTTTGAAGGCGTGATTTAATTTGGAGTTGAATGCCGTCAAGTGGTAGAGGGCCCCTGCCTCTTGCACGGATTTATTTTGCGTAAATTAGATAAGTTTCCTAGCTTCCTTTACGTTTTGCATTTGAATTAATAGTTGTTTTAATTAGCTACTGTAGTCGTACTCATTCTAATTCTTCCACAAGAAGATGCTCTTCCAAAAGACTATAATGATGAATGTTGAATGACTATAGTATTGTAGGATTAGGAGTTGAATTTATAATTGTTTTAACTAGCTACTGTAGTTATATTCATTCTAACTCTTCCACAATAAGACACTCTTCCAAAAGATTATAATGATGAATGATGAATAGCTATGGTACTGTAGGATTTAGTTGTAGTTTTTGCTGATTCACTATCACAGTTACACTTGTTCTAATCACTTTTCCACAAGAAGAAACTCTTCCAAGAAATTCTTAAGAAGTTCAAGACATGACCGTGATAATGAATGATTTAGTTGTGTGTTTGTACTAAGTATCATCTCTGTTCTTGCTCTTAAATGCTTGCCCAAGACATCATAATGACGATTAGGGTATGGATATGATATCTTAGTTTTTCATTTGCTTTCAGTCTATTTGCTTACAATTGCACCCAATTACACAGTCAGAATTGTTCTATCTCTTCCAAAAGAAGGAACTCTTCCAAAATATCACTAATGATGAACAAAAAGATTGTGTAACTTCATAGAATAATGCATGTTAGCATAGTTAGAATGCTCCAGAGTTTCATTGCATTTAACTCATGTTCAGTTACTTTGTTTCAAGTTTGATGATGACTTATAGTTCAACATTGTTCTAGATTAGTGGCATCTTAGGTTCATTCTTAGATTAACTCATTGCACTTGCACTTCATATTCAAATTGTCATCCATTGCACAATAGATTATTTCAGTTATTAGGATTAACAAAATAGCCTTCATTATTCACAAACATCTTTTTGTTCTAAAATCTACAAATGATCCATAGCCATATGAACAGAAGACAACATCACTATAAGGTCTGAAGTATTTATGCAATCTCCTCATCATTTTATAAACAGAGCTCTTCCTCAAAAGAACTACTTTGAAAAAGAAACCAATAACTCTTTGAGTAAAGGTTCTGTGATATTCAATTAAATTGCAAAATAGAACTAGGAATTAGTCATAGAATAGAAGAGCTTAGAACAAAATGTTGCATCATGGTAAGATTAGTGTTTAACTGTTTAGTTAGAGGATTTGCATATTTAATGATCATTTCTCAAGTTTAGTTTGTGTCATTTGCCTAAAAAGTCATTATCAAGCTTTTGCTTTTATTTAGTCATAGTTCAGATTCTGCTTCAGTGTTTCCAATTGCATTTGCCATTCCATACATTAGGCTTAACTCTGTTTTGACCACCAACCCCTTTCCATTAGTTTTCTAGACATTTCCATTGTGAACATAAAAATCACCAAAAGACCAAAAACATCATAAATCATCACAAAAGACCAAAAACATCACAAAACACTACACACAATGCATTAGGAAACAAGCACCTAGGTACATATGGTACACTTCACTTCAGCAGTTTACAAATCCTGGTTGACAATTAAATGAGCTCAGTTTAGGAGGCTAGATTGAGACCCATGCATCAATGTTTACTTTGATTTTCCATATTGCAAGATCTTAGTTGATGAATGTAGCTTATGCTTAACTGATTTATCTAACTAGCTTGAATAGATATCTATATTATTGCATCTTCAACTATTTCGGTGTTCTTTCTTGCAGGAAGCATTCAACCATTTAAAACCACTTGAATTTGAAGCTGTAGTGGAAGTGATAGAAAGGAGCCATTTGGAAGGGACTGAAACAAGTAAGCATCCAATCCTCTCTGTGTATCTATTCTGAGTTAGGAGAAATGGTAGTATAGTCTTTCACCTATTTTTATAGGCTAACACCTGCCTAGGGAAGCGTAATTTATCCATAGATTACAATTCTAGCCCAACAAACTGGCGACTCCGTTGGGGAGAATTTCTCTTGTTTATAGGTGTTTTAGTCTCTGATCTGCTTTCTAAATACACCTGGAAAGTTGTTTCACATAAATATTAGACTTTTTCAGAGCTTAATTTGCAAAGTTAGTGAGCCAAACAATAGCTTTTTATTTGTTTACTATTCCCAACGCACCTTTGGTCAGGGCACAGTGCTTTGCAGAGCACTGTCTCCCTTCTCAGCCTGCATTGCAGAGCACTATCTCCCTTTGGAGACTGCATTGACTCCTAAAAGGGACCAAATCCCCTTGAATCTGACTTTGTATTTTTCTTCAGTTCTTTTTGCTGATTTGTTCTGAAAATTTTGATGCTCTATTGACCACTAACTCTATATATTTCTTCTCCTTTGATTGAAAATTTGTTCAATTTTGTTTTAAATATTTTTTTCATTATCATTGACAATTTGATTTCAAAGTACTTTTATGGTCGCATTAAGAATCATTTGATTTCTAAATAGGGAATTGTCCTAAAATATTCATTTCCTTGATAGGAGAAATTGTTGTTGAAATCCTCTTTTTTCCTTCAAAAGAGAAATTGTTGTTTGTATTCTTCGTTTCCCGTAAGTAAAAATCATTTTGATTATTGATCTAGTTCACCTAGTTTCTTTTCTGCATTCATAACATTAAGGAAACCGAAAAGAAAAACTTGCATTTGCATGTAGGATTGTGTGTTTTTTGCAAAAGGAACAGTAGGAAATCTGCATTTAGTTTTTGATTCATTGATTTGTTTTCTCACAAATTATTTGCTCTCTTTCCAAAAAACTAGCGTTCTCTTACCTTAGTAGCTAGGTTCTTCATTGAAAAAGCTGAAAGTGAAAGTTTGTTTATCATTCTTAGCTGCATTTTAGGAATTTTATATACATCATCATGGTGAACCTGAAAGGAAAATTGTTAAGCAAGATCAACATAAAATAAATCTCAATTTACTTAACAACGCATTGGAACATTAACAATAACATTTAGAAGGTCTAGGCTAGAGACGTGTTCCGACATCGTAAAACATAGAAACTGTCATTAACGTGTCTGTGATACATTCCGAGTGTGATACCTCTCTCCACGTACGTAAGTATATCGTAGCTCGTCCACGTACTTTCGGGTATATCGAGCGGTGTTACAGTATGATAAGTATAAAGGGGTGCTCTCACTGTGCGGTTTCGCATCAGACAGTGCTAATATGGACTTGGGCCTTCACCTACCTTCGGGTATATTTGGGAGGACAACGTTTAGGTGTTATCCATCCATGTTGAACCGAGTCAGCCGCCCTGAAATTGTGATACACCAAACACAACATTCGGGGAGATTACCTTCCCGTACTTCTTGGTTCACCAGGAGGTATTTTGCAGTTCACAGTTTCTTGGTAAACCCTTTTTCCTACCATTACCCTCTTTTTGTTTATTTGTTTTCGGATAAAATAAATCAGTAATCATGGAAGAACACAATCTTACCCCCCGTCATTCGCGTAGATTAGCTTTGAAACCACCTTTACCACCAGAAGTTATTTCTGGTGGGCGAAGGCAATCACAATCTGTCGAATCAAGTACAATTCATACCTCTGGTGAAACATCATCATTTAAACCAGAGTTAGCTCAAATTGTTTCCACACATCCCGGTTCATTTACTGTTGTCAAAACAGAGTCCTTACGGCTACCCGTGGTCACGATCCATTCAATCCCTGAGACCATACCTCCCAAACCCAACGTTGTTCAACTGGAAGTTGATCTAGATCCCATTGTGCTTTAGGGGACAACTGTTATTGGTCAAACTGGACATCATCCCCAGGACCAATGAAAAAGGGTCTATCATCCCCTTATATTTGTGTTGCTATATTCCCTAAGTGGAGAAAATATTGATCCGAAAGTAGAACAACTGGAAGTTGTTCCTGAATTAGTCATCCCAAAATCTATTGTAGTCGTTGAGTCTCCCATATCACGTAGTCAACCACCCGAAATATACTTTGGGCCTGACAGTGAAGGTCTTCCACCTGGTTTGATTTTGATTGAAGAAATATCACAAGATGAGACACCTTTAACTCCAACTCATTTTCGATAGGAGCTTTACCTGTACGAGTCTTTTCCTCAATCACCTTCCTTTGCTCTTGTTGATCCTGTTTCACTTTCAGTTCCCATAGATTCTATAGGGTATACATTGGGTCATTTGACCATGGCTAAGATAACATCCTAGACTGAACCATCTATTTCGACTACGACAACATCTGTTGTTGCTTCATTTTCGATGTTTTGTCCATTGACTTCACCCATGTCATCATCTGGAATCCTATCTGGTTCCTATCCTCGGTGGCTGGTGATAACACATATGTTACCCTTAGAAATTCCTAAATTCAATGAAAAACCTGGAGAAGACCCGTCAACGCATGTTATAACTTATCATTTGTGGTTTTCATCAAACTCCTTAAATGATGACTCCTTTAGATTACATCTTTTCCAGAACACACTCAATACTCCAAATGCACCACGAGGATGGTTCTATTTTCCTGTGTCAGCCTCGTTAAAAAATGAAATAGGTGTTGAGGATAGTTCTTTTCATGTGTCAACCTCGATAAATGAAACAGGTTCCCATGAGGATGGTTCTTTTTCTGTGTCTGTTACACCATTTTTGGTCATCTAACCTACTATCATTAGATGGACCCAAGTACACCACGTAAGACCAATTTTACCCTAAGAAAAATTTCTTTCACTATGTAAAATGACTTAATAAAACACATTTATTAGGTTGGGTATGGTCATGAAATGCAAAAGGAAATATTAAACAAACCTATATTTGTTTGATTTTCCCAATTCATATTTAACCCAAAACAGGAAAATTAATTAGATAAATTATTATTTTTCTTATTATTTTTCTAGGAATAATTATTTAAACCTTATTTAAATAATATTCCTTGTTAAATTTGACTAAATCACTCATAAATAGTTAAATAAATCATTATTTATTTAATTATTACTCAACCACATCCTTAAAATGATAAATACATCATTTATTTATGTATTATTTACAAATAAAGGGATTTGACCAATTCAGATACCTTTTCCCTCAACAAATATAATAAAATAGTCCATAAATGAGAAGTGGATCTAGATTTGGTTAATGTTATTTTAATCATGCACCAAGATCTAGAAAGACCATTTAATATTTTGTTATAAATGGGAGGTTTTCTATCATTCTTCACCTTTTGTTGCATATTAGATCACTGGATCCTATACACTTGGTCACTTTTTTCCACTATTTGTTGTGTGAGCTCCATTTGAGTTCTATTCTTTGTGTGGGTTTTCTACACCAACAAGAGAGAGATTCTAGATCTGAAGTGCTGAGGACTTCCAAGAACCCATCCCACTAAGGAGAATTGGATACACCTTCTTGTTTTCCTCCCAGGTGCCCTTAATACAAAAATTATTTCAAAATTTGTTCTTGTCTTGTCTATTGGTATATGGATCAAACCCTTATTTTTACTGCTTAATGTCTTTCTATGCATAGATCTGGTTTTTTTCAGCTCTTTTCTTGATCAACTAACTGCAGATCTGAAGATATTGGTAGCCACTTTTGTTGTTAGGGCTATTAGTTATGCGTAGCTAAAGTGGTCTTTCCATCTCGTACCACTTCAAGTTCATCCTAACATTTGTGACTCCACACGAGTTTTTAATTACGACCTTCTCGTTTTCATATTCTTTGCATATCCGGCTACTTCGGACCCTGGAACCTTTTTTATTTTGTTTTTCCTATTTTCATGTTGTTTTTCACCTATAAACCCTAAAACATTAAAATTTGCCCGCATGTTTCGGCCTATGCGCGTGAGACATCGGCCGCAAGCGAAACCAGCAAACTTTTCCGAAAATCTACCGCCAGACAACTAGAGTTGAAGTCGCACCACCGACCTCTTTTACGTGACTGATCGGAAAACGAGTGAGAACACCCGACACTGTGCGCACACTACGTTGTTTTAACGATTTTAAGGTTTTGCTGAAGCTTCTGTCAGGGTTTTCCAGCCTCTGTCTCCGCCCGTTTGGACCTGTTTCTGATCCGTTTTTCTCATCTAAAGTGGGAACCTAGCCCCCTAGGGCTTCAGTACCCTCCACTTTTGGTGGAAGAGTTTTAGCTGTTTCAGGTGTCTGATTTTTCAGAGTTTCAGCCTTCCCTTTTCCAGATCTGATACCTCATTTTCAGATCCTTTTAAATCAGCTCTTCTTCCTTTCAAACCACCTCTTGTAGCTTTTTTTGGACCTCCCTGTAGGACCTCCTCCCCGTCCTCTCTGCTTTTTGCTGATTTCCTCCTTTTTTCCAGCCACCTTGCCTCTGCCTCTTGGCTATGCTCTGCACCTCTTTTCAACAGGTTTCTACATTAGATCCCTGTCCCTTTTGACCCTAGATCTATTGGCCTCTTTGTAGTGTGTTTTGACTAGATTTTTTCCCTCTGTTAGACTAGTTTTGAGAGACCTGCCTTTTTGGGTTAGATTGATGCATTGTTAGCTGTTAAATGTTCTGTTATTTCAGCATTATATACTGTTCTCTGTAGATTTATTTTCAGTTACGCAGCACACTTTTTCTTTTGCTCTCAAAACGAAAAGGGTTTAAAAATTAAAATTAACACACGCCACACACTCACCCTAAGCGAAGAAGAGACTGGTTTACACCGCCAAGCAAAGACTTTAAAATCAATTGACACTGCACCTATCTTCCCTTGTTTCGACATTGTAATCACTTGATTCTGCGCCTCCTTGCCCTTGTGGTCATTCTTCTTCCCCTTGTGTCGTTTTTGTGTTGTCATAATTGCGCCCCCAAGGCGTGCCTCCCGGAGACTTCTTGGCCTTCACCCTCAGTTTCCGGTCGGTCGACCTACTCCGTCCCGTCGTCGTCGAGCCAGTCCCCCTCCGAGTCTGCACTCCGACTCCTCTTCTGATTCATTGGGTTCTCCTTTTACTTCTGGTTCTCCCCCTATCACCTTCACTATGTTTGGTCCAGGGCCTAACGTTAGCGGTAATCCCAGCCCTAATGCCGGAACTACTACTATCGGAACCGCCACAGGAACTACCGCGGCTGTACCCTTGCTACCGTACATCGCAGGCCTCAGCCTCCCCGATTTCAATCAGTTGATCAATGACCCTATCTGCCACGATGTTGGTTGGCCTGCTATGCCAACCAAGCTCCCTTCCGACATCCCTAAGTTAGAAGGCCTTGCTGGAGAAGATCCAACCAACCATGTCCGATCTTTCCACATGTGGTGTTCCTCCAATTCCATTACCGATGATTCCATCCGTCTTCGGTTGTTCCAACACACGCTTACCGGTGAAGCTTCTAAATGGTATGTTGACCAAGCCACCTCTTCCCATACCACCTTTGTGACCATTGCCCAAGCCTTTTTATCTTATTTCTAGCTCCCTCTCCGATACGATACTGGTACGAAGCTCTTGACTTCCTTCAAGAAAACCTCTTCGACCCGCCTTTCTACCCATGTCCAGGAATGGCGAAGAAGACAGAGCTTATGTCGAGCCCCCCCCTTCGAAGATTGGGTTTTATGGACTGGTTCCTTCACACTCTCTTAGCTCCTATCGGCAAAGATGCCGCCTCCCATTTCCCTCAAACCGAAGAAGCCACCCTCCAAATAGCCTTGAAATATGACCTAATCTATGCTCAGTCTGGTTATGTTTATACCGTCCTTCCTGACCTCCCCAGGCCTGGAGGCGCTAACGCCCTGGGGGCATCTCATTCCGCCGACAGTATCGTTGGAGCCCTTTCTCATCCGTATGCTCAACCTCCTATGGGCTATGGTCTCGCTCAGGGAGGGGCTAGCACCTCTAGCACTTTTCCCCCTCCAGGTAGCATGTATCCAGGATATGGCATGCCTCATCCTTTTTCCCAACCTCCTGCTTACCTAAATGTTTCCCATCCTAACCATTACCCTTATCCGCAGCCTCGTGCGCCAGCTCCTCCAGCATATGCGCTTCCACCTCCCTTGCCTCCTCCAACCCCGCAACAGCACCTACAGCCCCCTCCAGGGCAAGTATTTGCACAGCAGGGCGCGACTAATCCCCCTTCTTCTCAAGGAAGGCGGAGAGGCAACCCAAACCAATCTGCCCCTGGTACCCGTGGACCCAATACTCAAGGTATTGACCCTAACACTACTAACTAGCAACAGGGCACTCAGCCCAAGCCGGACAGGCCTCTTCGCATAAATAAGCGTTGTTCGTGTTGCGGTGTTTATGGTCATTACACCCATGATTGTCCCCTCCTACCATAGATGCGGCAGATGTGGGAGTCTCAAGCCACATTGCGAGGACAACATGCCTCCCCTCATGCTCCCCCTAATGTGTCCACTACTCAACTAGCTGTGTTTACTGATCCTTTCCCCCAACAAGGATTCGTGGCTGCCCAACCACCTGACGGACAGGTTGCCACTCAACCTTCCCCTTCTGGTTCCTCCGATTACTAGATCCTCATGATGAACTCTGATCCCTCCCCAACCGTCGACCTTCACCTTCAAACTCGGTCTCGCCAATACCCCAAGCCTCCCACGCAGTCTGCCCCCGAGTCCCCTTCTTCCGGTTCTACAAAGCCTCTTTCGACATCCAATGGCCCCTTACATATCCCTCAACCCAAAGTTGAGGTTCATACCAAGATTCCTAAGGGACCATTACGTCGAAATGCTACTTCTGGTCGAGCTGCTCATTCGTATGGCATAGTAGATGATTTGGCGCAATCTCCTGCTACCATTTCCACATTGGAACTCCTTCAGTCGTGCCCTTCCCAAAAGAAGGCTCTACTATCTGCCGTGGGCACTGTAGATCCTGCTGATGACCAAATGATTGTTTTCGACGCCAATCAATCAGAACATCCTCCTCTTCCTGCTTCCGTCGCCTTCCAAATCCCAGTCAAAATCTGGAACGCTAACGTTTCGCGGTGTATAATTGATGAGGGGGCATCCACCTACGTGATGTCCGCTTAAGTTTGGAAGCAGCTCGGATCTCTTGAGTTGGCCCCTTCCACGATCGCCCTTTGAGCGTGGGATGGCCACGCCTCCCAGCCCATTCGCCTCTTCCGTAATTTTCCTATCACTCTTGCGGGCAAGACTGTTTGCGTTGACGTCGAAGTCATCAACGCCCCTCTAGATTACAACATTCTCTTGGGGCGGAGCTACACCTATGCTATGTCTGTTGTCCCATCCGTGGTTTTCCACAAGGTGTCTTTCCCTCATAATGGAAAGATAGTCACCATTGACCAGTTGACATATCATGAGCCAAACTCTCAGACCTCACCTGAGACGACCATCTCTTCTGTAGCCAACAAGCCAACCGTCGATTCCTTAACTAGTGTCTCTCCTGGTGTCTACAAAGACTCTTCTTTTCTTGGAACCTTCCCTGGTCTTTCTCCTCCTCCTATCTCTGACCCCAGCTCATCGAATGTTTGCATGATGCAATCGTCTCGGGCTGCTCTCAAGCAACCTGCTTCGGCTAGTTAGAAACCGCGCTCTCCGCAACCTGCTCCTAGCCCTTCACCTGCAGCTGGTAGTCATGAGCCTCTTTGTCCTCCTGGAATGGTTCCTCCAAGCCTTAGCCATTTAGGAGCCGTTCCACCTGGCCATTACCCCTCTGGTCAGATACTGTTCCTAGCTCCCCCACCAGGAGTGTCCACGGTACCTGTCATGGCCACCCTCTCTCTTCCCAACCTGACCCTTGGGATTCCCGTCTGGTACCTTGATCCTCCAGCCCCAACCTTGCCTAGTCAACCTAAAACTTATCTTTCTTTGACCTCGGTTCAACCGGTCCCTAAGACTTCTCCCGCTGCAACAGTTCCTCAGTCACCTCAACAGGAACCACCTCCTGTTGCGACCACTTTGGGTAAGAAGGGCAAAGCTCGCAAGGGGACATCAAAGGACAAGGCTGACCTGACAAACCCTACCCCTCCTCGACCTCCAAGGCATACCATCCAGTGTGTTTTGTGTGATGTTATCAGTCATGCCACCCATACCTGTCCTGAATTGCTTCATCTCAAGCCCATGGTTAATGTCGCGTTCCCTGAGTCCACGGTCTCGGAAGCCTCTATTCCTTCGCGACTGCGATCAAGAACCCCAAGACTATTCACACCAACCACCCCTGTGCTTTGTGTGATCTCCATGGCCATTACACCCATCTTTGTCCCCGCCTCGAGGACTTCCGCACCTCTCTAGCTGCGGTCCACCAATTCAAGGCCAAGCGTAATGAGTCCACCTCTCCCCTATTTGCGCGTTTTTCTTCGGCAGAACTACCAGACATGACTGCTCACATTGACATTCCCCCTCCTGATGTCGAGATGACGGAACCTTCATCCACCATTTTCTACCTATCATCATCCATGAGACCCTCGGGGAACATTCCCTCTGAATCCTCCCCTGTTGTTTCGCTTAACCTTCCTTCAGCGATCACCCTGGGCTCAACATCGGTAGATCCTTTATCTGCTTACTTTTCCGTCACCCCTTGTGACGATGCGCATGTGAACCTCTCTTCTCATGATGATGAGTCAGGTAGCTTCGCTGCGTCAGGTGGTCTTTCTTCCACCAGTCACCCCATCTTGTATCACGATGACGACATTATGGATGAAATCCCCACCCCTGACTTTATCCATTCCCCCTTACATCGAACCCATGCGTTCGAACCACATGCACCTTGTGGCCATTACATTGAAACCCAATATTTGGGTAAGGGGGCACCCATATTCGAGAGACCAGGAGAAGAAACTCTCCAAAACTCTCCTAGTGTATCTGGTCGTGATGAATTTAGTACCATTATTCTTCCACATTTCGAAGAACCTCTAGAGTCCCATATCACTTCAGATCACTCTAGGGATGATACCCCTTATCGTTCCCTCATCTTCCATCAGCAATCCAATATCTTAGACATTGTTGTTGAACAACCTATGGGTTTTCTAAGAGAGCATTAGTTCATTATCTCCAAATCCTCTCTTTGGGATAGTGACACCAGGTATGCCAACCCGAAAACTTAAAGTCCATTTGATTCCTCTATGCAGTACCAAAAGAGATTGGTAATCCTCCATTCCCTTTCTCAAACTGCATAACCATAACGAAAACAAATGGTGCACCACATCATTAAAATGTGTTTAGATTCCCATTTTTCTAAATACATTTTGGCATGAACACATCATGCTTGGGGGCACCTATGCCCCTCAACCATAACCCTCCTCAAAATCGAATTTCTTCACTTGCAACACTCATACTAGGGGCACTATTTGTCCTCCATACTTATCCATGCTCGTGTTGATGTTCGTCGTGAGTTACCATCTTGTACTCATGTTTTTATGGTCCCCCATTGGACCTTTACTGTGTGGCAGCACCATCGAGTCGCCCTTGTTTAGAGCATCCAAGTTGAGTCATCATTGCATTCATGGAGTCTATCCCGAGTCCCTTTGTACCCCGCTATAGTCCTCCGTCCTTCATTGCTTGGTCTCTCTCTTGTGTCGCATATTATGACCTTCAGTCCCACTGTCCCTTATCCCTTATGATATTGTGTCTATCGCTGCCATGTCATTCATGTCATATATTCTCTAGCAAGGGAAGTCATCCATTTGCTACTCAGTCCCCTCCATTCCATCATCATCATTGGTATTAGTCTGTCAATCGCTCTACTATTTTCTCTTGTGCCTTAGTTGAGGATCCCTCATTGCCTCACCTATGGCGGACCTCCTTCTGTCGACATCAGCTCATTCATTCCAGAAGACAGGTCTAGAGGGTGGTGTACCTTTGTTCCAGCTTCCACTCTTATTCGGTGCCTCGGATCAGGCAAAGGGATTTCTCATTACCCTTTGACTTGATTGTTTCTCAGCTCCAGCTCCTTTCAGCATGATCGAGATCTGTATGCTCGATGGTCCAGTGATGCCGCAGCAGCTATTGGTGATGCCCAGGTGTGTGTGAGATGTCTCAGCCCTCATGAGGGGGTGGCCCTGCAGGTAGCCCCCCACATGTCTGGATGACCTCTTCATTGCAGCCTTCGATGCAACTCCATATATTTGATGATGTCAGCCTTAGCCGCTTGCATCGCCTCTTTGATTTTCATGTATCAGTCAGATTTTGTGAGCCCTTCCCTGCTTGTAGGAGGCATTTGGGTTGTACTTGTATCTCATGTATTCAGATATTATTGTATAAGTCCTGGCTGTTATCCCAGGCACAACATGTATATGGGATCTCTCATTTTATTTCTATCTGGCTCATGATTATTCCGGCTGTACTTTATGGTTCGGTCCCTTGTTTACTGGACACACTATTCTTTTGTACTTTGTCTCAGCAGGCATAGGTATGCCTCCCCCGCCGCCTTTAGCACAGGTACCCTCTCATAAAAAGAGACTTGTTGCACCTGTAAGTCTCGTCTCCTCAGGGTCTAGTTCTTCAACACATTAGTCTACCTTACATTTCTCTCTCTGACTTCCCTTTTGATGTTTGGTGATTGAGTTCTTACAACGTACTTCGGTCATACGATTTTCTCCTAACACTCGCACGCTGGGGGGCAATCTGTTACACCATTTTTTGGTCATCTAACCTATTATCATTAGATGGACCCAAGTACACCATGTAAGACCAATTTTACCCTAAGTAAAATTGCTTTCACTATGTAAAATGACTTAATAAACCACATTTATTAGGTTGTTTATGGTCTAAACAGGAAACCCCAAAAGGAAATATTAAACAAACCTATATTTGTTTGATTTTCCTGGTCATGTTTAACCCAAAACAAGGAAATTAATTAGATAAATCTTTATTTATCCTATTATTTTCTAGGAATAATTATTTAAATCTTATTTAAATAATATTCCTTGTTAAATATGACTAAATCACCCATAAATAATTAAATAAATCATTATTTATTTGATTATCCCTCAACCACTTCCTTAAAATGATAAATAAATCATTTATTTATTTATTATTCACAAATAAAGGGATTTGACCCAAGTCAAATACCTTTTCCCTCCAACAAATATAATAAAATAGTCCATAAATGGTGGATCTAGATTTGGTTAATGTTATTTTAATCATGCACCAAGATCTAGAATGACCCAATATTTTGTTATAAATAGGAGGGTTTTTCCTATCATTCTTCACCTTTTGTTGCCTATTAGATCACTTTGGATCTATACACTTGGTCACATTTTACATTATTTGTTGTGTGAGCTCCCTTTGAGTTCTATCTTTGTCTGGGTTTTCTACACCAACAAGAGAGAGAGATTCTAGATTTGAAGTGCTAAGGACTTCCAAGAACCCATCCCATTGAGGAGAATTGGAAACATCTTCTTGTTTTCCTCCCAGGTTCCCTTAATACAAAAAATTCTTTCAAAAATTGTTCTTGTCTTGTCTATTGGATATATGGATCAAACCCTTCTTTTTACTGCTTAATGTCTTTCTATGCATAGATCTGGTTTTTGCAGCTCTTGTCTTGATCAACTAACTGCAGATCTGAAGATATTGGCAGCCATATTTGATGTTAGGGCTATTAGTTATGCGTAGCTAAAGTGGTCTTTTTTCGTACACTTCGACAAAGGATTCATACTAACATTGTGTCAACCTCGTTAAAAAATGAAACCGAGTTATGAGGATATTTCCTTTTACTGTGTCAACCTCGTTAAAAAATGAAACAGGTCATGAGCATAATTCTTTTCCTGTGTTAATCTCGTTAAAAAATGAAACAATTCTTCTCCTAATTACGACGAGTCTTCGATCTGATCTCGTAAATGAAACTTCATTCCATCCAGCTATTAGTAACCAGTAATATAATTAGATGAATGAAATGAAGCTTGGGGGGCACCTACTCTTGCAGGGGACGTTCGAAATGTGCTCTTGTAGGGGGCATTCAAAATATTCTTACTAATTGCACACAATCGACTGTTGAAGTTTAGGGTAAAAATCAGGTTCAGAGCTCCAAAATGAAAATGGTAACTATTAAATGGTAAAAATGAATAGTAAAACTCTTTTTATATAGTCATTTAATTGTTTGAAAATCATATTTTTTTCTATGACTATGGTTTTATTATGTTTTTATCATGAAACAAGTATTTTTAATCCATTTGATGTTGGTTTTAACAGGTCCTACAATTGACAAACAGATTTCTCGTGCATATTTATTTTAAGAATGATTTGACCACAAAGCATACTTTTTCTCCTTATTTTTCGAGCTTTGTTAAAAATGAAAAAGGATTTGAAGCCCACTTTTATCTCTTTTTCGAGCTTCCATAATAGTGAAAAAGGAACCCCTGGAGTCTTCTTTCAGTTCTTTTCAGACTCCGATAATGTGAAAATATTGCCGAGCACTTGTCATTTCGAGCTCGTTAAAGTAAATGAATCGATATATACTCAGTATAAGTTTAACCCTTTTCTGGACTGAGATGGATTATTTACGAAAAAGGAATACCTTGGTTAAACATGACCAAAGAGGTTCTTTCAGATATTATTTTACACTTTTTTGGATCTGAGAGACAAATTTACGAAAAACTACTTTTGGAGTTCTCTTTCATCCTCTTTTTCAGACTCTCTAAATATGAAAAAGGACCGGGCTATCACTATCATTAAGCTCGTTAAAACATAAAATAGTGACGGGCTTCTCAATCATGGCAAGAATCGATTTTCATTCATCGCTAGACTCGTTAAATTATTAAATAGCAATACTTTATTCTTTATTCACACGAAGGGTTGAATTATAGATCAAGAAAATTTTATCCTCCTCAAACTTGTTAAAAAATAAAGAGGTACTGGTCGAAAAATGATCGGGGAAAATTTGGGAAAAGCAAGCAAAGTTTCTTTTTGGTAGCAAGTTGCTCTTGAACATGACACTTCTTTCACTCCATGTCCGTGACTGTTTTGGTTGGGTAATCATCTTTACGGTTCATTCACACCTATGGTTTATCATACCTTCACTTCGGTTTTGGGTCAATGCTGCCAACTCATCACAGTGTCGCCGATATGTTCTAGAGAATTCATCCAGTGATTAAGAACTCATCCATCTGCAATACTCATAAACCTTCATTTTCATGACCGTCATCCCTGAAAATTGCTATATCAAGTCATACCATTGTCTCCGAAATCAGTAACTCCAGTTTTGTAATAAGGTGACTTCCTGTCGACTAAAAATCAATATCTAGGAAGTTCACTTAGAAACATCAAATTCCAGTACCATGAGGCTTGTTACAACATCGAAAAGATCCTCGCTTCCGGACTTTTTACCGAAAGATTTTTTTTGGCATTCAACATAAAATCATCTATTCATGGTTTAAAAAATGTACTATAGTACCTTGAGGTCCATTGACATTAATGGTGGTTCTCTCGCGTTTGTTAACAGCTCACATCATTGGATGGTAATCAAACGATTTCTTTCCATGTTCGACGACAAATCATATATTTGCATGGCTAGACTTGTACTCGAATGATCGAGTGAATGAGATAAGAAGACCCCGGATTTAGTTTCAGACATCTGAGCTACGATTTCAGGATTGTTGTACACATCATTTGTACGGTGACCTTACATACAGATTGTCATCCAAACATGGGCCTATATCTGTTGGCGTGTCTGCATCTGTGCAACATTCCAATGTACACGACTTTCTGAATTATGTACATGTTATTAGATTGTTTTATGTGCTGACTATGGGAATGCCTACCCTCAGCAATTATAATCAATAGAGGATATATCATGATGTAATGTATTGTAATATTGATGCAGGTGAAAGTTCCACTTTTTTTCCAGGCTCATCACGGTGTAAAGCATCTCAATCGAATGTTCTTATTATTTGGATCTCATGCTTTAGGGGGGATTGTTATAGGTCAATTTGGGCACCATTCCCAATGACCTGGTTAACTGGGCATCATCTCCAGGACCGATGATAAAGGGTTTATCATTCCCTATCATTTCAGTTGCTATATGCCCTAAGACAGGAAAAAACATGAATCAAACAAGACTTTCATCAAGCAAGGATTTCCATGGTTTGAAGCTTATTATTTAACATGTGGGAGCTCACCAACGCAGGCTCTAAAGGGCCTAAGTGCGTTGCATAGGTAGGTAACCCCAATCAATGCTGCTATGCAGAGCACTTCTCGACATTCAAAGGTGCATTGGTCACATTAGGTGCGAAATTCTCATTGTTCTGGAATCTCCACTTGGCCAGTGTCTTCTAGAAGGGTTCACATGTGTCAAGCTTCGGATCCAAGTGTCCATTTGACATCTACATGACTGGAAACATGTCTTGCCTATTTTTGGAATGTTCTTGATTACAAAAAAACCTACAGTTCAGCTATAAATTGAACACAATTCTAAGTGTTTGAGAGGAAGAATTTGAGTAGGGAAATGCTGGAGAATTTTCAATAGAGAGTTTGATTTGTGGAGCTGCTGCTAGAGAGATTTATGTTGTGATGAGACTTGGGAAATCTGTTGGAAGGTCACTTCAAATCAGTCACTAGGTTGTAACCTCTCCTTCTATCATCAATAAAGAGTACTTCTTGTTTTTCCCTACATGCATCCATGTTTACTTTGATTTTCCATATTGCAAGATCTTAGTTGATGAATGTAGCTTATGCTTAACTGATTTAGCTAAATATCTTGAATATATATCTATATTATTGCATCTTCTAATGTTTCAGTGTTCTTTCTTGCAGGAAGCATTCATCCATTTAAAACTACTTGAATTTGAAGTTGTAGTGGAAGCGACATAAAGGAGCCATTTGGAAGTAACTGAAACAAGTAAGCATCCAATCCTCTCTGTGTATCTGTTCTGAGTTAGGAGAAATGGTAAAATAGTCTTTCACCTGTTGTTCTAGGCTAACACCTGCCTAGGGAATCGTAATTCATCCATAGATTACAATTTTGGCCCAAAAAATAACAAAATTAGTTACAAATCCTCCCAGAACATGATTGATGCAATGATATATCATGCAGGTAATTTTATTGATGGTATTTTCTAACTTTTGTATAAGTTTTGGAGTCCACTGAGTGACTGCATCGTGCTTTGTGAAGGTATTAAATTCAGTCAATCGAGATAAGCATTAATGCAACTAAGTCACAAAGGAAGAAAAGAATATCTCGTGAAATTCGGTATAAATATACTTTTGAACCCAATCTTCAAAAGATAATTTAGAACTTATATTCTCTTGGATCACAAATTTAAGGATATTTCTATCAAGCCATTCTTCAGTGACCTACAAGAGGTCCCCACCTCAACCACACCTATAGAAAAATTATAAGAATTGGATACTAAATGGAAGGCCTCACGAAATGAATTACAGAATATTTGGGCTAAGTTCGAACAACAAATTGTGGAATTACAGATGAAGCTACAACTGGAAACACCAAAAGATTTATATCCGTAGTGCGCCACAGAAGTTAAAGAAACTACCGACAACATCTTAGCCACCATCACAAAGTGTGGCCAGCGATTAGATGAGGCCATGTGTGTCTGGACTTTAGTTCATAATGACCCAATGGTGCAGAAGCTGTGAAATGAATTAAGCGTGAAGGAACAATAGTTTTTCGATATCTATATGGCGACACCTACATTGGTAACAACACAAGGACTTTTCCTCCTTCATGAGGGAAAGGCAATTCAAACTAAGATCAAAGATCAACATTGCCGCTAACAATTATTGGAAGAAAGGATGTATTTTTGGGCTAAGGAAGCCCTATGGTTGTCTCAGACTCTATATGGTGCCTTAAAGAGCCTTTAGAAAACCCAACCTAGCATCAATATGGGAGTTGAAGGGTTGACAATTGTGAAGCTCGTGGATGAAGCACAGGGTGATACCGTGCAAAGTGTCGAAGTGGTTTTGACACTAAAGAGCTCTGTTTAAGCACTCAAAGGAAAGATGAAAGAGACCACCCAACAATTACTCAGGATGAGTCATGAGTTTGTGTTGGGGGCCTGTTGGAGTGGGGTCCCCTGGGGTATAATTTTGGTAGATGCACAAAAGATTCATAGGGGCTTTTGGGCATGTCAAAGTCCCTTATTCAATGTAATTAGTTTTAAGGTAAAGCCATGAGCCTCAAACCATAGTTTGAGACCATGATATATGTGAACTAATTTAGTATAAGTAGGATAGGTCGAGTCAAGTAGTGACAAGGAATGATCACACATGCATGTTTTGTAAGAATTTGATCGAAGTCTGGGTTTTTGGGCTCATGGTCATTGTGTGCGCAAGGACCTAAGTTCGGGCTATGTGGGATCTGTGACGAATTTGATCTATTGTTCTATTAATCTATTGATGTGCACGCCTATATATCGTCTTTTATTGTTATGTTATTAGTCTGTTTAGGGCGACTACATTAAATTCTTCTTCAGGGTGCGGAAACCTGGTTCCAGCACCCCCCATACGCTTTAGGTGAGACTTTGATCTGCGCAAGTAGGTCATCACCGAAAGGGCCAGTAGTTGGAGGGTTTGTTGGTTGCACAATAAATCCAAACCTGGGTCAGGACCCCTCAAGCCAATAGATGGAAATCAACAACAAATCCTATTTTTAACGATGTTGAAAAAAGTCTCTAGCCTATACCTCTATGTGTTTGTGTTAATGTTACAAATTCTCCTTAGTTTGATTTAATAAATTTTACTATTTATCATATATTAAGTTTATATTTTAGGGATCACTATGGATGTCACCTGAATATCCCTATATGAACATCTAGCATAATAAAATGGAAATATTTCTCGTTAAATGAAAATCTAGCTAAGGAAGGGAATAAAGAATCAATATGGAACATACAACATGCAATAAACAAGAAGCAAGATGCAATTTCCCCTTTAATGTAATTGTTCCTACACTAATTCACATCCAAAACCATAAATTCCAAATGAAAAAAGTTTCTTTTCACCACACTTAATTTTCAAAATAAAGAAAACTAAGATGCAAATGTTTAATCGCTGATTCAAATGCACTTTTTAGAATGAGGAGTAGAATAAAAATTCATGAAATCGATCAATGTCCAAACAAAATTATTTTGCAAGCGACGAAATGATAATAACAAAGAAAAATCAAAATCAATTCTTACCAAAGAAAATTAAAGTCAAATGCAAACTAATTGGAGACTTAAGGAAGACCACAAGACACTCAAGACTCAAGGAAGGTCAGCTGTAAGTAGGATGATCAAGGAGACACTTAGAAACATAGAAATATTTTGTGCAAAAACATGGGTAAATGTTAGTGCAGAGGAGGTACCAGTGCTTTGCAATGCTGGTACAAAGTGGGCCTCAATGAGGTGAAACACTGTTTCAAAGGCACTGGGGAGCGTTGGTCCTGGAAAATAGGTTTTCCGCACAAAAATTGTGAAAAAGGCTCAATGGGATCACTTCGTAGGTTTGTTCTTGACTAATCAAAGAAGAAAAGGTCTCTGAAAAAGGTAATAAAAAAAAAAGGACAAGGAAAAACACCGAGGGAATACACTGATCCCCAACAGAGTTTCCAATTTGTTATGCGAGATTTATGATTGCAAGAAAAAAGGATCCCCGCTAGGTTCGATGGTCAATATAGAACAAGAGAGAAACGAGGAACCCAATGCTTTCCTTAAATTAAATAGAATATGGAATGAAACCTACCTGGAATCAGTCGCACAATATGTTCCTTATTCATATTGAATGCTCCAATTCCAACTCTGATTGCCAAAATTAGAACCTGCACAGTCAGATAACACAAGGCAAGAAACTATGAGATATATGAAGTATAATCTAAGTAATCTATCCAATATATCAACATGGTATTGAAATAAGTGAAATAACGACAATCACATATAGGAAAAGAGAGAAGTATTTGCATTAATATATATGGAAGGATATTAATACCACAAATAGGTGTTGATCATGTACATGAGCTCCTCCAAGTTGTTAACTTGTCCTTTCCTTGTCACAATATGCACCTCCAATCACCCTAAATGTATGAAATGTTAACCTTTTACCTCAACAACATAAGGGTATAATTCAAAAGCCAACCATTAACCTCTTACATATGAAAGTGGGTAGATATATAGAAGAGTGGATTAAGTTGGGAGTTCTTATACAATTACCAATATAAGGTTTTAGATCCACCTTTGATGGGAGGATGGGATCAGAGGATACGAGATGGAAACTTGAAAGAAGGATGAGATAGGATATGAATGCTTAATCCAAGGTATGTTGAGAATTTGGAGGGTTGTAGATTAACTAAAATTCTCTTCTTGATAATTACGTGTGAGCTTTCTTGATTTACTTATGTCTTATCTTCTTAGCTTATTTAGTCTTTCGTGAAGTCAATTACCAAAATATAAGAGACACAAAAATTAGGCTCTTCCAGCCAGGGAAAAACCTCTCCCTCTTGGAGAGGAAAACCCACGCGAAAATCTTCTTATAGATTTTCAAATGACAAGTATGATGACCAAGACTCATACCCTTGACATATGTATGCTTCCAAGACCTTGTCACTACTTCTTTATTGACCTCCAACGCTGATCCTTATTTTCTGCACCAACCTGCACTGTTCTACACCAATACTAGAAAACTCAATATCTAAGTCTATCATCCTTGAATTTTTCTTGGTTTCTCAAAAACTCCTTAATTTCTTAATATTATTTGTCTTTAGTACACTAAACAAGTATCTTTCTTGTTATTCTATGGAAGTGATTTTCCACAAAATTCTTTTATTCAGATATTAGACTAGGTCACTTGGGAAATTTCACTTCGCATTACTTAAGATATCTTGTCTCTCCATTATGTATTGTAGATTAGGACGGTAAATCACATATTCACATTCCTTAATTTCTCACAGAGTGATCTGGAGATAGTCCAACATTTAGCCACAGACTTTATATCAATCCACATTCTCCTTACAAAATCCAAACATATATCCACACTTTACTTGTATTTAACTCGCATACATTATAGATTGTTGTAGTATATCCACGCTTCCTGTAGAATATCGAAACTTCTTTCTGAACTAGAAATACACACATTAAACTTTGTAAAAAGCTCATAGAAACCCACACCTTAAACTCTGTAAAAACCTCACAGAAATCCACAAACTTCTATGTCTTCTTTGCAGCACATGTAGAGTTATATATAGTTTTTCCTGCCTGTTAATAAGCCAACCTATCATATGTTAGGAGGCCGAATATATCACTACTTGTAGGCCTACTTTACTTGTTATTTAAAGGCCGGTTTTAACAGCACATTTTCCAGTGTTGAGAGTGTAGATTTGCGCTTCATTTAGAATCCATTTCTTCACATATTTATGACAAGGTCTTGGAGCATTCTCTATCCACTTCATATGACACTTAGTTACACTTGTAACCAGAAGACAACCCTAATAGAAATTAAGAAGAAGTTTATTGACTTATAATAAAAATATTTCTCATGAAACCCATGAAGCAAGTACACCAAAAATACGTTTTATTATATTTTTCTTCTTCTTTACATAAATATATAATTACATAGTCATTATGAAGACTGATCCTAGTTATACTTTTCAACAGTCCCCCTTAACTAGGGAGGTATTCATACAGGTACATGGTAATTTTCAAACTGAAGAATCTTATAAGAAGAATCAGAATGGTAATCACATTTGTATAGCATCATATAAACCAACGTTGTCCTAGTGCAAGGTCTTGACTAACAGCCCCTTATCTTAATAGGACAATGGGCTACAATGATGGTGAGACATATTACTTATCGACACCATAGTGATTATCTCTCCTAGGTACATACTCCACCCTGGTGTTCCAAAGTATGACCTTCTTAGACTATTCTTCTCTTGGGTAGCTATACCTCAAATAATATTGGTCCCCGACTACTAGTATCTTGAATTCCATATCACATTCTCAAAGAGCATTAAATGTGAGATGATTACCCAATCCTCCATTCTGTATTTCAAAGTGAAGACAAGAATGACGTGTCTATCTCTCCCTCTTCAGCCAAGGAGGACCTATTCCACAAGGGAATGTAATCATTCCTATACAAGGAATGTACCTAAGCTCATTCTTAGGAATTTCCAAGTTTCTTGCAAGTAAGAAACTTATCACCATGCCCCTCTTAACTAGGGAATTGCAACAGCAATGGTGAGACACCCAACTTCTCATGAATAATTCCTCCTTAACTAGGGAGGTATTCATACAGGTACATGGTAATTTTCAAACTGAAGAATCTTATAAGAAGAATCAGAATGGTAATCACATCTGTATAGCATCATATAAACCAACTTTGTCCTAGTGCAAGGTCTTGACTAACAACCCCATATCTTAACAGGACAATGGGCTACAATGATGGTGAGACATATTACTTATCGACACCATAGTGATTATCTCTCCTAGGTACATACTCCACCCTGGTGTTCCAAAGTATGACCTTCTTAGACTATTCTTCTCTTGGGTAGCTATACCTCAAATAATATTGGTCCCCGACTACTATTATCTTGAATTCCATATCACATTCTCAAAGAGCATTAAATGTGAGATGATTACCCAATCCTCCATTCTGTCTTTCAAAGTGAAGACAAGAATGACGTGTCTATCTCTCCCTCTTCAGCCAAGGAGGACCTATTCCACAAGGGAATGTAATCATTCCTATACAAGGAATGTACCTAAGCTCATTCTTAGGAATTTCCAAGTTTCTTGCAAGTAAGAAACTTATCACCAGGGCCCTCTTAACTAGGGAATTGCAACAGCAATGGTGAGACACCCAACTTCTCATGAATAATTCCTCCACTCGATGTCATGGATTTTGATATTGAGGAATGTTCAACCTTTGGCTTCATACGGCATAGACCATCCATCACTTTCATCCATGAGTCATGTCAGCTATCAGAAAGTGATTCATCATATTTCCTTATCTGGTCCATTTTTTTTTATGCCATGTTGCTTTATTTCAAACCAACTCTAAGGATCTTACATCCTTTCAAATGATTGGAAACCCTGCACAAATTCATCCAGATAAACATATACATATGAAATTTTAAAAACAAAAGTTACCTCAGTGATGATATTTCACCATGAGATATTCATGTAGGCATAAGAATCCTCTATTCAGATTGACACATCCCCTAATGCTATGTTTTGTCGAGTGTCTTCTTCTTTACCAGACTTCTATGAGAGTCTACATATCATCCTAAGAGATCTTATAGTCACATCTTCTTGGATTCCAGATGATTACTGCCTCTTGACATGGTTTCAATTCATGATCTCTTCCTTTCTGCACATCTTCATTGCCATGAACTTCCAATTTATAGTTCCTTGCTCATATAAAAACACCTCATATTCCATATGAGGATATATTATTTTGATTTCATTTGTCTATGCACCATGAAAGATCATACTTTTAAAGTTCATTACTTGCAACCATATGACATGACTACACAACATCCAGTGTCAACATATAAATATATATACCTCACAACTTTTTCCTTTGCATCCTGTAGCAATTTTATTAGAATGAGGAACTTCATTCCATTAATCTGCTTCATCAATATTTCATCACATCCTAATCCCATAATTATATAGCATTGAATTCTTTTATGAAACCTTTCTTATTTCTTTATAACTAGTGAATTCATAGAGAATTACATTAGAAATTGTCAGCACCTATTTCCATGATGACCCTTGATATTGATGACTGCCTTCTATCAGTATTGTTATCAGTGAGGTTTTCCCAGAGTTGTTGTTGGGAAAAATACTGAGAGGGGGGTGAATCAGTATTTAGAGTTGACTGAATTTTTTTGTTTTTGTTTTTCTTTCTCTTAAAACCATACGCTACTTTACTGAACCCAACTCGCATATACAAGCGGATATCCTTAAGAAAACCTACGTATGTACAGAGATCTTATTATGCATTTAATTCTTTACTTAGATCATTGCATCATTCATTCATTAGATGTTTAGTAAGCAGTAAGCATGTGCAGTAATAACAGAATAAACCATCACACATAACACACATGAACACCAGTATTTAAGGTGGAAACCCAATTCGGGAGAAAACCACCACTGCTGTCGTCTCTGTCTTCAATATTTATTATAAAGAAAACTTCTTACAATTTTGTACTGGCGCAGACTTATACCATCACGCAAGCACCTTCCTGTAGAAGGCTACTACCTTCTCTCGTTCTCCAGTCACTACTGAAAGGGAGCTCTAACCCCCTGATTTAACACCAAATTTTACTGGCAAAAAGCTTCCACTTTCATACTTAAGGCTTCAATCCTCAGATCCACCAAATTTCTTCAATTTCTTCATCAGACTTGCGCCAGTTCTTTATCATTTCTTTTTGCAGATCTTCCTAGAGATTCATCATTTCTAGATCTAGAGATCTTGAACCTTCATCATATCCACAGGTGCATCATAGATTCAGATCTATCAGAGTTTAATCATGGAGATATCTCTTAAAGAGATTTATTCATTAACAACCCCTCCGCATGCACACCTTGTACTATAATCCTCTTCTCCTTATATAGTTTTAGCCTTTATTAATACCATGAGTCAAAACCACTCAACCGCTGATGGTATTCCTGGACGAGATCAAATAGATAATCCAGCAGGGTCTACCCAAGCCCCAAACAACTTCTCATTGTTCTATTTTCTTGATCTAGCAATTAGATAATTAATCTAAGGCTTTTTAATATCTCAATCTGAGATTGAGATATTAATCCAATTTCCTCCTTTAGTTATGAACTCCCCAAGGCATATATATATATCGACCCCAGGTTTATGTATTCATGAGATCAACGCATATATTAACCCACGTTCATTACATCACATGTTTCATATTTCGCAACTTCACATATTCAACATCCTTTATCAACCCCGCAAACCTTAGTTTAAAGAGGTCCCAATTAATATAATTTAGAACCGGCCCGCCTGCGCTATCAACCTTCCACATCCGACTGTGGAGAGCACGTCGCTCGTCTTCAAATGATCCGACAGATATCGCTCAGCCAAGGTGCACGAACAATAACACAACATATCTTTGTCAAATCCGCATGTCCATCCAATGGCTGAGAGCACATCGCGCTACTTCGTCTGATTGGACGGATATCGCATGGCGTAGAAGCATGAACAATAACGCGCGATGGCGCACATTGGAGGCGGTTTTCCAAAGTCGCTTGGGGACACGCGTCAGTCGATCTATGGAATCGCTCCCCTCTCCTCAAATACCGCTCACCGTGCAAAGGTGGTGCGATAAAAACCAGAAGCCGCCTTTACTGTTCCTCCTTCGTGGTTCCGCCCTTCTACTGCAGGTTCCGTCGCGCTTCCTTTTGTTGTGTTCCGCCCTTCTACTCCAGGTTCCATTGCGCTTCCTTTTGTTATGATCCACCACTTTCCTTCCAGGTTCCGTTCGTAATTCCGAAGTGTTGTTCTAACGAGATTTCGACGGCCTATACTCACATAATTCAGTCACCGAGTTCCATGTTGGTTGCAGGGATTCATAATTCAACCACTGGCTAGCCAGATCTTCAATCTGATGGCCTTCTTCCCCTATGATGGCCTTCAAGCTCCATGTAGATATACATTCACACGTCCTTATTCACATCGATTCTCCCATTAAATACAGAGCTTCGATTAAAGTCTTATATTTTGCTTGTATAGAACTGCTGATGGTTTTCTGAGTTCTTCATACAGTCATTATCTGCATCCTTTGTCAGAGAGTTTCCATCAAGGACAATCATATAATAGGATACAAGAAATATATTTCCAACAATCCCCCCCTTTGGACTTGATGGCAACCATGACTAGAAATACATTCAGCAACATTCTCCCCATTTGACATCAAGGGCAAAGGGTAGATCAAAATCCTTTGTACCGACAATACCATGCTCCCCCTTAGATCATGCTGCATCTATGCATCCAAAGATACCCATCAGCACCGCAGTTGTGTTGAAGAATGCTGACCCAGAAAAATTTTGTTAGCAAATACCCATACGCGGTTTTCTGTGTATAAACTTGCATATATACGCGATTGTCCTGCAGGAAATCCGCATATCCAATTTAATCTTCTGTATTTAAGTAGATCTTATCTTTTGCATGGCAGAGACTACTCCCAGCTTTTGTCTGAGATATTCGAATGCTTCCCTGGGTAAAGGTTTGGTAAATATATCAAAAACTTGTTCTTTGGAGGGAACATACTCCAACTTCACCTTTTGTTCAAGCACTTGTTCACGTAAGAAGTGATACTTGATGGGAATGTGCTTGGTCTTGGAATGCATAACAAGATTCTTTGAGATACTGATGGCACTTGTATTATCAAACATAATTGAGATAGGAGGTGAACATTTGATTTGAATGTCCTGTAAGGTTTGCATCATCCAAATAAGTTGAGTGCAACATGATGCTGCAGCCACATATACTGCTTCTGCTGTAGATAAGGCAATAGAGCTTTGCTTCTTACTGAGCCAAGATACTAACCGAGGCCCCATATAGAATGCACCACCACTAGTGCTTTTCCGATCATCAAAATTTCCAGCCCAATCTGTATCAGTGTAAGCATGAAGAGTGAGATCAGCATTCTTTGGATACCATAGTCCAAAGTCTTGAGTTCCTTGCAGATATTTGAATATTCTTTTGAGAGCCTGAAGGTGAGACTCTTTTGGATTAGCTTGAAATTGTCCCACAATCCCAACTGCATGCATAATGTCTGCTCTAGTCCCAGTGATATAAAGTAGAATTCTTATCATAGATCTGTATTCTGGTTGATTCACTGTGGGAGAATCATCATGAGAACTGAGATTAAATCCGGTTATCATTGGTGTACTTATAGGTTTGCACTCTTCCATGCCATACTTCTTCAGAATTTACTTAAGATATTTTGCTTGTGATAAGAATATGCCATCTGTTGCTTGTTGCACTTGCAAGCCAAGAAAGAATGTTAGTTCCCCAAGTAAAGAAATTTCAAATTCTTGCTGCATAACAGAAGCAAATTTCTGACTCATAGACTCTTCATTAATTCCAAAAATGATATCATCAACATATACAACCACAATCAATAGTTTATCATTTTCATTTTTTGTGTATAATTTGCTATCAGCAGACCCCTTTGAAAATCCTTGTTGATGAAGATATTTGTCAAGACGATAGTACCATGCCCTTGGAGCTTGTTTGAGACCATATAGAGCCTTTTTAAGTCTACAAACAAGTTTTTCATCATTTCCCAAAATGAATCCTTCTGGTTGTTCTATGTAAACTTCTTCTTCTAGATCACCATTGAGAAAAGAAGATTTAACATCCATTTGATAAACTTTGATTTGTTGGAAGCTTGAAAAAGCAAGAAACATTCTTATGGCTTCAAGTCTAGCTAGAGGAGAAAAAGTTTCTTCAAAGTCTATACCTTCTTGTTGAGCATACCCCTTGCAAACAAGTCTAGCTTTATTTCTTATAACATCCCCATTCTCATTTAACTTATTTTTGAATATCCATTTAGTTCCAATGACATTTTTGTCATGAGGTCTTGGTACTAATTCCCAAGTGTGATTATTTTCAATTTGATCAAGCTCTTCATTCATGGCTCGAATCCAACATTCATATTTGCTAGCTTGATTGACATTGTGTGGTTCAATAGTGGATAGAAATTCCTGATAGCTAGAAGATCCCACAAGAGTGCTTCTTGTTTGTACACCTGATCCCTTTTCTCCCAAAATTTGAGATTTTGGATGATTCTTTTGAACATATCTGGATGGAGATTTTTTAGATAAATCATCTTCGGGTTCTTCATTGGGTTCACTATCTATATCATTCCTATTTGATGTAGAAGGATATATGTCATCATCGTCTTCATCTGTTGTTTTTTCTTCTTCTTTTGGAGCTGCAGGAGACTCATCAATAACAACATCAATACATTCAACAATCTTCCGAAGTCTTTTATTGTAACATTTATACGCTCTACTCCTAGAGGAGTAACCAAGAAGTATTCCTTCATCTGCTCTGGGTTCAAACTTGCCAAGTTTTTCATCATTATTTTTGATAAAGAATTTTCTTCCAAAAACTCTAAAATGCTTCACAGTGGGAGGATTACCATACCAGAGTTCATATGGAGTTTTATCACTATTTACACGAACATGTGCCTTGTTAAGAATATTTACTGCTGTATGTGTTGCTTCTCCCCAAAATGTGTCAGGTGTTCCGGAATCATCAAGCATAGCTCTAGCCATTTGTTGAACTGTTCTATTCATTCTTTCTTCTACGCCATTTTGTTGTGGAGTGCCAGCTACAGAAAATTGTCTTTTTATGCCATGTTGTTCACAAAATTCAAGGAATTCATCTGATGTATATTCTCCTCCTCGATCAGATATAAGACACTTGATTTTTAGATCTAATTCATTCTCAACTAGTGCTTTGAAGATCTGAAATTTCTCAAATGCTTCATCTTTGTGTTTAAGCAACCCAATCCAACACATTCTAGAGAAATCATCAATGAATAAGATATAGTATTATTCACCACGTGGTGAATTTTTCCTCATAGGTCCACATATGTCAGTATGAATGAGTTCAAGAGGCTTACTTGATGATCCTTCCTTGGCATTAAATTGTACTCTGGTTTGCTTACCGAATTGGCAAGATTTGCATATGATATTTTCAGGTAGAGTAATTTGGGAAGATCACGAAAATCTTTAAGTCTGCTTGATTTGTTGATTTGAGAGAAGCTCGGATGCCCCAACCTTCTATGCCATAGCCAGTTTTCTGAAGATTTACTCAAGTAACATTGTTCTTTGCAGTTCTTCAATACATACAGGTTGCTTGGAGTTCTTTTTCCTTTTATAATTGTTTTACCTGTATCAAGATCACGTACCACACATTCTTTTGAACTAAAGACAACTTCAGTTCCTTGATCACACATTTGACTTACACTTAAAAGGTTATGCTTTAATCCATCCACATACATGACATTATTAGCTTTCACCTTTTCTTTTAGAAAAACAGACCCTTTTCCCTTAATGACAACAGGAGTATCATTTCCAAATGTAACATTCTTTTCTTTTTCTAGAGCACTATATGCAAGAAGTTTGTTTTTGTCACCTGTCATGTGTTTTGAGCATCCACTATCAATGTACCATTGGTTTTCTTCACCTTCTGCAAATAAATCTATGCCACAATTTTCAACCTATAATTCCTTCTTTTTCCACACTTTGGAGCTTGAAGGAAAATGCTCTTTTGGCTGAACTTTGCTCCTGCATTCAGATTCTTCATGGCCAAAGTTATTACAATAAGCACATTCAACTTCATTTTGAAGAGGAGAAAAGTTGTTGTAGGTATTCTTATTTGTTTCAATATCAATCCTTTTCTTTCTTGCTTCTCTTGTCATGATGGTTTTATATGCAACACATTGAACAACTTTATGACCAAAATTGTGACATGAGAAACATTGTCCATTGAAGAAGAAATTTATGCGATCATGAAATATTCTACTTGAATTTACCTGTTGATTGGTGTTTCTTTGAAAGATATTCCTGTTAGTGTTCTTTGAATTGAGATGATCATGCTTTACCTGTAAAGATTCTTTATTCCCTTGCTGAGTGGCAGTATGTTGTATACCAGTTGTAGCTGCTTTTAGATAATTTGGTGCTGAAGCCTGAGAAGATTCTCCAATATATCCAAGACCTGTCTTTATAAGAGGAGAACGTTGTACCTTGATAATCTCATCTAAGGTTTTAGATCCTTTAGCAAATCTAAGATTCAAAGTCTTCACTTTCTCAATTTCTTTTCTTAGACTTACTATTTCACATTCTAATTTCTCATTGTGTTTCTCCTTTTCTTCAAGCTGATTTTTCAGAGTTTCTATGGATATTTTACTTTCTTCTAAGAATATTTTGAGTTGATTGAATTCATCAAGAAAATCGTTGTCCTCTAACGCATCCATAAAAGTATCTTTTTCTTCTCTAGATTCCTTTTCAAATGCCATGAGAAGTCTAAGATCTTGTTCACATTCTTCCTCACTATCAGATAACCCATCACTGTCTTCATGAGTATAGTAACTTTTTCTAGTGCTAAACCGATTCTTATTCCTTCTTGCTACTTCCTTCCCTTTTTCATGTGTTTATTTATGAGAACACTTAGCAGCATAATGACCAACTCTTCCACAAGAAAAACATTTGAAAGGAAGCTTACCTCTGAACCGTCCTGTGCCAAGTTGGAGTTTCTTTACAAAATTTACCTCATCTTCTTCTGAGATATACCTTGATCCTTCTGTCTCTTGTACTTATTTCCCTTTTGTAGAAGCTCTAAAGACGACTTCTTTGACTTCAGATGGTCCTCCTCTTCTCATTTCACATGCAGTTAGTATGCCATGAAGTTGTTCCACAGTAAGATTTTGAAGATCCTGCTTTTCTTCAAGAGCAAAAACTTTTGACTCAAATTTTGCTGTTAGTGATCTTAAAACTTTCTCAACCAAAGTAGATTCGGTTATTTTTTCTCCCAGATTTCTCATATGATTTACAATATCATCAAGACATAAAAATAAATTGGCAATGCTCTCCTCATTATGCATTTTTAGATTCTCATATTGAATTCTGAGAGTTTGGAGTTTAGCACTTTTTACCTTTTCATCACCTTCATAACTTAGAATGATTTTGTCCCATATTGCCTTTGCAGTATTCAGCTGCATGAATTTGACAAATTATGATTCAGTTAGACTTCCCATTAGAGCATTGACCGCCTTTGCATTTGTTTCATAATTCTTTCTTCATTTGAATCAGTTAGTGGGTGCAGTGTCAATTATCATCTTTCATGTACTTCTGCCATATTAGAAGTGAAAATAGGATCTCATCTTTATTTTCAAGATTTGCAAATTATTTAGTTGAAAGAAGATTGAGCTGATCTTGACATATGATGTCTTTGCAAATCTTTATTGCAGCAAAGCAGCATAAAGGACCACCATAAACATGATGTTGACAATCTTAGAAATGATAGTGTGGGCATTGAAACTTACAGTTTTCTTTCTTAAAACCATACGCTACTTTACTGAATCCAACTTGCGTATACACGTGGATATCCTGTATGTCCAGAGATCTTATTATGCATTTAATTATTTACTTAGATAATTGCATCATTCATTCATCAGATGTTTAGTAAGAAGTAAGCATGTGCAACAATAATAGAATAAACCATCACACATAAGCAACACACATGAACACCAGTATTTAAGGTGGAAACCCAATTTGGGAGAAAACCGCCGCTGCTGTCATCTTTGTCTTCAATATTTATTATAAATAAAACTTCTTACAATTTTTTACTGACGCAGACTTATAATAGCATGCAGGCACGCACCTGTAGAAGGCTACCACCTTCTCTTGTTCTCCAGTCACTACTGGAAGGGAGCTCCAACCCCCTGATCTCGTTTACCAACCTCTCCTGGAAGGGGGCTTCGACCCCCTGATTTAACACCAGCTTGTAGAAAGCTTCCACTTTCATACTGAAGGCTTCAACCCTTAGATCCACCAAATTTCTTCAATTTCTTCATCAGACTTGCATCAGGTCTTCATAATTTATTTTGCAGATCTTCCTAAAGATTCATTATTTCTAGATCTAGAGATCTTGAACCTTCATCATATCCATAGGTGCATCATAGATTTAGATTTATCAGAAACAAAGTTCAATCATGCAGATATCTCTTAAAGAGATTTATTCATTAACAACCCCTCCACATGAACACCTTGTACTATAATCCTCTTCTCCTTATATAGTTTTAGCCTTTATTAATACCATAAGTCAAAACCACTCAACCGCTGATGGTATTCCTGGATGAGATCAAATAGATAATCCAGCGGGGTCTACCCAAGCCCCAAACAACTTCTCATTGTTCTATTTTCTTGGTCTGGCAATCAGATAATTAATCTAAGGCTTTTTAATATCTCAATCTGAGATTGAGATATTAATCCAATTTCCTCCTTTAGTTATGAACTCCCCAAGGCATATATATATATATATATATATATATATATATATCGACCCCAGGTTTATGTGTTCGTGAGATCAAAGCATATATTAACCCACGTTCATTACATCACATGTTTCATATTTCGCCAACTTCACATATTCAACATCCTTTCTTAACCCCGCAAACCTTAGTTTAAAGAGGTCCAAATTAATATAATTTAGAACCGCCCCCCCTCGCGCTATCGACCTTCCACATCCGACGGCGAAGAGCACGTCACTCGTCTTCAAATGATTCGATGGATATCGCTCGGACAAAGTGCACGAAAAATAACGCAACACATCTTTTTCAAATCCACATGTCCATCCAACGGCTGAGAGCACGTCGCGCCGCTTTGTCTGATCAAATGGATATCGCACGGCGTAGAAGCACGAACAATAACGCGCGATGGCATGCAATGGAGGTGGTTTTCCAAAGTCGCTCGGGGACAAAAGTCGCTCGGGGACTCCTTTAGTTATGAACTCTCAGTGTATATATATATATATATATATATATATATATATATATATATATATATATATATATATATATATATATATATATATATATCGACCCTAGGTTTATGTGTTCGTGAGATCAACGCATATATTAACCCACGTTCATTACATCACATGTTTCATATTTCGCCAACTTCACATATTCAACATCCTTTATTAACCCCACAAACCTTAGTTGAAAGAGGTCCAAATTAATATAATTTAGAACCGGTCCCCCCGTGCTATCGACCTTCCACATCCGACGGCGGAGAGCACGTCACTCGTCTTCAAATGATCTGATGGATATCGTTCGGACAAATTGAACGAAAAATAACGCAACACATCTTTTTCAAATCCACATGTCCTTCCAACGGCTGAGAGCACGTCGCGCCACTTTGTCTGATCAGACGGATATCGCACGGCGTAGAAGCACGAACAATAACGCGCAATGGCATGCAATGGAGGTGGTTTTCCAAAGTCGCTCGGGGACACGCGTCGATCGATCTATGGAATCACTCCCCCCTCCTCAAATACCGCTCACCATGCAAAGGTGGTGTGATAAAAACCAGAAACTGCCTTTACGATTCCTCCTTCGTGGTTCCGCCCTTCTACTCCAGGTTCTGTCGCGCTTCCTTTTGTTATGATCCACCACTTTCCTTCCAGGTTCCATTCATAATTCCGAAGTGTTGTTCTAACGAGAGTTCGACAACCTATACTCACATAATTCAGTCACCGAGTTCCGTGTTGGTTGCAGGGATTCATAATTCAACCACTGGCTGGCCAGATCTTCAATCTGATGGCCTTCTTCCCCTATGATGGCCTTCAGGCTCCATGCAGATATAAATTCACACGTCCTTATTCACATCGATTCTCCCATTAAATACAGAGCTTCGATTAAAGTCTTATATTATGCTTGTATAGAACTAATGATGGTTTTCTGAGTTCTTCATACAGTCATTATCTGCATCCTTTGTCAGAGAGTTGCCATCAAGGACAATAATATAATAGGATACAAGAAATATATTTCCAACACCACGCCTATCCATTCCTGATACTCCATCGCACCCTCCCAACCGTCGCATCTTAACCAATCAGATCTGACAATCATTACCACCTATCACATATTCCATAGCCTGAATTTTAATCACACCCAGACCTTGCGATATCCGTGGTTTTTAGCCATCCTCTCATGGCTACATGTTGAAATTTCATTTGATCGCATCACCAGAAAAAATATTTCCAACCACCTATGGCTCATGTGAAAACCACTGAGCGGTTTATCCTGCCCGTTGCGCAAACCAGCCTATCAATTCAAAATTGGTCATGCATTCAATGTAACCACTGTTGGATTAAAAATGCATATAACCACCCTTTTATAACCCTTATACCACTTTTTGTTACAGTTTTGCGCTGAAAGAGTATTGCTGACCTTTTTTCAAGCAAAGACCACGCTGCCGACCTCATTTTAAGCTTTTTCTCACCAGAAATCAACACCTTTCGCTGAAAGAGTATTGCTGACCATTTTTCAAGCAAAGACCACGTTGCCGACCTCATTTTAAGCCTTTTCTCACCAGAAATCAACACCTTTTGCTGCCACAACCACTACAGAAAGAGTCAAAAGCACTATAAAGACCTCTGAAGCTTCAAAAAAGCTTTTTGCAACCCCCGAACCCTTGTGAAAATCAAATCTCCATCTTTCTCCAGGTATTCCTAAAAGTTCTAAGACATGTGCTTACAGAAAAAGATTAATAAGTAATTGAATTAAAATAGGAGCCTTAGCAGACCAAAAGGAACCTCTGTGGTTTCCCAAATCTATTTTTCTACAGATCCTATACATTTTTTTACTAAATTCTAAGGCCGGAGACTGTTTAATCACAGCGATTGAATAATTGAAGAAGTTTAAACATCTGCAGCCCTGACAACCCTTTTTACCTTACAAATCCTTTTCTGTAGACCCTAAATGTCCTTTTGCAGAATTCTAAGGTCCTAAAACATGTTTTTAAGCATAGAGACTATAATTTGAGTAGTTTAAATCATTGTAAACCAGAGGAAAGACCCCTGTTTCATCCTAAATTAGTCTGCAAACTGTAAATCATCTGTCTGAGGTGCTCCTAAAGGCCTAAATCAATTTTTCTACGTAAAATATTAATCAATTGAAGAAATTTAACAAAATAATGGCTTCCAAAAGAATTGTATATATCAATCCTTTGCAACCTCCAGTTGTAGATGTAGAACACACTCCCATGGCTGATAAATATTTCAATATTAATGACACAGTCACTGAATTTAACCTTCTTGAGCTCCATTGTTGGAGCCATGAAAAATCCATAGACCAAGCAGATGAGGTTTTCCTTTGGGAACCAAATTGCTAAAGTATTTATTCCAACAAAATTTCTAGTGCCCAGAAGTAATCAAAATTTGTAAATATTGCTATTTCCCTTACCAGAGAGCCATAATAAACCCTAAAAAGGAAATTATGTTTACTATTATAGCTGAGTCAATCAATTATGTTTAAGTATTTATCAGTCCTATTTCATATTTTTTTGTACTTTCAATCTCATAAATTTTCCATCAATCTTTAGAAGCTTGATGTTGAAGGAAACCCACAGTCAATCATATTTTGTACCCCTTTAATAAGAAAACACTCCACACTGTCCACCTTGTTAGTATGAATCTTAATTCCAAGCGTACGAAAAATACCACTTTAGCTGTGCATAAAAAACAACCCTAACAGCAAATATGAATTCTAATATCCTTATATCTACAGTTAGGTGATCAAGATAAATGCTGCAAAAATCTAGATCTATGCATCAAATTACATTAAGCAGTAGAAAAAAAAATATTCACTCCATGCATCCGATAGACAAAACAAGAATATGTTGAATTAATTTTGTATTAATGGCACCTGGGAGGAAAACACAGAAGGGTGTTACCAGTTCTCCTCAATGGGATGGGTTATGTAAGTCCTCAGCACTTCAAATCTAAACTTCCTCTCTCTTGATGGTGTAGAAAACCCAGACAAAAATGGTAGCAAAATATGACTATGATGGTGGATCAAAGTCAGACCAAAAGTATAGATCCAGAGTGATCTTTAGGCAACAAAAGGTGGTAAATGAATGAGAAAACCCTTGTATGTATAAAAAAATATTGAGTTAGTCTAGATATTGGTGCATAATTAAAATATTATTAACCAAATCAAGATCCAACTTTTATGGAATATTTTATTATATTTGTTGGAGGGAAAAGGAATTTGACTTGGGTCAAAACCCTTTATTTGTATAGAATAAATAAATAAATGATTTATTTATCATTTTAAGGATATGGTTGAGTAATAATCAAATAAATAATGATTTATTTAACTATTTAAGGGTGATTTAGTCATATTTAACAAAGAATATTATTTAAATAAGTTTTGAATAATTATTCTTAGAAAATAATAAGATAAATAATGATTTATCTTATTAATTTCCTTGTTTTGGATTAAATATAACCAGGAATATTAATTAAATTGTTGTTTAAATAATTATTCCTTGAGGAAAATCAAAAAAATGTAGATTTATTTAATATTTCCTCATGGGGTTTCCTGTTTAGACCATAAACAACTCAATAAAGGTGGTTTACTAAGTTATTTTCATAGTGAAAGCAATTTTAATTAGGGTTAAATTGGCCTTACATGGTGTACTTGGGTCCATCTAATGATAATAGGTTAGATGACCAAAAAATGGTGTAACAGATTGCCCCCCAACGTGCGAGAGTTAGGAGCTAATCGTATGACCGAAGTACATTGTAAGAACTCAATCACTAGACACCGAGGGGGAGTTAGAGAGAGAGAAATATAAGGTAGACCGAAGCGCTAAAGGACTAGACCCTGAGGAGGCAAGACTTACAGGTGTGACAAGTTTCTTTTATGAGTGAGTACCTGTGCTATAGGCGGTGGGGGAGGCATACCTATGCCCACCGAGACAAAGTAAAAATAATAATGTGTCTAGTAAACAAGGGACTGAACAATATAGTAAATGCTGGCATAAACATGAGCCAGGTAAAAAACATGATAATGAATCCCACATACATACTGTGCTTGGGATAACAACCAGGACTTATACAATAATATCTGAGTACATGAGATACAAATACAACCCAAATTCCTCTGTAAACAGGAAAGGGCTCTGAAAATATGACTGATACATGCAAACAAAAAAGCGCTGCAAGAAGCTGAGGCCAACGTCATCAAATATATGGAGCTGCATCAAAGGCTGTAATAAAGAGGTCATTCGGGCATGTGGGGGGCTACCTGTAGGGGCACCTTCTCATGAGGGCTGAGACATCTCACACACACCCGGGAATCACCGATATTACCTGTTTGCATCACCAAACCATCAAGTATAAGGATCTCGATCATGCTGAGAGGAGCTGGAGATGATAAACAATCAAGTCAAACGGCAATAAGAAGTCACTTTGCCTGATCCGAGGCACTGAACAAGAGTGGAAGATGGAACCAAGGTACACCGCCCTCTAGACCTGTCTTCTGGAATGAATGAGTTGATGTTGACAGAAGGGGATCCGCCATAGGTGAGGCAATAAGGGATCCTAAACTAAGGTACGAGAGAAAATAGTAGAGCAACTAACAAACTGACAGTAGTGATGATGATAACATGGGAGGTATTGAGTAGCGGACGAACGACTTCCCTTGTTAGAGCATAAAGGGCATGGATGACTTGGCAGTGACTAACACAACATCATGAGGGATAGGGGATAGTGGGACTAAAGGCCATAATGTGCGACATGAGAGAGGAACCAAGAAATGAAGGATGGAGGACTATAGTGGGATACAAAGGGACTCGAGATAGACTCCATGAATGCAATGATGACTCAACTCGAATGCTATAAACAAGGGAGACTCGATGGTGCTGCCACACAGAAAAAGGTCCAGTGAGGAACATAAAAACATGAGTACTTGATAGTTACTCATGACGAAAATCGACACGAGCATGGACAAGTATGAAGGCAAAGGGGTGCCCCAAGTAAAAGTGTTGCAAGTGAAGAAAGTCGATTTTTGGGGAGTGGTGAAGTGATGCTTCATGGAAAAAATGTGTCCTTGTGAAGTATCAAATCACAAAAAACTAATAGATACCCATTTGAGGGCTCGGTGAGAGCTTTCCAATGATGTAGACAGGTTGTTAAGCTGAGCTACGGTTTGGCCGCAACAGGTGAAAGAAAAATCGGGAGTTTTCTTTTAATAAGGCATTTTCCCTCCAAATTCACTCATTTGCATGTGGAGTTGTGGTGAATGTAGAGAGGAGAGAAGGCCCTAAATATTGTAGCGATCGTAGCGGATAAACCGATCGTTGGAATCGAGATCCTTCAATTGCAGGTAAGAGGCCTAACCCTACTCTTTCATTTCAGTGGATCAAAATTTCAGATAGGCACCCAGAGCTCATGAACATGCCATGTCACACTTTTTGGGGTCTATTCTGCAACCTAGGTAGCAGGTACTAGGCAGAAAACTATGACCTATCCCAGGGAATTACCCCAGTTTCTTTCATTCCAAAGTTTATCAATTCCTTCATTCATCCAATGGTCAATATGTTGAACAAAAACATGCAACCAAGAATCAGTGAGGAGATTAAAAAGGTCATGCAGTTGTCAGAGCATAATAGAACAGGAGCCTAATTATCTTCTTTATTTTGTATCACAGCATTAGACCCCAATTCTTAACATGGTGACAACGTTGACGGTAATTGTACGCTATCTGGGGGTTCCAGGGGGGTGGCTGCAAGTTTATGGAGCCCCCCCCTGGCGGGGGGTTTCAGGGGCAGCGCACCCAAAGCTAAAAACAAATATAATTTTTTTTTGTAAAAGTCTCGTAATTTCTAGTCAATCTGGGCCATTCATTAGGCAGATGATCTAACGGTAGAAGTTATGTTTAGTTTAGGGTTTTTTTCCCTAGAAGGCAACCCCTCATTGTATTAGGGTATTGTATTATGACTGTGTATTGTATGTGTATTCTGAGAGCGAGAAACAAATAGGGAGACTGTGAGAGAAAACATAGGATATTATAGCGGATTTGCTGTAGGTTGTGCCTCTTCATTTTGCTGGATAATAGAAAGGAATGACTCATTGTTCGGGGTGGACGTAGCCCAAACTGGTTGAACCACGTATATCTGTGTCTCTCTGGTTTTATGTGTTTTGTGTGCTTGTGTTTTCTACATATTTTATGTGTTGAATTACTCTGCAATATATAATAGTCTAACTAATACCTCCCAATGAGGTTATTTTCCTTTGAATATATAAGACAGATTCTAAATTCTGATTCAATCAATTTCTTGGCTTCTAAGAAAAAGACATAGTTTAAAATAAAGAATCAGGTTGGCCCTTTCATTTGTAACAGTAGAGATGAAGGTCCAGAGGCTGAAAAGTACTTGTAGGAGTTTAAATTCAGTAAGAGTTTTCTATGGTATTATGATCCTCTAGGAGTGATAAGTAAACCGAAAGTTAAATTCAAACAGAATCCTTATGTACATGAGAAGAAACCATATATTGAAAAATACTTTAACCAGTCTGAATGGTTGGAGAACACCTTGACATAAGTAGAGAAGTAAGGTGATACTAGTCAAACCTTGCAGACACCAGCCCAAGAAGATAAAAGATCAAAGAGAATCAGAGAGGAAGGATCATACACTACAGAGACTACAATTGAAACCAAATTTAAATTAATGTACATGAAGAAGCCTAAATTAAATCTTGTCAATGAAGGAGTAGAAACAATATAAGTGATTGATACAGAAATAATAGCAAAGGATAATGCACTTCCTACATTGATTAAAGAAACACATCAACCTTAAAATTCTAACACAGCTTATTTAGAAGCAACACAATGTTGAAGTATCTTCTTCCAACAAACTAGCGGAGCAGGAGATGGACATTATGCAAAAATACAGAGAGATAAAGATGAAAAATGAAGCTTTGAAGACTGACAATACAACTAGTATTGGAAACAATCACCCAGTGACCGAAGCAGATTGCTTTCTGCTTTTGAATATAAAACCAGGAAGATGCATATGACCTTCCTGTAGCCTAAAGTAAAGCATCTTAAATCATTAGCTGATTACAAAAAGTCCTCATATCAAGTTCAAGCAAATGACCTTCATCCTATTAATCATATATAATTTCACAAAAAAGCTGGTGAAATGCTTTACTCCATAATGACAAAAAATGCCATGAGTGTACAGAAGCTCCAAAACACTCTTGAAAACATCAAAGATCAACTCAAGTTGGAAAAATCATCCTCTCAAGCTAAGGACAGTAGAATCAAATCATTGGAATTTTTGGTTATTGAAGTAGGATATGATTCTAGTAATGTCAAAGTTGTAGATGAATTGATTAAGAAGAATAATGTAGACATTGTTGCATTAAAGAAGCAACTTAAGCTGCCTCCTACAGAACATCCTCAAGCAAAGGAAATATTACAAGATGAAAATAAAAAAGATGAGATGATGAATCTCAATTAGGGAAAATTTTAAGGATGGACGTTTATCTTAAAGTTTAAAATGTTGGTGAATCTTAGTAGTCCCCAATATTTGAATTGTAAAATTTTTGATGTTATTTTTGTAAAAATATTTAGCTTTATAATCATTTTATATTAGTATATATAAATTTTTTGCGATTTTTAGGGTAAAATATTTTTATACTATAAAATTTGGGCGAATCAATTCTAAAAAAAATGGGAATTGGCGAATCTTTTTTTGGAAAAAGGATGTAAAATTAGCCCACTTGCAAATATTAGCCCCTAAAATTCTCCATGAATCTCATACTTCAGTTGACTACCCAAATAAAGGAAATGGAGAATGAAATGGGCAAGTTGTTCCAGGAGAAAAAGGACAGAGCAGAAGAAGTACCAGTCACTATCATCCCCGTAGTCACTACTGTTGTACGTTCCACATTGGTTGAATCATTAGCTCGTATAGTCCCAATGGATACAACACTTCCAGTCACCTCATCAACAACTTCAACAACAGAGTCTTCAACAACACTAGCCCAACCTACATATGAGGCAAGTAAATTAGTAAAAGCAATGCAGGGCATGTCTATTCAGACAAATGAAATTAACAGACTTAAAGAACAACTTAAAATTTTGGAAGATGAAAATAAACTTGCTAAGATAATGCACAAAAATGAAGAACTGAGGGCAAACAAGTTGAATGAGAAATTGAAAAATTAGAAAAAGATATAACACTAAAAGAACCCATGGCACAAGCCAAGCAACAACTATGGGCCAATATCATTAAATCTGTCAATGATATTTGGCCATCCATACAGGTTATCTATCAACAGAAAGACTTAGTCAAAGCAGCAAGAGAAGTTATCTAGAAGATTAAAGAAGAGATTGGTAAAAAGCTTGGAGAGGATAACAAAATCATCAAATTCATTAGGGGAATTTTGAGGTCTAAAATGGGCCTCCTAAGGAAATTATAAAATAATAGTGGAAAAAATCAAATAAGATTTGATGACATCATCAAATTTTAGAGGGAAAAATGGAAAAACTACTTTTTCAACTCATATTTTCAACTTATCTCCCAAAGTTTTTACTCAAATTTCGAGCGGGAGTACTAGTTGGATGCGAATTTAATTCCCCATCCAAGGAGTATCCATGTTGCATACTTTCGATGGGTCCTACTACACGAAAAATGAGAAATACATAAAAAAACGTGATTACAATCACGTTTTTTTTATGTATTTCTCATTTTTCGTGTAGAAGAGTTCATCGAAAGTATGCAACATGGGTACTCCTTGGATGAGGAATTAAATTCCGCATCCAACGAGTACTCCCGCTCGAAATTTGAGTAAAAAATTTTGGGAGATAAGTTTAAAATACGAGTTGAAAAAGTAGTTTTATTATTTTATTATTTTTTAATATTTTTACCCTTTTATTTAAAAAATGGTGAATCATCCCCCATGGTTGAAATCATCATCTTGAATCCTATTGGTTGTTATAATGTTTATTTTTGTTGTACATTTTTCTGAGGAGGCCCATTTTAGACCTCAAAATTCCCCTAATGATTTAATTCCAAGAGTAGGAAAGAACTTGAATAAATTGGAATCAATGACAGAAAATAAACCATCCTAGAAGTTAGGAAGGTTATTTCTAAAAATTATTTGATGATACATCTAGAATAAAAATGCCAAAACATGGAAGTTGCCATCACAAGATTCATGATAATTTTGACACTCTCAGACAAAAAGGCCTTCCAAATCCATTAGTTATTCATGAAAGAATAATGAAGCAAGATGATTATGATAAGAAGATGAGAGAAGTGGCTAAGGAACAAGCTAATAATTCAGACATGCAGGGAATTCCAACAGGGAAGACACTTTACAAGAATTTTGAGAATCTGTTTTACCTGCAACATGAGGTGAAACACATATTTGTTAACAAGCATACATTCTCAAAATACACATAGGATGATGAAATATTCAGGAGGATGGTGAAAATTAAGTTACCAGAGGCAAAACTTTGGGAAAAATTGACTGATTTACTATGAAGATCAAAGCAGTCAAACAGGGCATTCAAATGAGGAAAATATCAGTGAGGAAAAGATAAAATAGAGCATGTTGTTTTACAATGACAATGTACAATAAAAAACAACAGTAAAAAGTGAAAGAGTATCAGTTTACATTCAGAATTAAAGTCAAGATATAAATTTAAAAGTCAAAGTGAAACCTACCAACATAGAGGACACTCCACTGCCTAACAAACAACCTACGTTGAACAACAAACATAGACAAATCAGCATCAAAATATCAAAAATTAAACAACAAATCAATAAAAGCAGGGACAATTTTCATTAGTTAGATAGCTGTCTCTATATTCTTTCATGAAGATATTTCTTTTTCCTTGAATAATTCCTAAGTTGTTTTAGGATATTTTGTAAGATTTTTTGCATAAATACTTCTCATTTTGAAGTATTGAGTGTGGACGAATTGCTGAACATTTCTATAGTTATACTATTCTGGAACCTAAGGATGATTGTACCAATTTCAAGTCAACAGACTGGATTAAGGCAATAAAGAGATTATATTACAGGATTCATGTGTTGAGCCATTACAGTGAAGTACTTTCTACTTCTTCAATTGTTTCTTTCTGAAGTTTTCACATGCTCTTATGTTTGCTTAATCTAAATGATATGACTGGAACGTTATTACAGAATATGTTTAATTACACTCTGTCTTGAACTTTTTATCATTTATATTTTTTTATTTTGATATCCAGATTAGGGAATTCTTAATTTCTCCCTTATTTAAATTGGCTTGTGTCTTTTCACTCATTATCCAGATTTGAGAACCCTTAATTTCTCTCTTACCTCGATTGAAACCATTTTCACCATCAACTTAAGGATCCGAGGTGACCAAACTATCTTGCCCTGTGAATACTTATCTTTTGAACCTTGATCCTGCTTCTAATGCTTGACACTTTGACTCCCTTAGCCCAATGGAATACAAACCTACATCTATCCATCTGAGTAAGTGATTTCACCACTAAATCAAATCCAAAATCAAATCCTAGGTAACCCTACATAACTAGCCTAAAATCAAATACAATCAACAAAGATAAATCATATAGAGAGAGCCCTCTCTAAGCATTAGGAAGGCTAGATCCTAAGGCTTAAAAGTAGGTTTGTGGTTACCTCTAATATTCTTTAAACCAAAAAATAATAACAACCCTTGAGAATTATTGGAGTGATAACATATTGGAGACCATACTGGGGACTAATCAATCCTCAGCGTTTAAAATATATCTTAAAATAAATACTTTTACTTATATTTTCACCTTAAGATTGTTTTAAAAGGGTTGTTAGTAAACTTTTCATTAGAAACTGAAATTATGGATTCTAGAAGATTCTACTATACCAGGTCTAATCCAAATCTAGAACTCGCTGTCATAGTAGATAATCTTGACAGAATTGTAAAGAAAAACAAAAAAGTAGAAATTTTAGGTAGTAAAAATTCATTGATCAAAGAAAATTCTCTTCTCAATAAATTATCAAGTTTACAAGACATTGAATTTGATTTAGCTTTTGAGCAATATTTGTTTAAAACTAAATCAGAAAGTGACATACATAATAGTGTAATAGATCCTGATTTCATTTCAGTCATTGAAAGTAAGAAGGAAACTATTTCACTATATTCAAATAAAAAAGACCTAGAAGTTTATGATAAACTTGATGCTATAACTGCAACTTTGATTAAGGAAATTGATGAAGCTTGTTTTCAACATTCAGTTGAATTGAATGTTTTATCTACCTATACCCCTAAGCCTTCCACTAGTCATTTATAATTTGTAGGTTCACCCTTGTTTACTACCACCTCATCTATTATTTCCACCACACTTCATTCCATAGAATCCTTCATTCCTAAGCTTCCACTTCAACCTAGAGTTTTATTTCCAACCCAAAATACTGCAAGTTCATCCTCTACCTCTGCTGCTACATTTTCAAGCACTTCAACCACATCTCCCAACACCTCTTCTAGTATCCCACCTACATCTTCAATTGTTCCCACCACATCTGCAAGTACTTCAACATCATCACCAAGTACTTTAAACTTACGTCCTAGCCAAGCTAGTATCTTAGCCATGGCTACCAGATATGCCCCATTGGTCCTACAAGCCCCTCTACATGCCATGCCCCAAGATTACCAAGGTAAAATATTTCAATTTGATGGTACTAGTAATTACACTGCCCAACAACATGTTAACAAAATGACAGATTACTTTGAACTTCATGAAATAGATAAAGGTGATGTTCAAATTATAATTTTTGCTCAAACTTTAGCTGGTGATGTAAAGAAGTGGTTTAAAATTTTGTCTACTAGTAGTATTGCTAATTTAGCCACTTTCCATAGGATTTTTCTTAATATATGGGAGAAAAAGAAGAATCCATTACAATTTTTTTCTGAATTTGAAAACATAAAAAGAGCACCTAATGAAACAGTTCAGGACTATTGTACAAGATATAATAGTATTTACAATGCAATCCCTGCCAATATTAAACCTCATCCAGACTCTGCCCTAATCAAATTCCCTGATGGATTTGATACAAATATGGCTTACCAATTGAGAGAGAGAAACACAGAAACCTTAGAGCAGATGCAAAGTAACGTTGTAAGTGTAGAGGAAAACTTGTTAGCCAAGAAAGCTAGATTGAGAAATGAAAGGAGAGTCACAATAAAAGAGGAAACATCAACCTCGGATTTGAAAATATACAACTTAGAAAAAACTTTACAAATAATGATGGATAGGTTAGATAATATGGAAAGGAAGCCACAGTGGGATAACCAACAATAAGGCCCTCAAATAAGAAATCCCAATTTCAGGAAAAACACCAACACTGGTAAATCTAGGGAATCAACACCTGATCAAACAATAAGACCACCTTTCCAAGAGAAATATGCTGAAATTTCTTACTAAAACAAAGATGATGAAGACACTCGGATCAATCTAATGGGTATTAATGATGATAAAACCATTGATCTTACACAAGAAGAACAAGAGTTATATGAATTACAATAGTTACAATTAGAATCTGGTGAGTCTTTTGATTACAAGCAAGGTTATGAGTTTGAAATTAATGAATTTCATAAGCAATATAACCTTAAGAGCAAGAAAAATATATAATCCCCTACTAAGAAATGTGCCCAAACTCAAACAAAGAAAACAATAGAAGCTCATACAACCAAAGTACTGCAAATTCTTCCTAGGGAAACCTAGCAAAACTCTAGTTCAACTCAGAAAAATTCAAATCCTAATTAGAAAATTTCTAGTCCTAAAATTACACCAAGTCCTAAGATTGTTGAAATTACAGATATTGATGTTCAAACTTCAACTAATCCTCAAAAATATGTTGCTTCTAAGACAAAAAATTCTACTAAAACAACAATTTCTGACCCAAAAATATCTGCTACTGATCCAAAATCAGCTGATCCTAAAACAGTTGCTGCCAAAACAATTGTTGAAACATCAAAACTTGCCAAAACTTCCACTGCATCTCAAACTGTCCCTAAAAAGAAGATAAAAAATAGTAAAACAGTGGAAACACAAACAGAAAATGAAAAACCAACTGTAGAAAAAGAAGAGAAACATACTTAAACTGCAGTTACAAAAGAAGAGAAAATTCAGTTAGGAAAAACAAAAGCACCATTAAATATCCAAACTGCAATTGCCAAACTAAAGATACCTATTCCTTTAACAGAATTGGTTAAGCATGATTTATGAAAATCACAGATCACTAACACATTAAACATAAATGAAGGAGAAGACTCTGTCAACTTGAGTGATGATCAACCAGAATTAATATTTAGTCCTGAAGTAAATGGAAAACACCAAGAGGGAGGAGTTCCTCCTTTCTACATTTGCTTGACTGTTCATGAACAGATTTTACATAATGCTATGCTAGACTTAGGAGCTTCACATAATTTAATGCCAAAAGCAATAATGGAAACCTTGAATTTAGAAATCATTAGACCTTATAAATATCTCTTCTCATTTGATTCCAGCAAAGTGAAATGTCTAGGCTTAATAAAAGATTCTACACCTACTAATATGGACTCCTTCATTTTATGTAATTCTGAAACTATATAGAAAACAACACAGAACTAAAACAAAAAGAGAAATACCCAGACAGTGAAAACATATTTCATGAATCAATGTGGCACCTTGATTTTGATGGATTAGTGAAAAAATTAGGAGCAGGAGTAGGAGTTTGGATTCATAACATGGAAAAAAATCATGCAGAAGGTCATGCCTTTAGATTAAAATGCAAATGTACAAACAACATGGCTGAATATGAAGCTTTGATTTTAGGACTACAGATTTTTAGAAATTTAGGAGGCAAAAGAGTTTCTATCATGGGAGAATATGATTTAATTGTAAGACAAATTAGAGGAAAATATTCTGTGTATAATCCTAGATTAAGCCAATATAGAGAAACAATTTTAGATCTGATGAAAGAATTTCTTGAGAGTGACTTTGCTGTAATTCTTAGAAAACAAAACATACAAGCACACAAGTTTAGCAACTTTTTCTAGTACCTATAATCTGCCTTTTCAACCAAATCATCAATATACAACAGAAGTAAAACACAGGCCTACAATACCAGATAATCTAAAATATTAGAAATTTTTTTCACAGGATGAACAAATCTATCATTTCATGAATGTTGAGGGAGAATTTCACAGTTGTAACATAGACACAGACTGTATAGTAGATGATAAATTAGACAATGAGATAGATGTAAATAACTTATATTTCACTAAACCAACTAAATTCACTCAAGTAGAAATAGACAATTTAGAAAAGGTAGAGATTGAAGAATTAGAAGATGATGATTTTGACATTTTAAACCTTAAGAATAAATTTTTCCCGAAGGTATTAGCCCCATTAGAAGATATTTTTTTATTCCAATGACATTGCAAGAAAACCAAAGATGGAACCATTAAGATCAGATATAGAATAATGCAATATAGGAATAGAACAAAGGCCTAAACTCATCAAACTTTCAAAAGCCCTACCACAAGAAGAACAATTGAAATAGATAGCTCTATTTAAAGAATTTCAGGATGTATTTTCATGGAGTTATGAAGACTTAAAATCTTATGACACTAGCATAATCCAACACAAAATACCTATAAAAAAATATCAAAAAACTTTCAAACAGAAGCTCGGGAGAATCAATCTATTTTTAATGCCTTTAATTGAAAAAGAGGTTAAGAGAATGTATGAAGCTCATATAATTGCAGCTATCAGATATTCTGATTGGGTTTCAAACCTAGTTCCCACTAGGAAAAAGACAGGGGAAATAAGAATTTGTGTTGATTTCCATAATTTAAATAAGGTGTCCCTAAAAGATAAATACCCTCTTCCCAAGATGGATCATATTTTACAGAGGACCATCCATGATTTCATCCAAATTGGTTCATCCATGATTTCATCCAAATTGGTTCATCCATGATTTCATTACTTGATGGATTCTCTGGGTATAACCAAATTTTAGTTCAGCCAGAAGACCAACCAAAAACTGCATTTACGACTCCTTGCGGTACTTTCATGTATGTGAAACTACCTTTTGGATTAATGAATGCAGGAGCCACATTCCAGAGAGCTATGGATATATATTTTGCTAAAAAAATTCATGATTTTCTTATGATATATCTAGATGATATAACTGTATTTTCAAAAACTGATAATGAACATCTAGATCACCTAAGACAAGTATTTATCAAATGCGGGAAATTTGGCATTTCTTTAAATCCCAAAAAGACTCTCTTTGGACTTGAAGAAGTAAAAATATTAGGAAATATTATATCAAAAGATGGAATTAGGATAGACCCATCTAGAATAGAGGCCATTATGAACATAATCCATCCTAGGAATATTAAATAATTGCAGGCTTTCTTAGTTAAAATAAATTTTCTCATAAGATTCATTTCAAACTTAGTAGAAATAATTAGAGAACTCAATAACGTGTTGAAAAAAGACTTAGTACTTAAATGGAATGTAGAGGCCAAAAAATCATTTAAATCAATCAAACAAGCCTTGACAAGAACACCAGTCCTAATAAGTCCTGATTTCAAAAAATATTTCATTATTTTTTCTTTTTTCTTCAGAACATACTATTGTTGCAGTTTTATTGCAGAATAATGATCACGACTATGAAAAACCCATTGCTTTTTTCAGAAAATCACTTAGATATGCTACACTAAAGTATAACATAATGGAAAAGTGGGCACTAGCATTAGTGAAGGTTATCAAAGACTTTACAGTATACATCTTGTATTCACACATCATAGCTTATGTTCCAAATTCAGTTGTGAAACACATTCTAACTCAGAATGGGCATGATGGAAAGAGAGGCAAATATATTGCCACCATTTTGGAATATGACATATAAATTAAGCCCTCCAAACTCATTAAAGGTCAAGGTTTAGCCAAACTCATGGCTGAATCAAACTATCATGCTTTAGATATAAATTTTATTGCCCAATTAGATGATCAGGAAGAGATGAAAACTCCACATATTAGTGAAGCCTTTTCAGATTTACCATGGTATGCAGGTATCATATTTGTATTACTAAATTTAAAATCTCTTGTTGGAATATCAAGAACTAAAGCTAGATTTTTAAAGTTAAAGGCTATGAAATTTTGTATCATAGATAATACACTGTTTTGGAAATATCATAGTGGAATTTTATTGAATTGTTTGCTTAAATATGAAGCTAATAAAGTTATGGAAGAGTTTCAGGCATGTGACTGTGGAGGACACCTTTACTGGAAATCAACTGCAGATAAAATATTGAGAGCTTGTTTTACTGGCCTACACTTTTTGTGGATGTGAAAAAGTATGTGACCTCCTGTCACAAATCCCAAATATTTGAAGGGAAAAAAAAGCTACTACCTTTACCCCTTAAACCCATCTCCATAGAAATGACATTTCAGCAATGGGGTTTAGACTTCATTGGTGAAATTCACCCACCATCCTCAGCCCAACACAAATGGATTTTGACAACCACATACTATTTCACTAAGTGGATAGAATCCATTCCTTCCAGGCAAGCCACTAATATTTTCATAATCTCATTCTTAGAAAACAATATATTGTCTAGATTTGGATGCCCCCAAAATCTCATTATTGATAATGCAGCTTCTTTCAAGTCTAAAAATATGATTGACTTCCGTAATAAATACCACATTACCCTTGGCCATTCCACTGCTTATTACCCTCAAGGTAATGGCCTTGCAGAATCCTCCAGTAAAAGCCTTGTGAATATCATCAAGAAACTACTAGAAGATAATAAGAAAACCTGGAACAAAAGATTAGTTAATGCCTTATGGGCAGACAGACTCACCACAAATAAGTCCATTGGTACATCCCCTTATCAGCTTTTTTATGGGATGAATTTTGTTTTTCCATCCTCTTTAGAAGTACCGGTATTGAAAATGGTCCAAGAACTGCAAGTAGAAACCATTGATATCCAGAGAAGGATAAATCAAACCATACACTTGCAGCAAACCAGGGAGGAAGTCTATCTCAAGTCTCAAGTTCTTCAAGATAATATTAAAAATATATTTGACAAGAGGACTAAAGAAGATGATTTTTACATACGTGGTAAAGTTCTTAAGTGGGATTCCAAGAGAGAAGAGAAAGGTAAACATGGTAAATTTGATTTCCTATGGAAAAGTCCCTATGTCATTTATGGTTACAGAGGTAACAATGCATTCTTTTTGAAGGAGTTGGATGGATCAGATCTGCTAGGTGGACCTATCAATGGTAGAATGTTGAAGCATTACTATTTCTCAAAATAACAGTAGTTCACTTTACTCAGTGTACATTACATTGCAGAGTTTAGATTGGATTGGATGCTTTTTTTACAAAGTTGAAGCCCAGAGAGAAGGCCTTAATCTTTGAAAGACAAAATATCATAAGTATGAATAATGCAAAGCTTAGAAACCGGTTCCAAGGCAAAATCACAGTCAAAATTCAAGGCTACTGATCTTAAAGTTCTTGACATTTAACCAGGAAATTCCATCCCCATGTGGAGCCACTGTTAGGGTCCTATAATAATAGGATTCATAATTTTTAATTGACTTGAATAGTCTTGTAATATGTACATACTTTGATTTCTGCAAATTGTTTTCCCATATTAGAAAATTAAAAAATTTAAAGAGGGTAAAAGTCCTAAAAGTAAAATCAAAGGATTGAAAGAAAAAAGATAAAAAAAAAGAATAAAAAAAAACCCCAAATAAAAAAAGAGATAAAAATACAACATGAAAGTGATGCAAATTCAAATGCCACTAATTTTTACTTTACTTTGGAAAATAAATATTGTGTGGGGCTTGTCAAAAATGCCAAAATACATAAAGGTAAAACTGCTTAATCTTGATCTTTCATGCTTTAATTTTCATGTTGATAGATAGAGAATAAAGATCTAGACAAACTATTTAATCTTGGCTAATGAATAGTTAAGTTGAGAATATTAAGGAGCTCAACAGTTCAATCTGAGCCCTTGGAAGAAATAAGAATAGAATTAGTTAGTTTGATGTTTAAAAGAAAAATGAATAAGGGTCTGCAAGCTCAAATGCACCCATATAAATGAAGAAAAAATGCTAAGGTAGTTGATGGGTAGGTAGAAGCAGTTTCCACAAGGCATGGATGGCAGAAAATTAGTCATTTCATTTACTAACTTACTTTAAAAATAATTCCCTTGTAAAATACTCCATCCCCTTAATTTTTACTCTTTTCCCCATTATTCATTCTTTTCGCTGCAAAAATCCCTTTTCCTATGTTAAAATGTACTTTATCCTTTGAAAAAGTAAAAAATCCTTTATTAACTTCCATTTTCATTCAAAAATACCCAAAAACAAAAAATACCTTTATCCTAAGTATTTATTTAAAAAAGGTGATATGTCGGGTCCCACAGTGAAAAAATGCCTTCCCGATATCAGTTTTAAAGTTAAACTTAGTGTATTAAACCTTCCGCATTATATTATTAACATTAACTTAGTATATTAAATCCCAGATTAGACCTTTATCCCATATTAAAATAAATCCTGCATATGTATTTCCCAACCCACATTTTATTTTTAACCTAGGGTTTATATTTCCCCGCCTATACATAAGTCACACTTTTCCTAACCCCATTGGTTATATTACAAATCTTGACCATATACAGTATAACCCCGCCACATAACTTAAAGTACCGAGCCCCATGCTTATTCATTCCCGATACTCCATCATATGCTCCCAACTGTCGGATCTTAACTGATCAGATTCGATGGCCATTACCACCTATCACACACTCCACAACTCGACTTTTAATCACACCCAAACCTTGCGATATCTGTGGTTTTCAAGGCTTTTCTCCTGGCTACGTGTTGACATTTCATTTGATCGCATCACCAGAAAAAATACCGCCAACCACCTATGGCTCATGTGAAAACCACTGAGCGGTTTATCCTGCCTGTTGCGCAAACCACCCTGTCAATTCAAAATTGACCGCGCATTCAATGTAAACACTGTTGGATTAAAAATGCATATAACCGCACTTTTTTAGCCCTTTTACCACTTTCTGTTACAGTTTTGTGCTGAAAGAGTATTGCCAACAATTTTTCAAGCAAAGACCACACTGTCAACCTCATTTTAAGCCTCTTTTCACCAGAAATCAACACCTTTTGCTACCACAGTCACTACAGAAATAGCTAGAAGCACTATAAAGACCTCTGAAGCTTCAGAAAATATTTTTGCAACCTGAGAACCCTTCTGCAAACTAAATCTCCATCTTTCTCCAGGTTTTCCTCAAAGTGCTAAGACCTATGCTTACAAAAAAAGAGTAATAAGTAATTGAATTAGCATAAAAGCCTTAGCAGACCAAAAGGAACCTCTGTAGTTTCCCAAATCTGTTTTTCTACAGACCCTATACATTTTTTTACAGAATTCTGAGGCCTGAAACTATTTTAATCACAGATATTGAATAATTGAAGAAGTTTGAACCTCTGCAGCCCTAAAAGCCCTTTTTACCTTCCAAATCCTTTTCTACAGACCCTAAATGTCCTCTTGTAGAATTATGAGGTCCTAAAAACTGCTTTTAAGCACAAAGACTATAATTTGAGTAGTTTAAATCATTTTATACCAGAGGAAACACCCCTGTTTCATCCTAAATTAGTCTACAAACTGTAAATTATTTGTCTGAGGTGCTCCTAAAGGCCTAAATCAATTTTTCTAAGTAAAATATTAATACTTTGAATAAATTTAACAAAAGAATGGCTTCCAAAAGCATTGTATCTGTCAATCTTCTGCAACCTCCTATTGTAGATGTAGAACACACTCCCCTAGTTGATAAATATTTCAAGATTAATGACACAGTCACTGAATTTAACCTTCTTGAGCTCCACTTCTGGAGCCATGAAACATCCATAGACCAAGCAGATGAGGTTTTCGTTTGGGAATCTAAATTTCCAAAGTATGTATTCCCACAAACTTTGCAGTGCCCAGAAGTAATTAGACTTTGTAAATATTGATATTTCCCTAACCAAATAGCCATAATAAACCCTGAAAAGGAAATTCTATTTACTATTACAGCCGAGTCAATCGATCAAATGCTCCAGATACAATCCAGGCCAGATGAAACTCCTTTGTCCATTGAGGCTCTTACACAGTTGTATCTGAATCTGGACTTCCCCAAGAGGTTCTAGATATTCCAAAATTTCATGCCTTCATCTGTAGAAATTCCCAAGATAAATCCTCCTTACCCATCTGCAAAATTTTCTAAAAGAACCAGACATATCATTAGCATGTTGTCTTTTATCCTTGGATATTTCACAGATGAGCATGTTGATGTTGCAGTACTAGGTTTTTTGTCTACTTTCACACCTAGTCAGCCTCTTACTAACATTTTCAAAATTTCCCAATACCTAGCTAATAATATTCATGAACAGTTGGTAAAATTTCCTGAAGAAGGTGTTTTTAAATATTTATCAGTCCTATTTCATATTTTTTTGTACTTTCAGTTTGATAAATTTGCCATCAATTTTCAAAATCTTGATGTTGAAGGAAACCCACAGTCAATCATATTTTGAACTCCTTTAATAATAAAATATTCCACACAACCCACCTATACAGAGTTTATTGATTCCTTCATTCATCCAATGGTCAATATGCTGAACAGCAACATGCAACCAAGAATCAGTGAGGAGATTAAAAAGTTCCTGCAGAGGTCAGAGCATAATAGAATAGGAGATTGGTACTTGTACCAAAACCATACAGAGATAAGAGTATATGGATCAAATCTTATTCCATATAAGCTGCCTAAATACCTCCCAATGAGGTTATTTTCCCTTGAGTATATAAGACAGATTCTAAATTCTGATTCAGTCAATTTTTTGGCAGCTAAGAAAAAGACACAGTTCAAAATAAAGAATCAGGTTCACCCTTTCATTTGTAACAGTAGAGATGTAGGTCCAAAGGCTGAAAGTACTTGCAGGAGTTTAAATTCAGCAAGAGTTTTCTATGGTATTATGATCCTCTATGAGTGATAAGTAAATTGAGAGTTAAATGCAAACTAACTCCTTATGTACATGAGAAGAAACTAGATATTTAAAAATACTCTAACCAGACTGAATGGTTGGAGAATACATAGACAGAGGAAGAGAAGCAAGGTGATATTAGTCAAACATTGCAAAATCTAGCCCAAGAAGATAAAATATCAAGAGAATCAAAGATGAAGGATCATACACTACAGAGACTATAGCTGAAACCAAATTTAAATTAATGTACATGAAGAAGTCTCAATTAAATCCTGTAAATGAAGGAGTAGAAACAATAGAAGTGATTGATACAGAAACAACAAAAAAGGATAATGCACCTCCTACAGTGATTAAAGAAACACATCAGCCTTCAACTTCTAACACTCAACTTATTCAAAAGCAACATAGTGTTGAAATATCTTCTTCTAGCAAACCAGCAAAGCAGGACATGGACATTATGCAGAAATACAGAGAGATAAATATGAAAAATGAAGCTTTGAAGACTAATACATACAATCAGTATTGGAAACAGTCACCCAGTGACCAAAGCAGATTGCTTTCTACTTTTGACTATAAAACCAGGAAGATGTAGATGACATTCTTGCAGCCTAAAGTAAAGCACCCTAAATCATCAGCTAATTACAAAAATTCCTCATATGAAGTTCAAGAAGATGACCTTCATCCTATTGATCAGATAGAATTTCACAAATGAGCTGGTGAAATGCTTTAATCCATAATGGAAAACAAGGACATGAGTGTATAGAAGCTCCAAAACACTCTTGCAAACATCAAAGATCAGCTCCAGTTGGAAAAAGAATCCTCTCAAGCTAAGGACATCAAAATCAAATCACTGGAAGATTTGGTTATTGAAGTAGGATATGATCCTAGTAATGTCAAAGTTGTAGATGAATTGATTAAGAAGAATAATGCCAACATTGTTGCATTAAATAAACAACTTAAGCTGCGTCCTACAAAACATCCTCAAGCAAAGGAAATATTACAGGAAATAAAGGAAATGGAGAATGAAATGGACAAGTTGGTCCAAGATAAAAAGAATAGAGCAGAAGAAGTACCAGTCACTTTCATCCCCATAATCACTACTGTTGTACCTTCCACATTGGTAGAATCATTATCTCCTATAGTCCCAATGGCTACAACACTTCTAGTCACCTCATCAACAACTTCAACAACATAGTCTTCAACAAAAGCAGCCCAGCCTACAGATGGGGCAAGTAAATTAGTAAAAGAAATTCAGGACATGTCTATTAAGTCAAATGAGATTAACAAACTTAAATAAAAACTTAAAAGTATAGAATATGAAAATAAACTTGCTAAGATAATGGACAAAAATGAAGAATAGAGGGAAAACAGGTTGAATGAGCAATTGAAAAAATTAGAAAAAGATCTAACACTAAAAGAACCCATGGCACAAGCCAAGCAGCAACTATGGGCCAATATCATTGAATCTGTCAATGATATTTGGCCATCCATACAGGTTATCTATGAACAGAAAGAATTAGTCAAAACAACAAAAGAAGCTATCCAAAAGATTAAAGAACAGCTTGGTAAAAAGCCTGAAGAGGTTAATGAAATCATCGAATTCCTTAATTCCAATAATAGGCAAGAACTTGAAGAAATTGGAATCAGTGATAGAACAGAAACCATCCTAGATGTTAGGAAGGTTATTTCTAGCAAGAATTTGATGATACATCTGGAAGAAAAATGCCAAAACATGGAAGTTTCCATCACAAGATTCATGATGAAGTTTGACACTCTCAGACAAAAAGGCCTTCCAAATCCATTAGTTATTCATGAAAAACTAATGGAGCAGTATGATTATGATAAGAAGATGAGAGAAGTGGCTAAGGAAGAAGGTAATAATTCAACCATCCAGGGAATTCCAATAGGCAAGGTACTTTACAAGAATTTTGAGAATCTGTTTTACCTGCAACATGAGGTGAAACACATATTTGTTAGCAAGCCTACATTCTCAAAATACACAGAGGTTGATGAAATATTCAAGAGGATGGTGAAAATTAAGTTACCAGAGGAAGCACTTTTGGAAAAATTGACTGATTTACTATGAAGATCAAAGCACTCAAACAGGCATTCAAATGAGGAAAATATTAGTCAAGAAAAGATAAAACAGAGCATGTTGTTTTAAAATTACAGTGTATAGTAAAAAACATCAGTCAAAAGTGAAAAAGTATCATTTTACAGTCAGAGTTAAATTCAAGACAAAAATTTAAAAGTCAGAGTGAAAGCTGCCAGCATAGTGGACACTCCAATGCCTAACAAACAACCTATTTTGAACAACAAATAAAGAAAAATAAACATCAAAATATCAACAATTAAACAACAAATCAATAAAAGTAGGGACAACTTGCATTAGTTAGATAGTTGTCTCTATCTTCTTGCATGAAGATATTTATTTTTCCTTGAATAATTCCTAAGTTGTTTTAGGATATTTTGTAAGAGTTTTTGTATAAATAATTCTCATTCTGAAGTATTGAGTTTGGACGAATTGCTGAACATTTCTATAGTTGTACTATTCTGGAACCTATGGGTGATTGTACCAATTTCAAGTAAGCAGTATGGATTAAAGCAATAAAGAGGTTATATTGCATGATTCATGTGTTGGGCCATTATAGTGAAGTACTTTCTACTTGTACAATTGTTTCTTTCTGAAGTTTTCACATGCTCTTATGTCTACTTAATCTAAATGATATAAATGGAATGTTATTACAGAATATGTTTAATTACACTCTGTCTTGAAGTGTTTATCATTTATATGTTTTTATTCTGATATCCATATTAGGGAATTATTAATTGCTCCCTTATTTCAATTTACCTTTGTCTTTTCACTCATTATCCGGATTTGAGAACCCTTAATTGCTCTCTTACCCCAATTGAATCCATTTTCACCATTAGCCTAAGGATTTGAAGATACCAAGATATCTTGCCCTATGAATACTTCTCTTTTGAACCTTGATCCTACTTCTACTTCTTGACACTTTGACTCCATTAGCCCAATGGAATACATACCTACAACTATCCATCTAATTAAGTGATTTCACCATCAAATCAAATCCAAAATAAAATCCCAAGTAACCCTACATAACTAGCCTAGAATCAAATACAATCGACAAAGATAAATCATATAGAGAGAGCCCTCTTTGAGTATTAGGAAGGCTAGATCATAAGGCTTAAAAGTAGGTTTGTGGTTACCTCTAATATTCTTTAAACCAAAAAATAATAACAAACATTGAGAATTATTGGAGTGATAACATAAATCTCTTTTATGAAGACACTGTTAGACTCCTGTAATTCACAGTATCACAAGGTGACTGATTATTTCCTAGATCTTTCATATTGAAAATAATATTCCATGGTTGTCAATTATTTCCAGAAAAGGAAGGGAAATCTTGACTGTCAAGGACTTCAAAGGAATCAATTTTCCTTTCAGTTCAGTGGAAAGAGGACAGTGTTGCTGATAAGTTGTAATGGTGAGAAAACTTCATTTCCGCTCTCATTCATTTCATTTACCCTCTTTTATCCTTTTTTTTTCCAGAAGTCTAAAGTCCCACGCTTCATTTCATTCAAAATCCCATTTTTACTATCAAAATTTGATTTTTATTGTTTAAAAAACAACTCCATCCCCCACATCAAGATTTTAAATATATCACATACCACCCTTATCATATTATGGGCCCACCTACCTTTATCGCATCGAAAAAAATAAAAACATTTTGCTCTTCATTTACTCTCACTATTCCAAAGTCCCGATGCAATAGAACTTCACCCTTGTTGTTTTCTCGCTTTACCTTTATCCTTACCTTTTCGCATCGACATATTGCAAATTTTCTCACCACATCCATTTGTTGTTTCTCCGGACTGTGGATGCAATATAGTGGGATCCTTCCCGCCACATCACCTCCATTCTCGTCGTACATCGCACTTTGCGAGATTTAGCCTTTGACTCTCATTCCTCATAACTAAAATCTTAAGATTTATGATTCGCGGTATTGAAGGGGCCCCATCTCCATCCTGCCACATTACCCTCCATCGTCACACTTTTCACTTTGCAAAGTTTAACATTTACCTCTCCTCCGCTCATAAAAAATGCGTCGATCTGCGGGCTGCAGGCGGGCCCACCTCCTTTCCATGTCATTTCTAGTTATTGCACTTCGTAAATTTTAACATTTACCTCCTCGCCGCTCATAAAAAAAGCGTCGATCTTCGGGCAGGCCCACCTCCTTGCCACCTCACCTTTGACCCCACCGTTACATCCCATGTCACTCCACATTAAAATCCTTGCACCTTTCCGCCATCTCCACCCCACATCTCCGCATATGACGATCTCCACGCATTTCACACCCCCCTCGGCCTTCGAACCTTAACCATGGGAGGGGTCTAAAATGGGTGGTATCTCTTACCGCCATTCCCGCTATGTGGCCTACCCAGGCTAATTTTCACCCCCCTTCGTCGATACTGCCTACCACTCCGCTACCCCCCTCGAAAGCTACTCTTCTATGCAAACGAAACCACTCCTCGTCTGCCTGCCCACTCCTGCCACCAATGCTCTGTGTTGAAAAACTGTCCACCAATCCATTGCTCCATGTCATTAACCAATTCGCGCCACCATCTACTCACGTAGCCGTTCTGTGCCATTTCCATCAGAACGGTTTATTAAAACATTTTTGTATGTTAGAGGGGACTATGGGTTTTCCGACTATGGTTATGAGTTGTTGTTTATAGTGGGATTAGCTGGTTTTCCATTTTAAAACTCCACGCAACAGTCACTAAAGCAGCAAAGACAAAGGTGGTTATAAGACAGAATGACCATCATGACAACCAACACAGAAATCAAATTTGTTGAATCAGCCAACGCAACACCAGATTTAATTATCCAGCAACGGTTTTCTAAAGAAGCAGAGCCAGATTTCAGTTTTGTTTTATCATTACCTCTTCGACATCACTCGAGCCATGTTCTGATCACTTTGGAATTAATAATGGACTGATACAACCACCTTTTTTCCTAGACTTATCTTATCACCGCTTGCATGGTTCCACTTGTCTAATTTCTGTTTGAATGTAATTAATGATAATCAATGCAATAGACAGAGTAACTGTCTTAAGTTTTAGATAAATACTGCATGCATTAGTAGTATCTGAGGCCCGGAAGGGAAATACCATTGTAAAATCTCATCTGGTTGTAAACACTCTTTTTTGGATGAATGAAGGCACACTGTTGTTTCCATATTCTTGTGTTATGATCTGTGGTGAAGTGCTTCTTTTCTTGTAATATGTCATTCTCTAGTTTCTTATATTTTTTTCTCTCTTTATTGTGGATAAGAAAATTTTGTTCAGGATTTGTCATCGGGCACCTTGTTTACTCTTGAAGCAGTATCTATGTTTTCCTCTAAAATTTGAATGCAAAATTCAAAGAAGGTCTGATATGCATTCACATTGAACATTAATATCTCCTCCTCCTTTTCATTTCACAAGTTGTAAAGATCAATTGACATGGCTAGCTTGCCTGGTCACACTTGATTTTAGTTATTCATCCATTTGAATCTGTTTACCCCTATTTGACTCCATAGCCCAATGGCCCTCTTCTGTTGTCTCAACCATAAATCTTCAGAAAAAACCCTATGCAATAATAGCTAGCCTAAAATTCCCCTATAAACAAAGCAATATCTAATAGAGAGATCCCTCTCTGGGTATAGGAGGGCTAGATCCTAGATTCTGAAGCGGTTTTGACGTTACCTCTGTAGTTTTGCTTCAACCTCATAATTACGGAGTGCTAACATAGTGGAAACCATACTGGGGAGAAAAATTTATCTTCCTCAAAATGTACATCAAAGTTCAGATCTGATTACTAATGGTGGACAGTGACTAGACACTAGAAGGTTGTTCCATTCAACTGGTGACTCCATCGGCATCAATATCCAAAAACAAAGATTTACTGGCGACTTGAAAAGCTCAAAATGGGATCAGTTTCAAGGAGATATGATCTAATGAACGAAGATCACATTCCCGGATTCCCAAAAAAAATGCCTTAGGTAAATTGTTAAAGAAATCTTCCTATTTTTCAAGATGAAAATTTTGATGATGCTTTGTTACATCTCATTAAATTTCATATACATTCATGGAAGTTGAAAGTCGAATGGCATGACGATTGCCTCATGAAGATGTTCATGGCAACATTAGAAGGGAAAGCGAGGGAGTGGTATGAAGGTTTAAACCCTAGAAGTTTTTTTTCTTTGAAATATTTCCATAAGGTGTTTTATGAGCATTATAAAGAATATTCTCCATCTTTATCATTAGCTGAAAATTGTTGTGATCAATCTGAGGATATCATACAATACCTTGAAAATGTTGATGAATATCTAGGAAATATGCATGAGGAGGATCTCTTAGAAGCATTTTATGGATTTCATTCTCAGTTTAACTGTCATGATAGCCAAGAGAAGTTAGTTGAAGATGAAAGCAATCAAGAAATGAAAATAGATACACAAGATCTCTCTTTGGAGACAAATGACAATTCATCTGTTCTTTTGTATCAGGCTAAAGAAGACATTTAGTCTCACGATCAATATTCACAAGAGCGAGAAAAAAATGGTTGTTTAATCCAAAGAAAACAAAAAATGCCTCCTTTAACTGAAGAAGAAATTAATCAGATTCTAAGCATGCAACCAACCTCTCAATTTTCATGTAATCAAGAGATTAATTCTATTTGTTCTACTGATGATTTATGTACTGAAGTATTTCCTCATGAAGAAACAAATGTAGAATAGAATGATGCCGATGTTGTTTTACATTCTCAAGATGGATTATTGCTAAAAAGTGCTTATGTTCGTAAAAATGACGGCCTTCAAACAAAATTCAACAGTCTCAGTCAAGACATATCAGGTTTGCTTGAGGACATCATATTGGTATACAATGAGGATGACATATCATATGACCATGAAGAATATATATATATTCTCTTTTAGAAGGATCCTAAGCATAATAAATTGGAACAAAGAGTAGTCCTAGATGAAGCGCATTATTCGAATCCTCAGGACCAGGTATTGTTCCAAGATCCTTTTGCTGGCCTCTTAGAATCACCTAAAGAAGGAATATGTTATGCCATGAATGATTTGCAGTAGAATTCAATGAAAAATTTGAACACTTATGTTCAACAGAAATTTCAAGGTGAGTGGTTATTTTACTTTTTCTTCCTTCTCAAAAAATTGAACAAGGATCAAACATGTAGTCATTTACTTGATTGGTTATATTGGAAAAAGGAGTTCACTTAGTGTATATATCACCTCTAAGTTAGATTAGGGTAGGTAGGTGTGCAAATAAGCTCAGTACTCTGAGCATTTTTCTAGTTTTAGTTTCAGATTGCTTTCTAGTTTTTAGTTCAAGTGTGTTCCAGACTTCATTTTTCAGAGAGTGTTGATTTCAGTTTGAATATTTCTAGCCACAGATTTTCTTAGAGCAGATCAAGTTGCAGAGTTGGGATCAGCCCCATGGATCAAGCCACTAGTCTATAGTGTTCTTAACACCTCCTGAAGGAGCTGCCATCCCCAACTAGAGCCACTGATAGACTCCTGTAATTCACAGTATCACAAGGTGACTGATTATTTCCCAAATATTTAATATTAAAAATAATATTCCATGGTTGTCATTTATTTCTAGAAATGGAAGAGAAATCCTAACTGTCAAGGAATTCAAAGGAATCAATCTGCCTTTCAGTTTAGTGGAAAGAGAAAAGTGTTGTTGATAAGGTGTAATGGTGAGAAAACTTCATTTATGCCCTCATTAATTTCATTTATCCTATTTTACCCTTCATTTTTCCCAAACTCTAAATTCCCACGCTTCATTTCTTTCAAAACCCCTTTTTTAACCATTAAAAGTCGATTTTTATAGTTAAAAAGCAGCTCCACCCCCCACAACAAGCCTTTTAATATATCACATACCACCCTTATCATATTATGGGCCCACTTACCTTTATTGCATCGCAAAAAACAAAACCCTTTCGCTCTTCATTTACTCTCACTATTCCAAAGTCTCGATGCGATAAAACCTCACCCTTGTCATTTGCTCGCTTTACCTTTTCGCATCGGCATATTGCAAAATTTCTCACTGCATCCATTTTTTTTTTCTCCTTACCGCCGATGCGATATAGTGGGACCCTTATCACCATGTCATCTCTGTTCTAGTCACACATCGCACTTCGTGAGATTTAGCCTTTAAATCTCATTCCTCATAGCCAAAACCTTAAGATTTGTGACTTATGATATTGAATGGGCCCCATATCCGTCCTGCCACATCACCCTCCGTCTTCGCACTTCACACTTCGCAAAGTTTAACATTTTCCTCCCTACCGCTCATAAAAAAAGCGCTGATCTATGGGCTGCGGGCGGGACCACCTCCTTGCCACGTCATTTCCGCCCGTCACACTTCGCACTTCGCAAAGTTTAACATTTACCTCCTCGTCGCTCATAGAAAAAGTGTTGATCTAGGGGCCGTGGGCGGGCCCACCTCCTTGCCACGTCACCTCTGACCCCACCATTACATCCCATATCATTCCACCTTAAACTCCCTACACTTTCCACCGTCTCCACACCCCATCTCCACATCCGACAATATCCATGCATTTAACATCCCCGTCGGCCTTCAAAATTTAACCATGGGAAGGGGGGTTGGAGTCCGAAATGGGCGGTATAATTTATCACCATTCCTGCTTCATGGTGCGCCCAGGCTACTTCGCACCCCCTTCGCCCGATCTTTGCCTACCACTACGCTACCTTTGGCTGCTCTTCTCTGCAAATGAAACCACTCCTTGTCTCCCTTCCCACTCCCGCCACCAATGCTCCACATTGAAAAAATTTCCACCAATCCATTTCTCCACATCATCTACCGACTCCTACCACCATCTACTCATGTAGCCATTCTGCGCCATTTCCATCCAAATAACTTATTAAAAAAATTTTGTATGTTAGAGGGGACTGTGGGTTTCCAACTATGGTTATGAGTTGTTTTTTAGAATGGGAGCAATTGGTTCTCTGTTTTAAAAATCCCTGCAGCAGTCAACGATGCAACAAAGACAGAGGTGGTTAGAAGATAGAATGACCATCATGACAGCCAACACATCAATCAAATCTGCTGAGTTAGCCAGCGCAACACTAGATTTAATTATCCAGCAATTGTATTCTGAAGAAGCAAAGACAGATGTCATTTTTTTTTTATCATTGCCTCTTCGGCATCACTCGAGCCATATTCTGATCACTCTACAATTAATAACAGACTGATACAGCCACCTTTTTGGCCAAACTTATCTTATGACCGCTTGCATGGTTCCACTTGTCCAATTTCTTCTTGAATGTAATTAATGACAATCACTGCAGTAGACAGAGTAACCAACTTAATTTTTAGATAAATACTGCATGCATTAGCAGAATCTAATGCCCCAAAGGGAAATACCATTGTGAAGGCTCATCTAGTTGCAAACACTCTTTTTTTGGATGAATGAAGGGACACTATTGTTTCCATATTATTGTGTTATGATTTGTGGTGAAGTGCTTCTTTTCCTGTAATTGGTCATTCTCTAGCTTCACATATTGTTTTCTCTCTTTACTGCGGATAAGAAAATTGTGTTCAAGATTTGTCAGTGGGCACCCTATTCAGTCTTGAAGCAATATCTATGTTTTCCTCTTAAATTTGAATGCATAATTGAAATAAGGTCTACTCTACATTCACATTGAACCTTATTCTCTCCTCCTCCTTTCCATTTCACAAGGTGTAAAGATCCATTGACATGGCTAGCTTGCATGGTCACACTTGATTTCAGTTATTCATCTGTTTGAATCATTTTACCCCTATTTGACTCCATAGCCCAATGGACCTCTTATGTTGTCTCAACCATAAATATTTAAACAAACCCCTATGCACTAATATATAACCTAAAACAACCCTATAAACAAAGCTATATCTAATAGAGAGATCCTCTCTAGGTCTAGGAGGGCTAGATCCTAGATTTTGAAGTGGTTTTGATGTTACCTCTGTAGTTTGACTTCATCCTCGGAATTAAGAAATGCTAACAGACACTCAACTCTTAGCAGCAACAGTGGCTTGACATTTCCATGTAATCAAGAAATCCATGTAAAAAATTTCATTTCATGTCATGTCATGAGTGGTCATATCCCACATCACTATTGTATATCATGTCTATTGTAATCAAAATGTATTTTAAAGTGGAAGTCCAAAGGACACATGGATGGAAAGAGTCATGTAAGTTGAAAATTCATGGGAAGTCAAACAGTCATTAGGGTAGTCAAAGGGTCACCCTTGGTTATATATACTCACTCATTGTATGAGCAAAGAAATTTTCACCTTAGATCCACCAGAAAAGAATTAGAGAGTTAAACTAGTTCTTTTATGGAGCAAGGAGTGGCTCCAATGCTCCACTATTGGAGCTAGTGATGTTCATTGTACATATGTGTCTTGGAAATTTTACTTAATAAAAAAATCCTTTTGAGGCCATCACATTATTCACACATGGAATATGAATGTTTGTAATACTATTCTGCAGATGTTTTGTATTTCATGTTATCTTTCACATGCAATAAAATAGTTAAACAATTTCAATTATTTTAGTTATCATCTTGTTGAGAATGTGCTATAATGGTTTCTCATCCTCATGGAATATTCCACAAGATATTAGGAAAATATTTCTCCATTGTTGGTTGTAATGATCATCGCACCCCATGTGGGCTATTCCACTAGATGTTAGACAGATCATTCGGTTCATGTGTGTCTATTCGTGGGTGGTACTATTACCTCTCTCTTAAAGGCTCACTTTTATCTCTCCCCCAGAGTAGAAGAACCTTGACATACTTGCAATTGGACAGTCACCAGGCACACTCCCTTGCTTTTTTGAAGTACATCTACATCCCTCTCTCTTGCTGACAGTCAGATCCAAGACAAATCTATAAGAATATGGCAACTAGGTCTTTATTCTAGATGGGACTCCTACACCAAATGATGTGAGGTCTAGATGGGACTTTATATTAGGGAGGTCCATTGAATGTTAGCAGATCCAACACCGTCAACAAGATATTTGTAATTCTTTCAATGTTTAAAATGGATTTTTTATGTAGTATTTAGAAAATATTAATAATAAAAATAATTAAATGTCATATGGAGAACATGAATTATAAATAACATATTTCAATTTTAGCTACATATATATTAAAATATTTCAATGTCAACTACATATATACAAATTAAAATATTTCAATGTCAACTAAATATATATTATACCAGTCTAGATCCATCTTTAACTTCTTCAAAGAGGTATCAAATCTCTTTTCACTCTAAAATATGTTTTCATCTCAAGGGATTTGGTTCCTCTCGGTGCTTGGTAGATCTAGAGTTAAGATGGATATAGGCTGGTTTTACTTACAAATGTTATATAGGATATTTATTCAAGTTTATGTAGGTATATGATTGTTAGAGATCCCTTTTCATTTAGCTTAACAACTTAGTTTAAGTTTATCCACAACCATACATTGATATTAATTTTGGATTGAATAAGTGTAAAGGTAAATTAAATCTCTCAACATACAAACATTTTTTGAGTGAAAATTTTGAAGGTTTGCACCTCTAGAGATTTGACTCCTTGCAATTTTTGGTAGATTTGAACTTCAAATAAATCTATATTAGTTCTTAAAAATGTTATTTATATTTATACAAATTTGACATCCTTATATATATATATATGAACTTATAAAATTTAGTAGTTGTGAATATAAATTATCTAAATACTAATTTATAGAAATTATATATATTTACAACTATTTTTATTTTTCATTATGTGTTTTTTGTATTAAATTTATTAAATTTTTAAAACTTTATTAATTATCATGCTTATAAATATGAATTACTATTATTTAAAATTTTTATTAATGTATTATGCATATTAAAAAAAAAATTCGAAAAAAACTATTTGTAATTCTATAATATTCCCAATTAGCCATGAGCTAGTTGAAATATTAAATTTTGTTTTGTTGCTTTGTTTTATGAATAAGAGGACAATGGAGGTCCACAAGTCTCCTTAATAATGAATAAATCAATTCCAATGTAAAAGGAAAACATCTTAGCAACTTAATTAAGCACCCTTAGGTGTGAAAAGGGGTTGGAACATCTTGACTGGGTCAACCTTGACCAAATCAATAGCGTTGTCTTGGAGGAGTGGCAATCAATGAGGGACAACATAGTTTTAGATGGAGACACCTTGCATGGAAGTAGGGTCATAAATGAATGGGGATTAGGGTTTGGAAGCTCATATCTTATAAAAAGAAGAGGATGGCAACCATATTCATTATGTATTGGTGATTATATTTCTGAATATATGGTCTGTTTAGACATATAGCTTTCTTTGGTTGTTTAGTTGAGATTGCAAGTGTTGTTTAGCACTAGGTGTTCCTGATCGGGAATCCCACCTCTTCCATTGAGAAGCTCTTGGAGGAGTCTTTTACTTCACTTCCACTATTAGGCATTTGGCCAAAGCTTCATCTTACATCCACAGTGCAGATCTTGTTGAGGGTTGAGTTTTTTTGCGGGTTGTAGCAGTGGATACCATATTTGGGTCACTTCAGTACTTATTTTCAGTGGAGAAGGGTTCCTTTCCATTGGGAGGATATTAAGGAAGCCACTTGAGTTTATTTTCAGATCTTGGCATCAGATCATATATTTATTTTTCCCTACAACATAGTTTCTTTCCAGATCTACGCTATTTTGAGGGAGGAGTTGCAGGGTGGTTTTGGCACACCATTTGGAGAGGAGATTTTCTAGTGAGGGGATCAACCTTTCATCTAGGAGATATATTGGAGGAGGCTGCACTATTTCTTATATCATATCAGCCACACTTTCCAAATCTATATGTTGCAGTGAATCTTCATCCCTAGGGCTTTGATTCAAATCTTGTACATGGTGTTTTGCTGAAAACTCTTGAGGGGTTCTTCATTGGAGGTTGTAGAGTTCCTAGATCTGTATTAGATCTATCTTTTGAGGCATATATCAGCCCATGTTATTTGGTATCTTCATTTGTTGTAGCAGTTCCTTTTAAACAACATTGTAGCAGTCTTCCGACATTTTGATATATAGTAGCAGCACCTCTTTTGAGGGTTTTTTACATTGGAGGCTTGTTCTATCTTATTGTACATATTATGGCCCATTTATTATGCATATTTTGCTGTTGTTATTATGATTAGAAGGTCTCCATATTGGCCTCTTGTTTTTACATGATGTTATACACTGCTATTCCATCATTTTGCGCTATATTCCTGCTTTTCCCATTTGGGAATATTACAGTGGTATCGGAGCATAATCTTGGCATAGATTGTGCATCTTGAAAAGCCAATATGTCATCTAAAGAATGAGATCCTCTTACTGATAGAGAGAAGAGCTATCAAAGAAGAATACACCGAAAGTTTGATTATACAAATGACAAAGAAGACAAGGGTAAAACCCCTTTATCTGGAGGAGAAGATGAAGAGAAAGAGTTTCCTAAGATTCTTCTCAAAGATATGCAAGACATTGATAGAGAAATAAAGGATATGAGGATGGATAGATACAAGGAATCCCCTAAATGATTTCAACATGGTGAAGGCTCTGGCATTTCTCATCACTAGAGTGATCAACCAGTGTAGCAACAACAAGTTTCCCAATGCTCTACAATGCCTACATTCTTAGCAGTGGGAAATGAAGGGTTTCAAGAACAAGAATCCATTGAAGAATATTTTATGGAGTATGATTCTCAATCTTAGAGATTCAAGAACCACTTGATTTTTCAAGAATTTTGTCAAATTAAGGATAATAGGAGACTCGGGCATCACAATAGAGGTGGAGGATTCATTCAGAATCATGATCTACACCGCACTATGGGCATATTTTTCTTACCCAACTTTGACGGGTTATATAAATGCACTACCAAATCATGGGTAGATAAGCTTGACATCTACTTCAAGTTGAAAAAAGTTCCAGAGATGGAGGCCATTAAGATAGCAGCAATGCACCTTGAGGTTGAAGCACATGATTGGTGGTTCCATGGCTTGTATACATTGGGTCATGCCAATGTGACTGCATATTCAGAGTTCACAAGGAGGTTGGTGGAGAATTTTGATAGGAGAGATCCTAAAGCACCATTCATGGGGCTTGCAAAGATAAAACAATTAGGTAATCCAAAATCTTATATTTATGAATTTTTAAGACTTTCTGTTATGGTTCCAGATTTATCTGCAGCAATAAGGATCTATATGTTCATTGATGGGTTAGATGAAACTATTCATGGGTTGGCTAAGTCTACCAAGCCCACTACCCTTCAAGATGCCAATGAAAGGGCTAGAGATCTTCAAGATGCCTTGCCAAAATCAAAGGCAAAATTTCAACATAAACCCTATTTCCATTAAAGGGAAAAGATGATAAGGCTCCTATTTCAAAGGAGAGCCAAAATAGAAAACCACTTGATGATGATGTCCGAAGAGATTTAAGGAGAAGGAAGCTTTGCTTCACATTCCAAGAATCTTGGGCACCCGGACATAAATGTGCAACAGGAAAGGCACACTACATAGAGGTCTTCTCAGATGATGAGGAGGAAGAAGAAGATGAACCAAGAAGAGGTCATAGCACTAACACAACGGGATATGAACCAACACCATCAGGAGATCGGAATGGGGCATTTGCTCCAATTGGAGGGACTCTTGCATCATTGAGAGGAGTACCTAAGTACTTGACCTTGAGGGTTCGAGGTTCCATATTAGATTAGAGGGTTTCTATTTTGATTGATAGTGGGGCTACCCACAATTTTATTGATGCCCAACTAGTGCAGAGGAGGGCAATACTCACTGATGATTTTGAGGGATTTTTTATTTTGGTCACAGGAGATAGAACTATGCAATGCATGCATTATGTTCCATCCTTATCTATTATCATGGGGCCATGTACATTAATTAATAACTTCTTTGTGGTTTACATACCTGACACCAATGTTATATTAGGCGTGCAGTGGTTGATTACTTTGGGGTGTAGAAATTATATGCACTAAGAATGCATATGTCCAAGATCCATCTGATATCACACTATTTAACTTTATGTAAGATACTGAATCTATTCCACTTGTTAATCTTTTGCGGAAAAATTAATTTCACACACATGTGAAGCATAAACAAAAATATTCATTCGCACATAACACAGTTTTTAACCGGGAAAGCCTGAAGCTGAAAACCCCAACTATATATTATGTAACATGGAGATCATATGACAATCTCATACAAACATACAAAGCTTATCACAAGATATCAGTACAGTACAATCGCCATACACTAATCAGGCCCAATCTTGAAAATCCATGCACCGATCTTTGCCACCTGCTAGCCTGCCTCCACTGCGCAATCTCTGATGAAAAATAGCTCTGAATGAATTTGAATTACTCCATATTTGACTGTGCAATCCTCATTGGCATCTCCACTGAGTGTTGGATGCAATCAATGCATCACTATAGTCACAACAGATAGTGTATCTTGCCCTTTCACCTATCTCTCCACTGGTCTCCACTAAAACTGCCATGCACTGTAGTTAACTGCTATATTGTTCAGTTGATTAATGAGTTATTATTTGTGAATTAATTAACTAATTGATTCACTCCACTCTCACTAGTGTATCAATCAGTTAAACTAGATACAACTATCTCAACTAAGTCTAACTGAGTTAAACTGAATACAACTCCATAACTACTTCTTCCAACTGTGTCATAACTCTTCCACTTGAGTTCTAACTGAGTCCTCCATGCATTAGCTCCAGTAAACCCTCAGGAATAGCATAATTCCTTCTGTCAGCTGTTGTGCCACATCTGTGCACTGAAATGAACTGCTCCAAGAGAATAAGTTGTTGTTTAGAGTCTGATTATTATTAAGAGCTAATAATAATCAACATGCATCTATTTTTAGATTGACGAACTATAAATAGACTTCACCCAATATTCTAAAAATAAAATTTCATCTATTTTCCCAACTAGATCAACCATCCACAAATAGCATCCTGCAACTTTTGAAATATGACCGACATGCCTAAAAATAGACATAGTCTAAAAGTAGACTTGCACCAAAAATAGATGGCGGGCCCACTTAGTGAAGACGACTCTTTTCACTAAGCTCATCATCTTGTTGAATCTAAACACTCCCTCTCAACAAGATAGGGATTATCCTTCACCCCGATCCTACCTCTATGGTATTCGAATTTTCTCCCGGTGAGCGCCTTCGTCAAAATATCTGCATCCTGATCCTCCATAGGAATGCAGTGAAGAAACATGATCTTCTGCTGCAAAAAATCTCTAATATGATGATACCATATATCAATATGTTTAGATCTATCATGAAACACAGGATTAACCGAGAGTTTAAAGCAAATCTGATTATCACAATGAATCACCGTGGGATCTAAATGTGGACCGAACAAACCAACCAGAATCTTCCTCATACAGATAGCCTCACATACAACTAAACTTGCTACAATGTATTCTTCTTCCGTTGAAATGAGTGCCATGGATCTTTGTTTCCTGCTGTACCAAGAAAATGCCATAGATCCGACACTGAAAATCCCTCCTGATGTGCTCTTTCTGTTTGTTGGGCTTCCTGCCCAATCTGCATCTGTGAAGCCATGCAAATTCACCTCATCCATCTATCTGTACCATAAACCATAGTCAGATGTGCCCCTGAGATATCTCAGGACATGCTTTCCTACCTTCTAAAAGAGCTTGGTAGGGTTAACCATCGCTTGTGAAAGCTGGTTCACCGCATAGCATATGTGCGGTCTTGTATTGACTAAATACATGAGCGAACCCACCAACTGTCAATAAACAGTGGCATCCACTACCTCTGTCGATGTCGCATCCTCTTTCTTCCAATTTCCTGGAAGAGGAGTGTCGATAGGCTTGCAACCTTGCATGTGAAACTTCTCCAGTATCTCCCCGGCATACTTGCCTTGAGACACAAGCAGTTCACCTTCCCGCTGCCATATTTCCAATCCAAGAAAATAATGAAGGAGGCCCAAATCCTTCATCTCAAACTCCTTTGCAAGATCAACCTTGCATGAGTGTATCAACTACTCATCACCTGTTAGTATCAAATCATCAACATAAAGTACAATGATCAAAAGTTTACCCTCAACCACAATCTGGTACAGGTTTGCATCCGCCTCACTCTTGGTGAAGCCAAGTCTAGTGAAATATTTGTTGATCTGAGTGTACCAAGCATGGGGTGCTTGTTTCAGCCCATACTCTTTTGAGCCTGCAAACATGCGACTCGCTGCTGAAGATCTCAAATCCTTCAGGTTGCTCAATGTACACCTCTTCCTCAATGATCCCATTAAGGAACGTAGTCTTCACATCCATATGATGAATGTGCCAACCCATTTGCACAAAGAGAGCAAGGATGGTCCGTATAGAAGAATACCCTGCGACAGGTGCAAAGGTTTCTTCATATTCAATCCCCTCAATTTGTGAGAAGCCCTGGGCAACAAATCTTGCCTTATACTTCTCGACGCTCCCATCAGCAGTTTTCTTTACCTTGTACATCCATCTTGATCTTACAACTAATTTCCCCATCGGCCTTGGAACAATCTCCCAAGCACTGTTTCTAATAATGGAGTCATACTTCTCCACCATGGCATCTACCCATGTGGGATCCTGCGCTGCTTCTTTAAAATAAGATGGCTCTGTCACAATACACTTGCTCATAAGAGCCATGTATCTGGTATATCGATTAGGTGACTGTCTCTATCTGCACTGTGATGTAGGTACTCCTACATTCTATGCCGCATCAAGCTTCAGTATCTCAGCTTCTATGGTACGCTTTCTGCCTTTTCTAATGTTTGGTTCTGCATGAGTGGACTCCTCCACTCCATGAATCTCCTCTTATGGCTTATCCACATCCAGAGGCTCATCTTGGGGAACAAGAAGTTCCTCTTCCGCATGCAAGTGTAGCTCCCTCTCAAGCGACAAATTCATGGCTTTCACCTCATTGAATTTTATATCCCGTCACACAACAGTCATCCGACTGTCTGGAAAATACACACGATAGTTATGGGGTGTTTCTGTGTACCCCACAAATATCCCAACTTCTACACTCAGCTCCAGCTTCTTCCTGGCGTCCTTCGTCACATGAATGTAAACAGGTGAGCCAAAAATCTTCAAATGAGAAATATCAGGCTTCTTACAAGTAAAAGCTTCCTCGGGTGTACTCATGCCAAGTACTCTATGAGGACAACAGTTTTGCACATAAACCACAATTTTTCATGCTTCCACCCACAAGTGCATTGGTAGGCCCTGATCATGCAACATCTCTCATGTAGCACCCACGATCGTTATGTTCTTTCTCTCCGCGACCCCATTCTGCTATGGGTTATGAGGTGCTATGAGTTCTCTTCGAATTCATTCTTTGCTACAGAAGTCTTTGAATTCGCTAGAGATGTATTCACCACCATTAACTCTCCTTAGAACTTTCACCTGCTTCCCCGACTCCTTCTCCACCAATGCCTTGAACTCACGGAACTTTGAGAATGTTTCACTCTTCTTCTGCATGAAGAATATCTAGCATATACAAGAAAATTCATCAAAAAATATCACATAATACCTATGTTTCGTTGTTGAAGAAACCGAGAATGGTTCACACACGTCTGTGTGAATTCTCTCCAGGATCACCAAAGCACGATTCTCTTTCTCATGAAAGGTGGTCTTCACAAACTTACCCATTGTACATCCTTTTCACTGATCTGATTGCGCAAGAGTACCCTTGGGAAATCCAGTATAAATTTGCTGCTAAATTTTCAAAGCGCCATGGTGAAGATGGCCCAATCTCCTGTGCCATAATTCACCCTCATCTTGGCTCGCCACTTCTTTTGCTTTGCCTACCATTGCAGCGCAACCATCTACCTCTAGCTTGTAGAGGTTCTTAATTTGAACCCCTATCTTCTTAGTTTGACCCTTTGTTTTATGTCGAAGGAAGTATTTTCCCTCACTGAAAACAACATCATAACCCCTGTCTTCCAGCATTGCAACTAAGACCAAGTTCTTCTTCAGACCTGGAAAGTGCATGAAATTATTCAACAAGAATGGATTACCGGAATCCCTCTCAAAGGTAATGGTCCCAATTCCATTCACACTGTACCGACCATCATCGCCCATCTCTATATGCATCTCGAGGTCCTTCTCCTCCAAGTCACTAAACAACTCTTTTTCTCCCGTCATATGGAAAGACACACCAATGTCAAGATACTACACCGATCCTACAACGATCCCATGCAGCTTGAAACCAAGCATACAATCAAAGAAAAATCCAGCTCAAATTGTGAGGCTAAGGCCTCTCCAGCTGCAGATCCAACATTTTGATTATTCTTCTTCTTCTGTGGACAATTAGTGGAAAAATGTCCATGCTCGTGACAGTGAAAACACTTCACTTTGGCCAAATCCTGCTTCTTGCCTTTCGCACTGGATTTAGAAGGATTTTTCTTCCCCTTCCCTTTCCTTGCTTTGGAAGCCAAAGTGCAATTCTCTTCATCTTCATTCTTCGATGAAGATCCATCCCTGGTACCCCGCCTTATCTCCTCCTGCACAAGATCCGACCAAAGTCGCTCCCATCCTGGCAGTTTCTCCTGTCCATTGACAGAGTCTTCGTAGCTATGCCAACTCTTCGTAAGCCCAAGGAGAGCCAATCTCACCAAGTCTTCTTCATCAAAATTAATCCCCACACTTCCCAGCTCATCCTTGCAGTGGAAAAACTTCGTGAGGTATTTTGGAATACTATCGCCTTTCTCCATTTTTATTTTTCTGAGATTGTCTTTAAGTGCCAACTTCCTCTAGTTAATTCTGCTTTGGAACAAGTCTGTCAAAGTCTTCCACATTAAGAATGGAGTGGCTTTCCCTTGAAGGCTAGAAAAAATGTGGTCCTTCACACCTTCCAACAGAATCCTCCTCATCTTTGCAGTCTTCTTTTGCCATGCATCAAGTAATGCAGCATCGCTAGATCCCAGCTTCTGAACATCGATATCGATGAACTCCTTCAGCCCATTATCCTCCAGTACCACCTCCATCCTGTCCTTCCAGGCTATGTAATTCGAGCTCCCATCAAGGGCATACTCCAATCTTAACCGCTTTGAAAGACATTTCAATGTATACTCAATTTCTACACCAAGAATCTTCTGTAGCAAATTCAAATTGTCCACCAGCACAAACTCACTTCACAATTGCAATCTTAAATAAAAAATGCTCCAATACCATGTAGAAATTATATGCACTAAGCATGCATATTTCCAAGATCCACCTGATCTCACACTATTTAACTTTATGCAAGATACTGAATCTATTCCACTTGTTAATCTTTTGCGGAAAAATTAATTGCACACACATGTGAAGCATAAACAAAAATATTTAATCGCACATAACACAGTTTTTAAGCGGGAAAGCCTGAAGCTGAAAAGCCCAAATATATATTATGTAACATGGAGATCATATGAAAATCTCATAGAAACATGCAAAGCTTATCACAAGCTATCAGTACAGTACAATCGTCATACACTAATCAAGCCCAATCTTGCAAATCCATGCACCGATCTTTGCCACCTGCTAGCCTGCCTCAACTACGCAATCTCTAATGAATAATAGCTTTGAATGAATTTTAACTACTACATCCTTAACTGCGCAATCCTCATTGGCATGTCCACTGAGTGTTTGATGCATCACTATAGTCACAACAGATAGTCTATCTTGCCCTTTCACCTATCTCTCCACTGGTCTCCACTGAAACTGCCATGCACTGTAGTTAACTGTTGTATTGTTCAGTTGATTAATGAGTTATTATTTGTGAATTAATTAACTAATTAATTCACTACACTCTCACTAGTGTATCAATCATTTAGACTAGATACAACTAGCTCAATTGAGTCTAACTTAGTTAAATTGAATACAACTCCATAACTACTTCTTCCAACTTTGTCATAACTCAGCCACTTGAGTTCTAACTGAGCCCTCCATGCATTAGCTCCATTAAACCGTCAGGAATAGTGTAATTCCTTTTGTCAGCTTCTATGCCACATCTGTGCACAACTGAAGTGCTCCAAGAGAAAATGTTGTTGTTTAGAGTCTAATTATTATTAAGAGCTAATAATAATTGACATGCATCTATTTTTAGATTGACGATCTATGAATAGACTTCGCCCAATATTCTAAAAATAGAATTTCATCTATTTTTCCAAATTGATCAACCATCCAAAAATAACATCCTGCAACTTCTGAAATATGATTGACATGTCTAAAAATAGACATAGTCTAAAAATAGACTTGTGCCAAAAATAGCCTGCAGGCCCACTTAGTGAAGGCGACTCTTTTCACTAAGCTCGTCATCTTGTTTAATATCAACATGGGGAAGGTCACCACAGATTGGGAGACTTTGCAAATGGAATGAGTGGATAGAAACAGTGGAAAAAATCATATGATTAAGGGCATGCACACATATCCCTCACATACAAGTTCCACACAGATATCAAAGATGGATTTGCGTAATGGAAGTAAGGACCTAACGGTCCCATCTATTATGCACATGACTTTGGCCGATGGGACATTATTATTTTTTGGAAAACCACCTGGGAGGCCACATGTTCCAGATTTGGTGAGACATGTCTCACATTATGATGCACCATTCATAGATCTAGGAGGAATGGGAGCATTATAAGGCCAATATACAATGCAGAGAGTCTTGGGCAGACTCAAGGAGGAGGGGAACATTCTCCCAACATCATCATTACCCACTATCATTTCAAATTATGCGCTGTGGGAGGAGAAGCATGGTAAGGATAGCAGCCTTCCAACATATACCTTTGGCATGGGATATTTCAAGGAGAAGGGCATCCATATGATAGATGTTCTTTGTGATAGATCATCAGCGCTATCACTGTGGAGGATAGATCCATATTGGAAATCCTTATTGTTGGTGGATTATTCAAAGGATCTTTTCACATGCATGATACTTGATGACCAGCTACATGAAGAGGGATATTCAGTCCAATATGAATTCATCTATTATCATGGTATGATCTTATTATCTAGAGCCTCCAAGCTCAAGGAGAAGTTTCTACAAAGAGCACATGAAGAATTCATTTTTATCCATACTTATTCCATGAGAGCCTACAACACTATTATGGAGAGATACACTTGGGAAGGCCTTGAAGAGGAACTATATCATAATTTTCAAAGATGCATGAACCATGTGGATATGGGAGAGATACATGACTCAATGAAGGAGTTATCACAGCCACCTCTTTCCTCTTTTGGAATGAGAGGGGATCTATCTATGGACCACTCCATTTGGATGAGAAGAAATTTTGGTGAGGAATATGCTTATGTACATAATGTTTTATTTGATGAATATTTGCATTCCTTTACCATGTATATGAAGGCCATAGCTCCAAGGAGGAGCATTCTTCCATATAAACTTCATGACCAATTTTGGGCCATAAACATTTCTAAACATGGCCACTCCCTTGGAGGATATAGGGAGATGTTGTATCATTCTGGTTGCACTCCAAAGGCACAAAACATATCTCACATTTTCAGCCATTGTGAGAAGACTTGGGCAGCAAGTAAGAGATGGGGAAACCACTTACCATATCATTATATGATGCATTCAGGAGATATACTGCGTTGGTTCCACATGTGGGACTATGACCAACCCCCATTTTTGCATATTTTTGTTTATATGTAGTTAGTTTTGATCCCATACATTGATGATGTACTTATCCTTTTTATAGGAATGATTGGAGGGAGGATGAGAGGATTGCATGTGCCCTATGGGAGAGAAAATCTCCATGTTCATTATGCTACATGTTTCAGGGAGAAAATTGGGTAAACCATGTTTGTTTCATTAGATCTATTGCTTACTTGTGGGATGAAACATTTGCATCTCATGAGAACTTTGGAGGAGCATTTCATGGAGGGATGGATTGGGAGACACTTAGCTTATGAGGGAAGCTTATCACATGAGTGTCACCAATGATGGAGGAGATGAGTTACAGCACTCACCTTGTCAGTTGCTTGAGGACAAGCAACATTTGGGAAGGAGGACTCTAATATTCCCAATTAGCCATGAGCTAGTTGGAATATTAAATTTTGTTTTTCCACTTTGTTTTATGAATAAGATGAAAATGGAGGTCCATAAGTCTCCTTAATAATGAATAAATAATACCAATGTAAAAGGAAAACAACTTGGCAGCTTAATTAAGCACCCTTATGTGTGAAAAGGGGCTGGAACATCTTGACTAGGTCAACCTTGACCAAATCAACAGTGATGTCATGGAGTGGCAATCAATGAGGGACAACACAGTTTTAGATGGAGACACCTTGCATGGAAGTAGGGTCATAAATGAATGGGGCTTAGGGTTGGAATCTCATATCTTATAAAAAGAAGAGGATGGCAACCATATTCATTATGTATTGGTGATTACATTTCTGAATATATGGTCTGTTTAGACATATATCTTTCTTTAGCTGTTTAGATGAGATTTCAAGTGTTGTTTAGCACTGGGTGTTCCTGATTTGGAATCCCACCTCTTCCATTGAGAAGCTGTTGGAGGATTCTTGTACTTCACTTCCACTATCAAGAATTTGGCCAAATATTCATCTTACATCTACAACGCAAATCCTGTTGAGGGTATAGTTGTTTTGCAGGTTGTAGTAGTGGAGACCATATTTGGGTCACTTCAGTACTTATTTTCAGTGGAGAAGGGTTCCTTTCCTTTGGGAGGGAATTAAGGAAGGCCCTTGAGCTTATTTTTAGATCTTGGCATTAGGCCATATATTTATTTTCCCCTACAACGTAGTTTCTTTCCAGATCTGCGTTATTTTGAGAGAGGGGTTGTAGGGTATTTTTGACACACCATTTGGAAAGGATATTTTCTAGTGAGGGGATCAGCCTTTCATCTAGGAGATATATTGGAGGAGGCTACACTATTTCTTATATAAAATCAGACACACTTTCCAAATCTATATGTTGCAGTGAATCTTGAGCCCTAGGGCTTTGATTCAGATATTGTACATGGTGTTTTGCTGAAAACCCTTGAGGGGTTCTTCATTGGAGGTTGTATAGTTCTTAGATCTGTATTAGATCTATATTTTGAGGCATATATCAGCCCATGTTATTTTTAATCTTAATTTGCTGTAGCAGTTCCTTTTAAACAACATTGTAACAATCTTACAACATTTTGATATATAGTAGCAGCACCTCTTTTGATGGTTTTGTCCATTGGAGGCTTGTTCTATCTTATTGTACATCTTATGGCCCATTTATTATGCATATTTTTCTGTTGTTATTATGATTATAAGGTCTACATATTGGCCTCTTCTTTTTACATGATGTTATACATTGCTATTCCATCATTTTGCACTATATTCCTACTTTTCTCATTTGGGAATATTACAAACTCTGATAATAAAAGAAAAATTATAATATTACAAATTGAATTAATGGATTCATTATTTTTATTATTTTTTAATTTTAATACGTTTTAAACTGTGCCGAAATTATGTGTTATTATTATTATTATTTACGTAATGCTTCATTTTATGGACACTACAAACATCTCTCCCATATCAATCAACCATTTAAATGTTTATACTCATTTACAAATTTCCCATATTGAGCCTACATCTAAATTTTTACACTCATTTATAGACACTATATCATCTCCCTCATACTAGACCGTAGAGTGTCTCTTGGCACAATTAGTATTATGATAGGGGATTTTTGTGGTTGAAAAATACCTTTAACTTTGTAAAACTGACATTATGACTTATAACCCATTATATAAAGTTTGTATCCTAAATAATTTCTTAAGGCCCAAAACAAAATTATAAAGATAACCTTTTTGAAATTATCTTCATAAATTTTCTATTCATTGTTATGCTTTCCCAACAAAATTCATTACATCTCGAAATACTAATCATATAAAATTTTCTTTCATTTATGTAATTCTCCTAATTCTATAAAGGCTAGTCAAGTAAGGTATTAAGAAGCCTTCAAAGGCATGTTGTTACATATTTATTTCTACACATTATAGCCATCATTCTAGTGATCAACAAAAGAATATATTTTGGACCATGAGGTTAGTGGACTATGTGGCCAACTAGTCTTAAATGTGTTTTTTTTAATCTTCCTAATTTAGGCAATTTAAGACTTTAATAGGCCATGATATTTTAGAACAAAGGGGGTAGAACTAAGGTCTCTTCAAGGATAACATAATTCTATACAATTCTTATTGGCTATAAATAAAAGGGACATCCACATACACTTCCAAAATGATATTAGTCCTTGGATACCCTTGTTCCTTCCAATTTATCCTACAATCATTCTACAAAATAGACCTAATATTGAATTATCTATCCAGATCAAAATAACATAGAAATAAAAGAAAATGTAGATCAACAAATTGATAATAAGCCACTTCGAGTGGGAAACCTCCTTTTACATCACACAAATGGACAATTTTTCGATGTTTCAAATGACTAGAGATACTTGCCATTTATAGGAGTGTAAAGAGTCAAAATATAATTAGAGCCTACATGAAAATAATAATTTAAGACCATAATAATAACAACAGGAGAAAATTTTAGGAGACCAAAGTGTTATAGTATAAAATTATTTTACCTTAAAAATCATCAAGATCTTATATAGACTAATATAAATTAATAAAAAAATTTGATATTTTAAAAAAAATATCATCAAACATTTTATAATTTTTCTATTAGAGAATAGTAATATTTTCGAAGCTTTCTAAACTTTAAGATAAGCTTCCATAAATTTTTCCTTGAATAACAATAGTGGGCTTCTATGGGGTACAACAATAACAATATAAGGGCTACACTAGTATTATAGGGACCTAAAATGCCTCTCTCCTTCAAAAAAGTGTTATCCTCAACACTTGAGTAGTTCTGGATGCTTCTGCATAACATACACATCCTCCCATGTGGAATCTTCAATAAGTAACTTCTTCCACTTAATGAGATACTCTGAAATTAATCGATTCCTTAGCTTCCAAATTCTTATTTCTGTGATTCCTTTAGGCTCCAATAGGATTTCTCCATCCTCTTCAAGTTTTGGAAATATAGTTTGAATTTGGATCTTGTCACCTATAACCATATTTAAGCATGAAACATGGACAACTGGTTGTACTCGGGCAAATGGAAGTAGATCCAATTTGTATTCCATAGTGCCAATCTTTTGCAACACCTTGTAAGGGCCATAGTACTTGGGTGATAATTTATTATCCTTCTTAACTTGTTTGAGGGACATTTTTTTGTATTGTTGTAAACGTAAAAATAACCAATCATCGATGTAATTTTTTTTTTCACTACAACGCTAATCTTCATGTTGTTTCATTCAATTTTGCGCCAGAGTTAGGTTATCCTTTAAGAGTTGGAGAACTTGTTTTTTATGCTTGATGTGATCTTCCACTACTTGAACCTTAGAATTGTTTGTTAGAGATGATGTGATGGAAGGTGGATCATATCCATTAAGTGCCATAAATGGGGCCATTTTTTATGTGGTAATTAAGGAAGTGTTATACCAATATTCTTCCAGAGGTAACCACTTGAACCAATGTGTTTGTTTATTAGATATAAATTAATGAATATATCCTTCCAAACATGTGTTCACTATATCATTTTTCCCATGAGATTGGGGATGATACGATGAGCTATGAGCTAATTAAATACTAAGACAAGTAAATAATTATATCCATTGTTTTTGGTGAAAATGATATCTCTATCACTTTCAATAATCTTTTGGTTTCCATGTAGCTTTTGAATTGTTTCCACAAATGCGGTAGTGACTGTATTGGGTTTGTAAGGATGAGATAATGAACAAAAATGTGCATACTTGACAATTTTATCAACTACCACCATGATGACAATAGTTCCTTCATAATTGGGTATACATGTGATATAATCCATTGAGACCTCATCCTAACACTAACTTGGAATGCCTAATGGTTGTAAAATACTTAGGGACTTAATTGTCTCAACTTTATTTTGTTGACAATCGAAAAATTCTACCACAAACTTATAAAAATTAGACTTAAGTTCGTCCCAAAAAAAATACTTCTTGACCATTTGGTAAGTTTTTAAAAATATTGGTGCCCTCCTATAAGGTGTGTATAATTCCAAAACAAGCTTTTGTTTTTTTGGAGTTCTTACATAGATATAAGTGATATTTTTACTATAGTGAATCATTTTTCTAGATAAATGTATCAGATGCACTAGGATTTTGTTGAAACTTTTGAATAAATGTCCACACCTCTTTGTCATTCTTCCATTCATGCCTTGCTTCATTTATCCAATTAGGTTGGATAACAGAAATAGCATGGAATAATTCCTCCACATCCTCATTCCTTATTGAGAATGCATCTACAACAACATCTTGCTTCCATTTTTTGTAGATGATTTCAAAATCATAACCCAACATCTTTGTGACACATTTTTGCTGCTCTTCTGAAGATAGTATTTGTTCCAAGAATTATTTAAGACTATCATGATTTTTTTTACCTTGAAGTGTCTTCCCATTAGCTAGGAGTGCCATTGATTTAGGGAATGTAGTATTTCTATAGAAATATCACTCTGATACCATGTAGAAATTTATATAAATTCTATATCAATGGATTCAATCCTATCTTGTGATGTACTAAAACAAGATATTGAATCCTTCTACAATATTTGTGGAACACAAAACACAATCGCTCAATCACACAACACAAGATGTTCTTGGGAAAGAAACTTCTCAAAACCCCACTATAATATATTGTATAAAGTCAAGGAATCATGAAACAATACAATGATTTATTGCTCACAATAATCTCCCACACTCTACCAATTGTATCACACTGATCTAGGTAAAATTGGAAAAACACATAGCCAATTCTCAGCCTTCCTTCAGTCTTCCTTGATCACGCAATTCATAAAGAATTAGGCCCCTATTAAATAGGAAAATCAGCCTTCCTTGATTGTGAAATCCATCATGGCTTCCTCATGGCTTTATAATTGCACTCGGGAAATTCTCTGAAAATACAAGTGATATTTATGTTCCCTTTAACCTCTGTCTCAACTAGGTCTTCCTCATAACTGACATGCATGCAGCTATTAATAGAAAATAATCAGTTATATGATTGATCACTACTTATGAATTAAATCTAATTTAACTGATTTGACCTCTTAGTAATTCATCGCTCAGTTAGAAATAGTTAAACTAATTTTAACTCAATTAATTGAGTTAATTAATTACACCTACACCCCACTAGTTCATTAACTGCAACTAGACCCCCAAAATATTATGATAACTCTACATGCCTCATCTTAGACCCTCAACTAGAATTTCTTGAGCTAACGCAGTCATCATGACTTAGTTAACTGATAAAAGTAGTTATGATATGAAATTAAAATTTATTGTCCTTTTTATTCAAAGGAAAAATAAATTAAACACCCACATTCCGTACTAGTGTGTAACTGAAATTCCTCACTGAATTTCCTCACCAATGTGTGTGTACTTTTTTTTTCTTTTATGGTTTCCAATTTCACTGTTTCTTTTTGCAAATTTCAACACTCCCTCTCAACAAAAAAGGAATTCAATCTATCGCAATATGGTACCTTTGGATTGTTCTGCATGCAACACCTCTCAAGTGTTTTTTGCGCCTGCAACTCCTGAAACTGAATAGCCTCTGAACAACTGAATCAGTATAATGAATTTGTCATCACATTATTTTGAATGTTGCTTTATACTGCACCTGTCTACTGGACTCTTCACACTATTTCTGACATCTGCATCCATGCCCTCTGCACTACTGACAACTTTGATCTGCGCTCCAGTATTCGATATTTTTCACTCTAATTTTTGTCTTCCTAACATCTGACTGCATAAATCCAACAGATCCTTCCTGCTACTGCTGTACTATGGGTTCCTCGTAGCCAGGTTCTATCCATGAGACACAACATCTCAATGGACCCTTCCAAAATTTCTTCTTGGGGTTATATCTTCACATCGCCCCACCTCTCACCTAGAGGTATAGATGCATGTACTTCCTCTACACATTTGGCTCAAAATTCACCCCTCCTAGAGGTCTCTGCTTGAGTGGACTCTTCCACTCGGTCTTCTCTCTTCTTCTCCAATTGTGGCTACCCCACAACCTTCTGACACTGCTTCTTAGGCTGAATGTTGAGAGATAACTGAACCCTCTCAACCACCAAGTAATTAACCACTAATTTTCTCCTTAAAGCTTTACATGCATCCTTGACCTCGAGAACATATAGGCTCTAGACTCTTACATTGATCTGTTTCACCAGTCCCATGGCTATGTGTTTAAGTAAAACGTTTCCTTTTCTAAACATCACATCATAACCACGGTCTTCCAATACCGGTATGGAGACAAGATTCTTCCTTGGTCCTAGAACATACAAAACATCTGCCAGTCTGAGAGGGGAGCTAGACTCCCTTTGAAAGGTAACTGTATCTATTTCGGTCGTGCTATACCTCCCGTCATCTCCAAAATCTATGTTATGCAGGAGGTCCTTCTCCTCCAAGTCACTAAAGAGGTCTCTATTCCCCGTCATATGGAACGAGACACCGCTATCTATATACCACATGAATCCCATTAAATTTTTGTCCATGCATCCACTGAGAGTAAAATCAAGCTTGAACTGTGAAGCTATCACTTCACCAACTGCAACTAAAATCTCATTCTTGGTTGCCTTCTTCTATGGACAATTCGAGACATAGTGCCCATGGTTGTGACCGTAAAAACACTTGATCTTGGAAAAGTCTCTCTTTCCCTCTTTACCTTAGGACTTCTTTCCCTTGACTTTCTTTCATTTTCTAACTAATGAAAAATATTATTCTTTTTTGGTGCTTGAGGTCCCATCTCTAGTGCTCCACCTTATCTCTTCTATTACCAAGTTGGACCACAAATGCTCCTAGTCTGGTAACTTCTCCCTCCCATTCATAGAGTCCTAGTAACTATGCCATCTTATGGGTAGGCCTAGAAGTTCTAGGCTCAAAAAATCATCATGTGCTAATGTCACACCAAGATTAAACTTCGCCAAGTATGTTGTTACCGTCTCGCCCTCCTCCATATTGATATTTATGAGCTTGTCCTTCAGCGCTAGCTTCATGTGGTTACTACTATTCTGAAATAGATTTGTCAAGGCCTTCCACATAGAATATGGATTTTCCTTCCCATGGAGACTCAAGACACTATGATCTAAAAATCCCTCTAACAAGATCCTTCTCACCTTTTCTACCTTCTTCTGTCGTACATCAAGAAGTTGGGCATCTACTACTGTGGGCTTGGGAATATCAGTATATATTAATTCCTTCAACCCGTTATCCTCCAACACTACCTCCATCATGTCCTTCCATGAAATATAATTTGAATTTACCTCGAGTGAAAATTTGAGTCTCAAGCCATTGAAAGACATCTTTATCTTTTGTTGGATCCTGAAGAATAAATCTGCAAATTTGAACTTGTTCAAGACAAACTCAATTTCTTCTTTTCTATTGTGATTCTTGGTGCTCTGATACCATGTAGAAATTTATATAAATTTTATATCTATGGATTCAATCCAATCTTGTGATGTACTAAAACAAGATATTGAATCCTTCTACAATATTTGCAAAATAAAAAACATGATTGCACAATCACATGCAAGTAAGAGAAAGAAGTAAATCGATCGCACAACACAATATGTTCTTGGGGAAAGAAACCACTCAAAACCCCTCTATCATATACTGTATAAATTCAAGGAATAATGAAACAATACAATGCTTTCTTTCTCACAAGAATCTCCCGAACTCTACCGATCGTCTCACACTAATCTAGGAAAAATTGGACAAATAAGCCAATTCTCAACCTTCCTTCAATCTTCCTTGATCATGCAATTCCTAAATAATTAGGGCCTTGTTAAATAGGAAAATAAGCCTTCCTTGATTAGCTTGTGTAAATTATTTCCCTTGATTGGACTAATTTCAAAAGAAATGGATCTTCCTTCTTTCATTAAAGCAACACCAATGCCATTTCTTGAGGCATGAAATTAAAAAATAAAAAAAATTGTGAAGTTTGGTGTAGCTAAGATCGAATATGGATACATTTCCACTTTAAGATGTTTAAATGCCTTAGTTTCTTCTGGAGTCTAAGAAAATGAATCTTTCTTTATTAATGTTGTTATAGGTGCCGATATTTTCCCATAAATCTTAACAAAATTGTGATAATACCCTTTCAACCCGATAAATCCTCAAAGATGCCTTAAGGTTCTGGGAAGTTTCCATTCCTTTATGGATATATTTTTATCAGGGTCTATCTTAACACCCCCATGAGATACAATATGAACCAAATATTCCACCTTCTGCACCTCGAAGATACATTTGGAGGTTTTTGCATATAATTGTTTCTCCTCCAATAGTTTGAGGACCATGCGAACATTTTGAACATGATCTTTCCAAGACTTGTAGAATATTATATCATCAAAAAATACTAACTCAAATTTTCTAAGGAAGGGTTTTAAAGTGGAATTCATCAAACCTTCAAATGTGGAAGGTGAATTAGTAAGGCCAAAAGACATGAAAAAAAATTGATAATGACCTTCATGAGTTTTGAATGTTGTTTTTAGAATGTCTTATGTCTTCATTCTAATTTGATGATATCCTAAATGAATATCCTACTTGGTGAAGTAAATTTCTCCATGAAATTCATCCAAAAATTCATCAAAGTTAGGAATGAGAAATTTATATTTAATAGTGATCTTGTCGAGATACCTATCATCCAAACACATACACCATGATCCATCCTTCTTATGCACCAATACTATTGTAGAAGATAAATAACTTTTTCTAAGTTCAGTTAAATCTCCCTCTAGAATTTATGCAACCATATGTTCAATTTCGCTCTTCTGGGCATAAGGATATATGTAAGGTCTGATATTTGGAGGAGCACTTCCTGGAATCAATTGAACAACATGATCATGCTTGTGAATAGGTGGGAGACCTTTAGAAGTCTCAAATACCTTGGAATGATTGTCAATGACTCTTTAGAGATTTGGAGAAATGGATGACTCATATGTTGGAACATCTAGTGAGATTAATTTTGAAATTAACCCTTATTGTTCCTTATTTGAAATTTTCATCATGCCATTAGAGCTAATTATCTTCCTAGATTTCCCTGTGACACCCCTTAATTCAATTTCTTTTCCTTCCAAGAGAAAATTCAAGAAAATTTCTTGAAGTTAAAAGCTATCATCCCTAATGAACATAACCATTGGACTCCTAATACAAAATCAACACCACCCATTGGAATTTCAAGAATTGGAATATTCAATACATATTCCCCAATGGTTAGACTGGTATTATGGCACTTTCCTGAGCAATTTATAGTTCCTCCATCTGCAACCATCACTTTACCCTCTTGTGTTGGATATCAAAATCAATTCAAATCCTTGGCTATCTTACAATTAATAAAATTATGGATACTACATGAATCAATATGTTATCACAAATTGAGGTTGATGGGTTACTTCAACAGTCAACCTAGAGTAACTATTTCAAACATATTTTTGGATGGAACCTAGCCTTTCCAACCTGAGAGGGCTCTCTTAAGGATATGAATGATATTCAATAGATAAAGATCAAAAATATGGCTAACTCCTAAATGTTCTTGGAATGTTTTTTATGCAGGTGAAGGATGCAAATAAATGGCTACCATTAGGCATGGAGCTAGTGAATAAACCCAATCACATATAAAACATCTCTCATGGAAGTTCAGGCATGTGTATTCTCATCAAAACATAAAATAAGCAACAGACTAAATGTATAAAGGAAGTTGGAGAATTTTTAACCACGAATTCCAAGTAATTACACACAGATTAAACTAAAAGAGGATTAAAATAACATGTAGGACAAACACATACAAGAATACATGATGAATCTCAGGTGAGAAAGAAGCCTTTGTTGCAATTGTATTATTACTGACAGAAAAATATTACAACAATAGCTTGTAGCATTACATCAATTAACCTCCTCTAATCCTTGCATCTGCCTATTTATAGTGTGAGTACTCATAAAAATGATTTTCCACCTTGATAGCTTTGAATTTGCACCTCAGAGACCTATTTCAAATAGGATTACATCGCTTGGAGACTTCCTAGGGATATTTCTATTTTGCAGAGTTTGAATACAAAAGGGACTCTTCTTTCATTAAATAGTTAAACAAAACCCTTTAATAACCCTTATAAAATGAAACCAACTAATTTTTTTAGTGTAATGGATTAATGGTATGTCATTATGCCACGTGGATGCTAAACTGGACATCTTCCAAGGCAAATTTTACAAATTTTACACAAATCTAGTTAGTGAAAATTATGAAAAATAGGTCTCAAAGATGAGTGCATAATTTCCAAACCCTGATGGATTTGTAGAAACTGAGAGAGGTTTTTTGTAGATGGGCTTGTTCTGAAGAAAAATTTCTTTCATATTTCTAAAATTATTTTTCATTTCGTCGTAAATTGAAGTTTGATTTGACTGATAAAACAATCATGTACAGAAAATTTCAGGAGACTTCATAGCATTTCCATTTCACCACATTTTGCATAAAATTTGACATTTATGACTATTGGAGGGTATTCCTTGGGTCTAATAAGATAAAATCATGTTTCTAGCACCCTCTACCATGTATTTCTTGAAGGATTTTTAGCTTAAGGAAACCTACAATGAGTACATAGCGAAAAATTAGCCTCAGGCCTGGAGCACGCTATGAACTCATCTAGTTTGGCAGATTTTCTTTGTAATTTCTTCTTCTTTGCCAAGAAATAATATTTGAAGCCTGCATATGTCTTGTGATGATATCTTAAGACAAAAAGTGACAAATAATGTGTGCCTTACCATGTTTCAACATCATCATCTTGCATAATCACTTGAAGACCCTTTTTCTTCAATTCATCTTGTAGCATCTCTATCAAGCCAAACTGGCATGATGAGGTGTTGACCATGGATACATTGGAGTTAAGACCTTGAAAGACTTCAGGTCGAGATGCTGAGCTATCCAATTGATGAGTTGTCATGATTTTTTTCCTTTATGGTTGATGATGTGTCCAACATGATGATTTGGTAGTCCAATCATCTTCTATGATGAGTGTTCTCACTAACCAAAGTCTCCATTGATACACTTTAACAATTCTAGATGATTGATGTGCTTCAAAAAGACATTTTAATGCTTGAAATTTTTTGAAATTCTCTCTCGCTACAAAAAACAGATATTTTAAGCAAGTTCATAGTGAATTCTGATTATTTTACAATGATTTCACTACGAACTTTGGTATTCTTGTCAAATTTCACTATAATGACCAGATTTTATCATGCATGAGATTTTTCTTTGACATTGACTCCTATCACACAAATAATGACCATTAAGACCCCTCAAATATGTGAATTTTTTTTAAATTATGAATTCAAAAGACCTTATTCAACTCTAAGTGACTCAACCTAATTAACTTAAAACTAACCGATTGTTATCATGGATAATAGTGGCTCCAATTGGCATGATGCGCCCCTGTGGTACAACAAAGAACCATCATATCCAGTGGCATATTTATTGGGCAGTTCCCATCCACTTTTCATATTCTTCAACCTGTATTTATCCTTGATATGCTCTTGAAGCAAAAACACTTGTACAAACCGAAACTTGCAACTACAATCTTCAAACTAAAAGCTGAAAGAGATGCTTGCCCAACAAGCTTATTTATGTACATACCAATCCTACTCTAAAAATTGAAGACCAAAATTTCAATTCAAGAAATATGAAACCTCCAGTATAACGATTGAAAGATCTGATCCAACACCTAGGCTTCTTGACTGTTATTCAGTGGACAGTCTATTAGAAACTCAGAATAAAAATTGAATCTATAACCTGAAATTATAAATGAAAGAAACTCCACCTTCACTAATGACTAAAATATGCTTACCAAAGGATCTTGATAATCATGAAAAATTTCCTCTTTTGATGAAATCGACAAATCAACAATAGGATCCTTGAAAACACTAAAAAGTTTCTTGTCTTGATGATCCAAAGGATATTTTTCATTCATAACTACAGGTTGTCTATGTTTTATCTCTACTTCATTTTCAACAACATTCTTGAGACAAGGTTCTGACTGTTCATGAAAATATTCAATGGGAGGAACCATATCATGTACTACATGGATGTTTAGAAATTAATTTCCATGCATTATAATTAGAACTTAATGTATATCATCATGCACAAACAACTATTTTTTATCATTTAAATCTGTAGCAGGACATTTTGGGACAGCAACTTGTAGATCAAAAACTTGTTGATTATTCTCCATTAGAGTTTCCTCATGATAGCCTTTAAGCATAGTCAAGGAATCAACCTCCTCATCATGATAAAAAAGAAACATGTTTCACACAATCTTATCCTTTCTCCTACCCATTTTCATGTTGCTCAGCATTCAAAGGTTTAGAAAATGAACAAAGTGAAGAGCCTTGTAACTGACCATCTTTATGTTCCTCTTTATCACCTAAAGATTGGGAAATTTTCTGCAAATTTTCACAAATTTCATAGGATATAACTTGGTTGTCAAAGTGATAATCCATTTCATCTTCAAGAAAATAAGACACATCTGTTTGTTGGAAACCTTCTTTATTATCAAAACAACTAACATGAGAAGAGAAATCATAAGTCCCTCTAACATATCCTCATCCATGCACTCTCCATTATCACCAAGACTTTTAAGATATGGAATGAAAACCTCACAAAAATCACAGCAGTCTTGTAACAGTGACAAAGAAGAATGAGTTTTCTCATAATGTTCTAAGAAATACCTACGGAAATCTCTTAAAGAGAACAAGCTTCCCAGTTGCAACCCTTCATACCATGTTCTAGCTTCATCCTCTAGGGTGGCCATAAACAATTTCATGAGACAATCCTTAGGAAACTCAAATCGAAACTTATGTACATGCATATGGAATATAACCAAGTGAAGAGAAAAATTATCTTTATTTTCATGTTTAAATATAGGAATATAAGTCAACCAATTAACTCTTGCAATAGGATTTGGAAAACCAGGGATGTGAGACCGAATCATAGGGGAATACCTGGTATTATTTATTGCAATATAACTCATCTTGGAACTTCATCAAGCTATTGATCTTCAAGTAGCAGAGTGACCATGGAGCTATGAATTTCTGAATTCTTTAAGAATGGAGTCGCCAAGTTATAATGTAGCCTCAAATGCTTCTAAACTCCTACTACCTTCAAGAGTTCAGTATTTTTTTTTTAGCACAAAATTTTAGGAAAATGTGTCGTCAGACTCCCGGCAGACGCACCAAAATTTTATAACTAAATTGAGGCTGATGGGCTACTTCAATATTCAACATAGAGTAACTATTTCAAACCTACATTTGGCTGGAACTTAGCCTTTCCAACCTGAGAGGGCTCTCTTAAGGATATGAATGATATTCAATAGATAAAGATTAAAAATATGGCTAGCTCTTAAATGTGCTTGGAATTTTTGTATGTTGGTTAAGGATGAAAATAAATGGCTGCCATTAGGCATGGAGTTAGTGAAGAAACTCAATCACATCTAAAACATCTCTCATGGAAGTTGAGGCATGTGTATTCTCATCAAAACATAACATAAGCAACAGACTAAATGTATAAAGGAATTTGGAGCATGTTTAACCATGAATTCCAAGTAATTAAACATAAAGTAAATTGAAAAAGGATTAAAATATCCTATAGGAAAAACATATACAAGAATACATGATGAATCTCAGGTTAGAAATAATTTTGTTGCAACTATATTATTACTGACAGAAAAAAATTACACCAGTAGCTTGTAGCATTACATCAATAAAACTCCTCTAATACGCTCATATGCCTATTTATAGAGTGAGGACTCATATAAATTATTTTCCACCTTTCTATATTCTAAATCCCACCTCATAGACCTATTTCAAATAGGATTACATCACTTGGAGACTTCCTAGGGATATTTCTGTTTTGTAGAGTTTGAATACAAAAGGACTCTTCTTTCATTATATAGGTCAAAAAAACCCTTTAATAACTATTGTAAAATGCAACAAACTAATTTTCTAAGTGTAATGGACCGATTATGTGTCATTATGCCACGCAGATGGTGAGTTGGACCTCTTCCAAGTCAAATTTTACAAAATTTACACAAATTTGGTTAGTGAAAACTATGAAAAATAGTCCTAAAAAATGAGTGTATAATTTCCACAACCTGATGGATTTTTCGAAACGGAGAGAGGTTTTTGTAGATGGGATTGTGCTAAAGAAAAACCTCTTTTATATTTCCAAAATTGGTTTTCATTTGGTCAAAAATTGAAGTTTAAGTGGACCAATAAAACAGTCATGTACATGAAATTTTAGGAGAGTTTGTAGCATTTTCATTTCACCACCTTTTGCATAACCTTTGACATTTATGACTATTGGAGGGTCTTCCTTGGGTCTAATAAGCTAAATACATGCTAGAAGCACCCTCTTCCATGTATTTTTGAAGGATTTTTAGCTTAAGGAATACTATAGTGGGTTCATAGTGAAAACTCAGCCTCAAGCCTCGAGCATGCTACGAACTCACCTAGCATGCCATATTTTTTGTAATTTATTCTTATTTGCCCAAAAATAATCTTTGCAACCTGAATATGTCTTGTGAAGATAGCTTAAGACAAAAAATGAACAAAAATGTATGGCTTACCATGTTTCAACATCATCGTCTTGCATAATCACTTTAAGACCCATTTTCTTCAATTCAGCTTGTAACATCTCTAGCGAACCAAAAGAAAAAGCTTAGGTGCTGACCAATACTACACTAGAGTTAATGCCTTGAAAAAATTCAGGTTGAGAAGGTGAGTTGTCCAATTGATGAGTTGGCATGCTTTGTTACCTTTATGCTTGATTATGTGTCGAACATGATGAGCTGGCAGCCCAATCATCTTCTATAATGAGTGTTATCACTGACAAAAGTCTCCATTGATACACTTTAACCATTCCAAATGATTTATGTGCTTCAAAAGAAATTTAATTCTTGAAAAAATTTAAAATTCTCTCTCGTTGTAAAAAAACAAAGTTTTTAGGCAAGTTCATAGTGAATTTTGATTTTTTTACACTAATTTCGCTACGAACTTTGGTATTCTTGTCAAAATTCACTGTAATGACCAGATTTCCTCATGCACGAGATAGTTTTGGACTTTTCTTTGATATTGACTCCTATCACACAAATGATGACCATTAAGACCCCTCAAATATGTGCATTTTTTTAAAATTATGAATTCAAAAGACCCTATTCAACTCTAAGTGACTCAACCTAATTAACTTAAGACCAACCAACTGTTATCATGGATAACACAATCAATAGTATTAATTTTTTCTTCTTTATATATCATTCTATATTGAGAGTTTGAGGAGTGGTAATTACTGCCAATGCATGACAAGGTATGGTTGGATTTATTTCTTCTTTTTCAACCCCTAGGGGTGGTTCCTGGTGTAAATATTTTTATATTTCTTCTTCCTTTTCTTCCCCCTCATCACAATCTATGTAAAATAATTTATTCTTATAAAACATATGAAATTTAGTGTATTTGTTATCACAACTGTAACAAATCCCTTTGGCTATTTTATCCTCCAGTTGTTGGGGCATCAAACTTGTAGGTTGTGGGAATCTAGGAGCAACAACATTTCCATCTTTATAGTTATGTGTGGTAGAATTCCTTGTTGCCATAATTTTTCTTTCAACGTTTCTTGCCACCCCGTACACATTCTCCAATGACTTAGGTTCCTAAAGGTGAATCTCATGTTGGATGTTTTCCTTTAAAGTCCTTATGAAGGCATCAATTGTTATAAAACCAACTCCAAAAATAGAAGAAAATAGAGATCAACGCCTTAGAAATAAGCTACTTTGAGGGGGCAACTCCTTTACATTACATAAATGAAAAATTCTTGGATGATACAAATGACAAAACCTCCTTCTATACATAGGATTCTATGGGGTCACAATATAATCCTAGCCGACCTAACAATAATAATGTAAGGGCACAATAATAACAATATTGGGGTTACAGGGGTACAACAATAACAATAAGGGGGTTACACTAACAACAATAAGGGACTATACTAGTAATATAGGTACCCAACATGCCCCTCTCTCCTTCAAAAATTGTTGTCACACAAGCTATAGCTCCAGATGATTTTGTATAAAATTCTCATCCTCCCATGTAGAATCTTCAATGGGTAAGTTCTTCCACTTGATGAGATATTCTGAAATTGATCGATTTCGTAGGTGTCAAGTTCTTGTTTCTATGACTTCTTCAGGTTCCAATATGATTTTTCCTTCCTCATCTAGTTCTGGAAATATTATTTGGACTACAATTTTGTCACCTAAAACCTTATTTAAGCATGAAACATGGAAAATTGAATGCACTTGTGAAGAAGCAGGAAGGTCCGAGTTGTATTCCACAGTACCAATATTTTGCAACACCTTGTAAGGACCATATTACTTTGGCAATAATTTATTATCCTTCTTATCTTTCTTGAGGGAAATTTTTTTGTATGGTTGTAGCTGTAAAAATACCTAGTTTCCTACATAAAAACTTCTCTCGCTGTGATGTTGATCTGCATGTTGTTTCATTCAGTTTTGTGACAAATTTAGGTTATCCTTTAAGAGTTGGAGAACTTCTTGTTGATTCTCAACGTGATCTTCCACTGCTTGAACCTTAGAATTTTCTATTAAATAAAATGTGATGGACGGTGGATGATATCCATAAAGTGCCATAAATGGGGTCATTTTTGCTGAAATATGAAAGGAAGTGTTATACCACCATTCAACGAGAGGTAACCACTTGACCCATTGTGTTTTCTTATCAGATACAAAACAACGAAGATATCCTTCCAAAAATTTATTCACTATCTCCATTTGACCATTGGATTGAGGATGATAAGATGAGCTATGAGCTATTTAAGTACCCAAACAAGAAAATAATTATGTCCAAAAATTTCCAGTAAAAATTGGATCTCTGTCACTTACAATAATATTTGGGTTTCCATGTAGCTTTTGAATTTTTTCCATAAATGTAGTAGCAAATGTACTTACTTTAAATGGATGAGATAATGCACAAAAGTGTGCATACTTGGTAATTCTATCAACTACCACCATGATGACACTCTTTCCTTCGAAATTAGGTAAACCTGTGATAAAATCCATTGAAATCTCCTCCCAACATTGACTTGGAATGGATAAAGGTTGTATAAGGCCCGGGGTCCTAACTGTCTCAACTTTATTTTGTTGGAAAACCAAAAATTCTACGACAAAATTTTGAATATCAGATTTAAGACCGTCCAAAAAAACTCTTTCTTCACCCTATGGTAAGTTTTTAAAAATATTGAGTGTCCTCCTAAAGGAAAAGTGTGCAATTCCAAAAGAATATTTTTTTTTAGTTTGGGAATTCTAACAAATATATAAGCGATCTTTGTAGAATAAGGAATCAGTTTTCCAACTAAATGTATAAGATGTACTAGGATCTTGCTGCAACTTTTGAATTAGTGTCCACACTTCTTCATCCTTCTTCCATTCATCCCTTGCTTCAGTTATCCAATCTGGTTGTGTAATAGAAATGGCACAAATAAAATCTTCCACCTCTTCATCCTTTCTTGAGAGTGAATATGCAACAACACTTAGCTTCCCTTTTTTGTAGATGATTTCAAAGTCATAACCCAACATCTTTGTGAGCCATTTTTGCTGCTCTTCTGAATATAGTCTTTGTTCTAAAAAGTGTTCAAGACTATCATGATCAGTTTTTACCATGAAATGTCTTCCCATTAGGTAATTTTGTCATTTCTTTAGTGCATGTAGTATTGCCAACATTTCCTTCTCATAAATAGATTTCTGTAAATACTTTCCTTTGATTGGACGACTTTAAAAAGCAATGGTTCTTCCTTCTTGCATTAAAACAACATCAATTCCATTTCCTGAGGCATCACATTCCACAATAATGGTTTTTGTGAAGTCTGGCATAGCTAAGACCGGTGCTAGGAACATTGCCTCTTCAATATGTTCAAAGGCCTTAGTTTCTTCAGGAGTCCATGAAAATCCATCTTTCTTCAATAATTTTTTTAGAGGTGCTTCTATTCTCCCATAATTCTTAACAAACTTGCGATAATACCCTGTTAACTCGACAAATCCTCATAACTGCTTTATGGTTGTGGGGACTTTCCATTCCTTAATGACTTTAATTTTGTTAGGGTCTACCTTAACACCCTCGTGAGATACAATATGATCCAGATATTCAACCTCTTGTACTCCAAAGAAACATTTGGATGTTTTTTCATATAATTGTTTCTCCTCCAATAGTTTGAGCACCCTGTCAACATGATCCTTCCAAGACCTTTTGTAGATTAGTATATCATCAAAAAATACTAGCAAAAATTTTCTAAGGAAGGGTTTGAAAATGGAATTCATCAACCCTTGAAATGTAGAAGGTGCATTGGTAAGGCCAAAAGGCATGACCAAAAATTCATAATGACCCTCATGAGTTCTTCAGAATATCTTCAGTATTCATTCTAATTTGATGATATCCCGAATGGAGATCCAACTTGGTAAAATAAATTGCTCCGTGTAATTCATGTAATAATTCATCAATCATAGGAATGGGAAACTTATCTTTAATAGTGATCTTATTGATCTCCCTATAATCCGGACACATGCATCATGATCCATCCTTCTTGTTCACCAATACTATTGGAGCAGAGAAAGAAATTTGACTAGGTTGAATTATACTAGCCTCTAACATTTCTGCAATAATACGTTCAATTTCGCTCTTTTGGACATAAGTATATCTGTAAGGCCTGATGTTTGGAGGAACACTTCCTGGAATCAAATGAATAGCATGATCATGATCATGAACAGGTGGGATTCCTTTGGGAGTTTCAAACACCTTGGAATGATTGTCCAAGATTTTTGTAGATTTGGAGAAATAGATGATTTTGATGTTGGAACTTCTAGTGAGCATAACTGTGTAATTACGCCTCATTGTTCTTTCTTGAGAAGATTTGTCATGAAATTAGAGATTATTATCTTTCTCAGCTTCCCTGCGATACCCTGTAATTCGATTTCATTTCCTTCCGAAACAATTTTCAAGAAATGTTCTTGAAAATTAAAAGCTACCGTCCCCAAATATTGTAACCATTGTACTCCTAGTACAACATCAACACCGCCCATTGGAATGGAAAGCATTGGAATATTCAATACATATTCCCCCATGGTTATCTTGATATTATGGAATTTTCCAAAGAAATTTATAGTTCCTCCATTTTCTACCATCACTTGATATTCTGGCGTTGGGTATAGGAAAAAATTTAATTCCTTGGCTACCTTACAATGAATAAAATTATGGGTACTACCCGAAAAAATCAACACTATTACCTTTTTCATCTTGATATGTCCTTCTATCTTGAGAGTTTGAGGAGTGGTAATTCCTACCAATGCATTACACAATATGGTTAGAATCATTTCTTCTTCTTCTAGGGTTGATTCGTGGTGTATATCCTCTTCTTTTGAAGTTTCTTGTTCATTTTCTTCCTCCTCTTCACAATCTATGTAAAATAATTTCTTCTCAGCACACTTATGACCTATAGTGTATTTGCTATCAAAACTATAGCAAATCCCTTTTTCTATTTTTTCTTCCAATTGTTGTGGTGTCAACCTTGTAGGTTGTGGAAGTCTAGGAGTAGCAACACTTCCATCTTTATAGATGTGAGTGGTAGGCTTCCTTGTCGCCATAATTTTTCATTTAATTTTTCTTTCCAACCTAAATGCCTTCTCCAATGAATCAGGTTCCCAAACATGAACTTCATGTTGGATGTTATCCTTTAAAGTCCCTATGAAGACATCAATCTTATGTTCCTCTAGAATATCAATTACCCTTATATTCAATTTTTTTAAGTCCTCAATGTGCTCCACCACTGAACCCTTTTGTTTGAGATTTATCAAGTGGCTAAAGAAGTTGTTTCTCTTTGTATCCTCATAATGTGCTATCATTTCCTCCGTAAAAATTGACCAAGTGACAATTTTTTTACTGGAGAAAAACAATCGATACCATACAAATGTATTTTGTTCTAAATGTAAAGTTGCAATGCATACCTTTTGTATGTTTTGCACATTATTGAGATCAAAATATTGCTCCATCTGCAGTATCCATGTTACGGGATCCTTGCCATCAAAATTACTCATATCCATCTTTGGAATATGGTGGTTCTTCCATCCAACATTAGAGTTTACAAAATCACAATTAACATTTATTTTGTTCTCATCATGAGTTTTCTCTACTATCCTTTTTCCATTAGGAAACATTTCTTGTATCAACTTTATCAAACCTTCCATGTCTTCTTTTAGATAATTATTCATGTTTTCTATGTTTTCTTTCATTTTTATTCCATGTCATCCATCTTAGCTTCCATGCGAGCTTCCATGCCATCCATATTAGCTTCCATGTCTTTCTTCAAACCATCCATCTTAGCTTCCACACCTTTCTTCAAAACTTCCATTTCATTTTTCGTTGCTCTTTGCGAGAGAGAAATTTGGTGCACTTTCTCTTGTAATTTTGACATGTCATGTTGCACTTTTTCATCTTCATGAGTCATAGTATTCCATGTGGTCAGAATATAATCCTAGCTGACCTAACAATAATAATGTAAGGGCACAATAATAACAATATTGGGGTTACAGGGGTACAACAATAACAATAAGGGGGTTACACTAGCAACAATAAGGGACTATACTAGTAATATAGGGACCTAACATCAATAATATGCTCCTATTGAATATTAATTACCTTGATATTCAATATTTGGAAGTTATCAATGTGCTTTGCAACTTAACCCCTTTGTTTGAGATTTATTAATTGGCTAAAGAAGTTACTTCTCTTTGTACCCTCACAATGTGCTATCAATTCCTCCGTAAAGATTTTCCACTTGAGAAGTGGTTTACGAGAAAAAATTCATCGATACTATACAAATTTATTGGATACTAAATATAAAGATGCAATGCATACCTTTTGTGTTTGTTGCACATCATGTAGATCAAAGAATTGCGCCATCTATAGTATCCATGTTATGAGATCATTTCCATTAAATCATCCTCATATCGATCTTTGGAATGTGGTGGGTCTTCAACCCAAAGTTGGAGTCTATAAATCATGAATCAAATTCCTTTTTTTTGTCATCATGAGTTTCACGGAATACCTTATCACTACTAGGAAGCATTTAATGTAGCAACTTTGTCAAACCTTTCTTCAAACCTTCCATTTCTGATTTTAACCATTATTCAAACCTTCCATGCCCCCTTTTATTTTCTCTTCTAAACCATCCATCTTAACATTCATCATTTCTTCCAATTAATTTTTTGTTTCTCTTTGTGAGAGAGAAAGTTGTTGCAATTGTTCCTGTAATTTTGATATATCATGTTGTATTTCTTCCTCTTCTTCATGCATCATAGTAGATTTTTTTGAGGGATTAATAGGTGTTTCATAAAAAGATTTGCGGGTAATTTGGAACCAAATAATTATATATATGAATTTGTATTCCCTTTGAATAACATCAAACTGATTTCTCAAACAAAAGTTATGCAAGTTTTAAAATACACGCCTTTTTATTTTAAGAGCTTGATTTAGAGCCAATATTGAAACTATTGTATTTGTATGATTTACACCTCCTAAGGTCTCAAATTTTGTCCCAAGGTATATCTTTGTGTCTTCTTTCTAACCCCCCAGCTTAGGCTGGGCTTGGATTTTTCAAGATACAATTATGCCAAATCTCCCACGATGACTTGGTTATGAATTGGTTTAGTAGTTTAAACTTATACAAGATGCCACATGTCACTATTTTAACCTTTGACCTTGAAATTTTTAACTGAACAACTAAAGTGCATGCACTTTTAATCCCTTTTTATAGAATTCCAATTCAATTCTCGAAGAGAAAGTTATAAAAATTGTCCCTAGGACAATTGTTTGAGACTGAATTCTAGAGCATACAAAACCACTAAATTTCTTGGACCATATCATCAAAAATATAGCGAGAAAAGGTCAGAAATTTTAACCAAATGTTCATAAATATTTTTCCTCCACATTGTAAAAATTTTACAATCTGAAGCTCCACATAAAAAATGTTATAGCGAAAATTCCACGATGACCCATTTGAAGTAGAAAAACCCTAAGGTCAAGAGATTTGATACCAAATTTTATGTATGCATATCAAAATAACATCGAAACATAAGAAAAGATAGATAGATGACTTGATAATAAGACACTTCAAGGTGGAAACTTCCTTTTACATAGCATAAATGAACAATTCTTCGATGCTTTAAATGACAAGACCTACTTGGTATATATAAGAGTCTAAAGGGTCAAAATATAATTAGGGCTTACACAACAATAATAATGTAAGGGTACAAAAATAACAATAGTGGGCTTCTGTGGGGTAAAATAATAACAATATGTGGGCTACACTAGTATTATAGGGACCTAAAAAATTGTTATGAATATCGCACATTAAAGATAACAAGAAACCATAAATAATAGTCCATTTCAAGGGGGAAACCTCTTTAAATAAATAAAATTTATAAAGACACAATTTGATGATCCTAAGAATAGCTCTCCTTAGTGTGTGTGTGAGTGTGTATGCATGTGTGAGAAAGAGAGATGTAGAACAATTATAATGAAATGATATAATGCAATGTTCTAGTTGACATAATAATATAACAACAAAATGTAATAACTCCATATCTAGGGCTTAGTAGCAGTTTAGGGTTAAAATGTAGCTTGTATGGGGCTTAACATGACCCTCCCATTTAAACATTTTTTTTCCTCAGCACTTGACTAACTATAGGTGTTTCTACATAAATAGCACATCTTTCTGTGTTGTCTCTTCCACTGATAGGTTCTTCCATCCGATGAGGTACTCATTAATTTCCCGATTTATCAAATGTTTAATACTTGTTTGCAGTTCTAGAATGGTTTTTCCTTATTCATTAATCTTTGATAAAATATTTTTAATTGGGATCTTTCCATTTATTACCATATTTAGGCAAGAAACATGGAAGATTAGATGTACGTATAAATATGGATACAACCCCAGTTTGTAAGACATACTTATAATCCTCTACAAAACCACATAGGGGCCATAGTACCATGGTGCTAATTTATTTTCCTTATTTTTTTTATGGAGGGAGATTTGTTTATATAGTTGTAGCCTACCAAATACCTAATTCCCCACTTCAAACTCCCTTTCACTACGATGTTGTTATGCTTGTTTTTCATCTTATTTTGTGTCATAACCAAGTTTTTCTTCAATGGTATGAGAACCTCTTATTTTTGTTCTATGTGGTCCTCTGCTACTTGAACCTTTATATTCCTTCAAGGATGATGTGATGGATGGAGGATGAAATCCATAAAGTTCCATAAATGGGGACATTTTCAATGAAATATGGAAGAATGTGTTGTGCTACCATTATGCCAAGGGAAAGCACTTGAACTATTGTGTCTATTTATTATATGTAAATAAATGAATATATAATTCTAGGAATTTATTGAAAATCTTAGTTTTCCCATTGGATTAAGGATGACAAGATGAACTATTAGGCAATAAAGTACTCAAACAAGTAAATAATTTGACCCAAAATTTTATAATGAAAGTTAGATATCTATCAGGTACAATAATCTTTGGGATATGATGTATCTTTTGTCTTGTTTCCATAAATACATTTGGTGCTATACTTCATTAAAAAATATGATAAAGAGAGGGAAAACAAGAATACCTTGTCATTTGATATACCACTACCATAATGACATTTTTTCCTTTAAATTTTAGTAAACCTATAATAAAATCCATTGGAGCTTCTTCCCAATATTGGCTTCAAATAGATAATGATTATAGGAGCCCTTGAGTATTTATTGTCTCTCCCTTATTATGTTTGTTTTATGGTTTTCATATGTCCTTATAATTCCCTAAATTTAAAATTGTCAATCCGAAGTTTGTAATCTTCGAGTTACAGGGCATTACGATTCAGATCTAAATTTATTATCCTATACTTAGTATGAAATTAAGTACCAAATGATAAAACTTTATTTCTAGTTTAAAATCATTGCACTAAAGTTTTTTGAAGTGAATAAACCTATTATACTCTTCAATGTCACACACATAATTCAAATTTCTAATTCATATTCAATAACCATGCAACTAATTAGATATTTATTCTGGAAATAGAATCAACCATTGTCATAAGATATACTCATAATTTAATTTAAAGAATATGTTCTACTCGAAATATTCCCATAGAACCAATCCCAGGGTCAAACTAGAAATCGAAAAGAAAACCTAGCAATGCTATTAAACTCAAAATCATTCACACAGCTTCCTAATTCGATAAATCTATTTGAAATTTATTGAAGAATGAAAAAAATGACTCACAACTCCTACATAATATCATGAAAATTAAAGCATGATAAACATCAGCTACAGGGACTCATTAAATTTTTAGATCCATATATAGTAGAGTATTTCGTTCATATCAAAGAGTCCAGTCCAAAAAACGTGAAAAAAGCTTATTCCTCAAAAGTCTTATTTAAGTTGAAACATGTGTGTTTTCAATGCTCAATATCAAAAGAGAAACCAATAGAATCAAATAATCCTTATGAAAATGATTTTACAAACTCATGCAATTCAGAATAGGAACCTAGCTATTTACCACTTGAACATAGCATTCATATCTACGAAATATTTTAATATCATTCAATTACATTCCTAAGTACTGAATATCTGAAAATTGTGAAAAGAAACAACGATTTAAGTACATTTTCGCTAAAGATAACCCATACACACACTTCCTATATAACTAAAATAAATACAGAACTTGGATGAGGTCGGTGGTGGGTGCTTTCCATGACCCGAGACAATATAATTTACCTCAATAACTTCACATATTATAAACACATAAATCGATAAATACAAAATTGGATATCACTTGTGTATTAAAGTATTCAATAAAACATAAATCCAAGAATTTCAAGCATTAAAACAAAATTATGTAATGTTTACAGGCACAATATCTTTGCTTCAATTTTCACTAACTCCTCATATTGATGCTTGGAATTCTTAAATAATTTACGGTTTAAAGATAGTTAAAACAAAATAACTCAGAAAAGTAATGCATGTGTGATCTAGGATTAATCGAGCTAAGCCAAATTCCAAAGATGACTCACCCATATTATCGTATATGCATTGATCCAATCTATAACAATACATTTAGGCTAAAGAATTTATCACCATGAACACGAACAAAAGAAGCTTCCTTCGATATGGCCATTGGTTGACTAGCACCAAATCTAGAAAAGAGTACTAAATAGAGTATGAAAATAAGTAGTGAATGGATTCCTGTTATATTTTTGAGCTGGTGCTGGGTCACTGGTGACTTGTCACTGTATTCAAGTTTCCATCTTTATATTTAAGAACCCTAGCAATAGATCAATCAATAGTGAGTCAAGAATTATAAACTTATTTAACCTGTACTTAGACTAATCAAAGATATGTTAAAACAATCCTAATTGTGACTCTTATCTCCATTTATAAACTAACTCAATTTAGACAATATGGAATGGTTTATATGTGTCAAAAAGGGTAAAATAGAGTATTTTATAATGGAAATAGGAGGATAATTTGGCAAAAATTATAATTAAAGTAGGGTCCAACTTCCCCCATGCTAGAGGGAATGCATGTCCTTATGTAGTTTCCTTCCTCCAAATTAACCAATCATCAAAATTGGGTCGTCTGGGTTCTCAAATTCCCACCACGCTGACTAAAACTTATAAGCCATGATTTTTCTAAATTGACTGTTGCCAAAACCGTTGTGCTCATTCATGAACCCTAAGTCCTTTAATAGGATTTAATTTCCTCACCTTCCAACTAAGAAGTCATGTATTCTTCAAGACTAGTTCAACGTTCTTGGCTACCAAAGCCAAATTCTGAGTTCTATACATCTCATTTTCCTTCCTAACATGGCGAAACAAGGTTTTGTACTTGTGAGACCTCTCCCTGAGTTTCATGTTTTTCTTTTGCATCTTGTTTATTTCTAGTTGCAAGTCATCTTCATTACGAGTAGAGGTTTCCTCAGGAGGTAGGGGTTTCTTCCATGAAATACTTCCTTTATGAGTTGATCTCGTATGAGTTTGGCTTACCATGGTTTTGGAAACACATTTCCCTACTTATGGTTCTAACTCAGACCAATCATTATGTAGATATTCATTCAAAAGATATTGAAAATTATCAACTGGCCCTTCCTCCTCAAGCAAAATGTTTTCTGAGTTTTCTGTTTCTTCGAACACCCAAGAGGGGCTTTTTACTTCCAGCTCAAGAGAAGATAAAAAAGTTACAGGCTTGAGGGTTTGAGTGACTGAAGGTGGACATTACTCTTGAGTCATACTTCTGGTGTGTCACCGACCCTGTTGTGCAGTCGAAGTTTCATATGCTTTTTGGGTTTCTTGTGGTGGTGGAGTTGGTACTAGTTCCACTTCATCATTTTCACAAAATAACTTCCTCTTCCCTTTCTTAGGAGACATTTTGGATTTTTCTTCAAGTTTTTCTTTTGTTGGTGTTGTGCATATCAGCCCCTCCATTCAAAATTTTGGCTAACAGTCCCATCCAAATCCATTTAAAATCCCTATAGTGGCCCAAAACCCTCACATTTCATCTATCGTTGCCCTCCCCGCGCACAAAAATACACCATTTCAAAGTTAAAAACCGAAATTAAATTTTATATCGGGTCTCAGCCCCTTGGTTTTAATCCCCATGTGACTCGTATGCAAAACCTTGTGGTATAACCAAACGGGGCCCATCACTTTATAGTTTCGGGCCAAGTCTTAGCCGTCCGATCTCAACCAAATCTACGGCCCGTAATCAATTCAGTAATGGTGGCCCCCGCACCCGAAAACCGGCGGTTAATTCCGCACCTCCATTGTTGGGCGAGCGGTATTTCCCTTGGAGCCAGCAATTCCATAGATCGTATGACGCGTGTCCCAGGGTACGATTGCCAAACCACCCATTTCACGCATTAAAGTTCGGGCAAAGGTCGGGCAGCGGAATCCATAGCAGCCGTCAGATCTCGAAGTCTCCATCCAACGGTGGTCCTCCTCCAAAGCTGCACGAAGAATAATCTAAGCTCGTCGCGCCTATGGCCCACCCTCATACCTCCGCCTGATGCAGTGTGAACCGCCGATTTTGGTTTAAGGATTGCACGGCTCAGATTATTTGTATACACACTGGTTGACCAGACCCGCATCCACGTCGTCCATTCCGATTGACCTTTCGTACACCTACGTGTCGTCCACCTCCCCTTCCGCCATTTATGTATATATATCTCGTTCACACACTATATTTTCACATTTGGTGTTATAAACCTTCGTCAATCCATTTTTCTCAGTTCCTTTGCATTCTTCATCACCACCCCCCATACTTCCATCGTTCCGCCATGCCCGAATCACCATTTCCACTGGCCACCACGTATACTATCCCCGCGTTTGGTTTCTCTAACAATGTTTGCAGATTTTGCAGGTTTTCAGCAATGTAAAGTTGTTACGATTTACAGTCTGGATCACAGTAACAGAGCGCATCCAAGGGCCAGTCTACTGAAGCTACTATAATAAAAGAATGGTCTCGAAAACTGCCATGATAAGACACTCATTGCAGAAGCAAGATTCGAAATCTTTCGAACCCTCCAAGAATAATTTTAAAACACAAATTTGGCATATGGAGATATAAATATTGCTATAAAGAACATCGGCAAGAAATTAAAGACTTCACCAACCACTCTGAAGACTTTTGAGCTCATTCGCAATGTTTAAGAGAAAAATTACCAGACCAGAGATCTCCCAGACCACAAAAAAGGTGCAGTGCACTGAAATCATATCCTTCAGGTTATATTGCCCCAAATTTTGCTCCCAACAAAGGACAAGGTGTTTATATATTTTATTCTCCGTGTCAAGTCCATAAAGAGATCTCCTCCCTCAGCATTTATTCCATAGAGCTGCAGCAAGGTATCTACAACACTTCAACGCCATCAAGGGACATGGGCGGGCTCTTGTTTACCATTTTGTTTTAATGAAATCATTAAATTCTTTCACCGACTTCTTTTATCGGTTGTTCTGCCTCTTCTCCTACAAGAACCCTCAAGAAAGACATTGGAAGGGTTCCAGACTTGTATCAGAAAATTGTGCTGAGAAAGGCATTTTGTATATATTTTGTAAAGATTCTGTGTGATGGCTCAGAGCCCGTAGGGTCTCAGTGAGGAGGAGTTTCATCTGTATTGAGGATTCTAGTCTTTGATATCTCACATTATGTAAACTTCTTTTCATGCGTTTAATACATAATTCCATTTCATCTTTCTTCTTGTGTTATGTTACTGGAATGCGGGTGGCTCACTGATCTGGTAAGGATTCATCCTAGTTGATGCCCATACTTAGATCAGTCAAGCGCCTTAAATATGGCTCAGGCATAGCATACTGTTTCATTATTCCTTTCATCCATATTTTCTGCTATATTGGTTGCTTTGGGAGGGTGCTTTTAAAATGCCATTGTCATGTATGGATTCTTAGAACATTAAGCCCATGCATGGTTCTGTTGTGTATCTGGGTATCATTCCAAGGTTAGCTAATATCTTCTTATGTTTCTTTCCCTGCATAGCTTTCTGATATCTGATTTCTGTGATATATTAGTTGAATCGGCCCTCTTTACAATAAATTTTCTTTGAACTGTCTGATGCCTTTATATTAGGGCTTTGCATCTTGTCTCTGCAATCTTACTTTCTTTGTGGCAATTTCTGTAATTTCTGGTCCCATTTGAATCATTTTCCTTGTTTAACAAGAGATAGCAGGAGAGCATTTGGATTGACAACCCAAGCTATATTATGAGCTCCTTGCTATGATAAGATGTCCTAGGCACTGGTCTATGGCAACTCTAGGCTGTCTCTAGGAGTGACAAAATTGTCTACAACATCTTTTTGGCGCCGTTGCCGGGGAGCGAATTCAAGAATATCAGTTTCCTTGGGCCTCAAAAAATTATATTCACTCTCTAATCAGGTGAGCACAGAGAGTTGAAGAGTTGCATATCTCTCACCTTGGTGACTCCACTGTTATTTATTTGATAAATCTATTGGTAGTTCTGGCTCCTCGAAAGCCACATTTGAGGTCAGATTCCTCTAAGTTAAAGACATCCTCTATATCTGACCCAGAGAATATTATTCATAGAAGAAGTTGGAAAGAAAGACGATCAGCCCGTGTTGAAGACCCTAAATATTCTCAAGAAGATTATCCATCCTCTTCTTCTCAAGAAATTCCAGTAGAAAATCCTGACTTTACTGAAGAAAATCCTGAATATTACTCAGATAGCCCACCCAGGGGAAGTGCTAGAACCAAAGAAAACCTTCATCTCACCCCTGAGGCTGAAGAAGTTACAGAAGTCACAGAAGTAGCTGTTGTTAACCATGAACTTTTCCCATCTACACCTTAGGCTTCTGTGCAATTTATTCCCATTGTTATACATACTCCACTTCCTCCTCCTCCTCTTCCTCCATTTGTACATCAGACCGTTGCACAACCCCCACTTCCTCCAATGGCTAATGTTCCAGCTTTCCTATTGAACAAATATGCTCCTTTAGCACTCCCACAAGTGTTGAATGATATGCCACATGATTATTTGAAGATTCTGCCTAGATTTAATGGAGAAAACGAAATTGATGCTCAGAAACATCTTGAGACTTTCTGCTCCTTTGCAGAAAACCTTAATGTTGAACATTTGGATGTGGTCTTGATATTGTTTGTGCAATCTTTGGATGGTGAGGCCAGAAAATGGTTCAAGATTTTGGGAAACCGTTCAGTGACCACCTGGGATGACATGGAGAATAATTTTCTCAGGAAATTGGGGGAAAAGAAAGATCATGGGATGTGTCTTATTGTGTTTAATACTCTGAAGAGGAAACACAATGAAGGGGTGTCGGAGTTTATTAAGAGATTTAACAAATTATATCTAAATCTCCCTGCAGATATGAAGCCTCATCAGAACGCTACAAAAGTTGTTTTCATTGCAGCTTTTGATTCAGATTTCGGTTTCTCCCTCAGGGAGAGAAAGCCTGCCACCCTTGATGATGCTCAGTCAGATGCCCTGGAATTAGAAGCAAACTTCGCCTCCACTGGGAGATCAAAAGGAAAAGTTGAACAGGACACCAGAAGAAGAGGTAAGGAAGAAGTTTCTACCTCCAATCAAGACAAAGACGTAGACAGAATTGAAGAAATGAGCAAAATGATCAAAAATTTGTCTAATAAGTTGGGTAAGATCGAATTGGAGGCCAAGAGTTCAGCTCCCAAGAATTTTTATAATGCTCCAAACAGAGGATACAATCCTCAGTACAAGATTCCACCATTGCATATATTGCCAAGAGAAGCAAAAGAGCAACCAGATCAGGTACCACACCCATTGTACCTAGAAGGTCTAGCAGATGACTTCACCGAAGATGATTCTTATGAATTAGAAGACTCAAATCTTGCTTTTTCAAACAATGATGATATAGAATGCCCATTGCAAGAAGAAGAAGAAGCAGAGATTGATCATTATTGTAAACAATTTGCTGATTTCATGCAAGCACAATTCAATGTAAGATATGATCTCAGGTCTTCAAGGAAGAGGACTCGAACTCAAGATCAAGAAGAGGAGCCACCTCAGAAGGAAGTACCTACTCAGAAGGAATCAGCAACAAAGAGAAACACAGAAAAAGGTAAGAGTCCTCTAAATACTCCCTTGCAGCCTAATGACCAGATTCCTTATTCTTCAAAAGTAGTCAGTCCTCCTAATGATGAATCTGTGTCAAAAGAAATCAAATTTCCAGCTAAAAATAAAGAGTTTAAATAAGTTGTGATAGAAAAGCCCCCTCCTGCTTTTAGTTTGCAAAAAGAACTTGAGAAAATTAAAATTCCAGTCCCCTTGACCGAGCTGCTAAAACAACCTGCATATCAGTCTCAAGTTCCTTCTTTTATGCTCCCTCCTAAAATATCCATTGTGCCTCATAGTTTAAACCTTCAAGAAGAAAGACCCATGGTAGTATTTGGCCCACATGTTGAGGAAGTATATCCTTCTATTCCTCCTTTTTATGTGTCTCTAGTTATTCATGACCTGCTGTTACACAATTATATGCTAGATTCTGGGGCTTCCCATAATCTTATGCCTTTGTCAGTCATGGAACAATTAGGATTACAAATCACACGTTCATATAAAGACCTTTATTCATTTGATTCCAAAAGAGTCAAATGCTTGGGGATGATTAAAGATTTAGTGGTCAATTTGGCCCAAATTCCAGTAAAGAGTGTGGTCATGGACATTGTGGTGGCTGATATCCCAGCCCACTTTGGCATGTTGCTATCAAGGTCCTGGGGTACAAAAATTGGTGGGTCAATTAAGCTGGATTTAACATATGCTACCATCCAAGTTTTTGGTGGACAGGAGAGGAGGTTATACAGAGAGACTAAATTTGTCAAGGTAGTTACTAAGGCTGATAAGTCTGAAAATTCACCAGTCTATAGTAAAGAAGGAGATTTTTCATGCTTTATGCTAGAAGAAGATCAAAATTATGTGCATGAATCCTCCTTCAAAATTAAGGATGAGCGGCCTTCAGAAAATTATGAAGCTGGAATCTGGACTTTACATTTTGATGGGGCAAATTCAAGAGAAGGCAATGGAGCTGGGGTGTTATTAATCTCTCCTACAGGCAAATGGGTCCCATTGTCCTTTAAATTGGAATATGAGGCTACCAATAATGTAGCTGAATATGAAGCACTTTTTTTGGGATTACAGACAGCCAAGAATATGGGCATACAAAGTTTAAAAGTCATGGGAGACTCTGAGCTGGTGGTTAGACAAGTCAGAAATCAATGCCAAACCAAGCATCCTCGCCTGAAAGCATATAGAAATGAAGTATGGGACATGGTGGAGAATTTCTTCTTGGCATTTAACATGCAGTTCGTGCCCCGGGAGCAGAACAGAATGGTAGACTCTCTTGCTGTGGCTGCAAGTACATTTCGTCCTCCACAGAATCCTCTTTTGAGGTATGAAATTGAAGTACGATACATACCATCAATCCCAGATAATATTAAACACTGTCAAGTTTTTGAAGACGATGAACAAATGAAGAGATTCTTGGAGACAGTGGGAGAATTATCCAATATGGAGATTGATGATAATGAAGAAGAGGAAGCTGAGAATGTTATAGAAAACAAATGGGAAGAAAAAATAGCAGGCAATAAAGTGCTGCAACTAAAAGGAAATATCATACCTAGAGGGCTGGTGCCCCTAGAAACATTGTTTGATAAAAACGATGTTCCATTGCAGCACAGTAAAATAGTAGAAGAAGAACAAGTGGAAGATTTAAATCTGGGTACTTATGCTGATCCCAAAATTTTCAAATTATCCAAAAAGGTCCTAGAAGAATATAAAGAGAAATATCTGAAATTATTTCAGTTATATAAGGATGTATTTGCATGGTCCTATCAGGACCTAAAAACTTTTGATGTTAATATAATGCAGCATAAAATTCCTCTGAGGGAAGATGCAAAACCTTACAAGCAGAAGCTTAGACAGATAAATCCTTTTCTGCTTCCCTCCATTGAAAAAGAAATCAAGAAGTTGCTACATGCCAAAATAATTGTGCCATTAAGATACTCTAAATGGGTTGCTAACTTAGTTCCCGTTCGAAAAAAGAATGGAGAAATAAGATTGTGTGTGGATTTCAGGAACTTAAATAGAGCATATTTAAAGGATAATTATCTACTGCCTAAGATGGACCACATCCTGCAAAAAGTAGTAGGAGCCTCAAGAATGTCAATGATGGATGGTTTTTCTGGTTATAATCAGGTGGCTGTGTTTCCAGAAGATCAGAAGAAAACTGCATTTACAACACCATGGGGAACATTTATGTATGCCAGGATGCCATTTGGATTAATTAATGCAGGAGCTACTTTTCAGAGGGCAATGGACATAGCCTTTGTTGGAGAGCAGGATAAGTTTCTGGTGGTATATCTGGATGATATCACTGTATTTTCAAAGAATGATACTGAACACATTCAACACTTGCAGAGGACCTTTGAAAAATGCAGAAGGTATGGTCTTTCCCTCAATCCTCAAAAATCTTTATTTGCATTAGATGAGGGAAAACTCTTAGGGCACATTGTCACTAAAGATGGCGTGAAAATAGACCCTAAGAGAGTTGAAGTTATAAACAGTATTCCTTTACCCGGGAATAAGAAGGAAGTGCAGGTGTTTCTAGGCCGAATCAATTTCCTGAGAAGGTTTATTCCTAACTATGCTGAGATAGTTAGGCATATAACTGATATGTTGAAAAAGAATAATGAAGTAAAATGGTCTCAGGAATCTAGAGATGCATTCACCAGAATAAAACAGGCATTTTCTGAAGCTCCTGTGCTAGCTGGGCCTGATTATACAAAGCCATTTATGATCTTTTCATTTGCATCACCTCATACAGTAGGTGGAGTCTTGTTGCAGAAAAATGAAGATGGATATGAGCAGCTGTTACACAGTAATTTGTCACCGTCCCTACCATTCCCCGTCCCGCACAATGGAGGACCCATTTTGTGACCCGTGAACATTGTCATGCCTTGAAAACATCATCAATGCATTCCTCTAAGCATGAGCTTCAATTTCTCTAAAGACATCTCCTTGCAAAAATCATGAAAAACATCTCCTTTTGCATTGGCGCGGGCAGACAGTTCAGCAATCGCGCCAATGGGGAAAATCCTACAAAGAGGCCGCGCCAACTGGCGCTCTGTCCCAGAGCAGTAGTCGCGCCATCCAATTTAAGGAGTGTTTTTTAAATAAAGATGGCGGAAGTTGTGTTTCAACAAACTCAGAAACCATTGTCTATCTTGAGTTGGGAGGTTTGGCTGCGGAAGTTCTATGGAAGGGAAGTGGTTTGCCACCTCCCATGGAACCTTCCTTGTTGATAGGGCCAATCCCAAAATAATAGGGATCCCAAATCCCTCCTTCCCCATCTATAAAAGCCTACTCAATCCCATGGCAAGCTAGTCTTGAAGTGCCTAAGCTTTGAATCTCCAAATTCCCAAGAGCCTTTGTGCTGTAAGAGCCCTCTTTCTTCCCTCAAGGCCGACTCAAGTAAGGAGACTATCGTCGAGAGACTCTGGAGAGGTTTGCCCTTTCCCTGGCGAGCTTTGAGAGACGTGAACAACTGGAGACCCATCCGAAGGAGACCACGACGTCAGAACATTGGTTGTAATCTCTTTCGATTGTTATTTAATGAATGATTACGATTATGGTTCCACTCTATTTTCAATTATGTTAATATGAGTAATATCCTTTCTGACTGATATTTAGTTGTGTATGCTGGATTTTATGCTCGTATCTGTTTGTTTCTTGCATGTGCAGGTGTCCATCCGTGGAGATCGTGGAGGATCGTGATCTACCGAGGCTGAGGAACGGGAACGCTCTCTTCTTCGGATCATAGCATTGGATTCCAGGTAGGCTTCCATCTTTGGTCTTTTCATTCGTAACTAGGAACTTGCGTCGTAACATTTCGTGATTGTTGCTAGACCCCTGATGGGCTAGTAGGGATTGCCTCTGTCCGCAGAGGGGATTTACCTCCTAAAAAATTTGGCGACTCCGCTGGGGATCGTCTGGATTTCACTGTCTCGTTTGGATTGTCTTGTTTGATTGTTTTATGATTTTCCTTGCTTGGTTAGCCTTCTGGGCTGAGTTCTTTTGTTGTTTTTTGCTTCTTGGTTTGCTTAGTTTACATTGATCTGTTTCTGGAGTAGTTCTTTTTTAATTTTGGCTGAGAAACTCGACTGGCGCGCTTTTTAGCCTGACAGTCGCGCCAATTGGCGCATGTTGCTTTTGTTTATCCCGCGCCAATTGCTTTCTGGCGCCAGTTGCAGCCTTACAGTCGCGCCACTCCTGTAAGGTTTTTGAGTTTGCTTAGTTTTGAGCTCTCTGGATCTGGTCAGTGTTTTTCTTCTTGATTTTCCGACTACCTGAGTGTGTTGGAGTCCTGTTTGACTAGGAATTCACCTCTGTCCTTTGGTTGTTTTCTTTTATCTATCGATTTCACGTTTTAAGCCCTAGGGCATCTAGTGGCTTAGTGTATCGAGCCCTCCTTGGGAGTTTTGGTGTTTTGTTTGTCCGGTCGACTTTCTGATTGCTCCTCCGCATCCTCTTAGTAGTTGTTCATTGTTTTGTTGCGATTTTTGGGTGATTTCTCATTCCTTCATTCAGATTTCGTTTGGTCTTGCTTTGGGCCTAGATCACACGGTCCATTGGAGCCTTTGAGTCTTTTTCTTGGTTTTGAGAGACTTTGGTCGATTTGGGATCTGATTGCTTGTGTTGTTGAGTGAAATTTGTTTGTTTTGCTCTCTCAATATCGTTTCTCAAGTTGTTCCGTTTGTTTTCAGTTTGTTTAGTGCATATTAGCTATCAAACGTTGAAAATTTAAAAAAAAATCTCTTTTGCTTTTGGTTAATTAGTGAAAATTGTAATCTTTTTGATTTTGCTAGTGATTAGTGATTTGGATGAAAAGTTTTCAATTTCATTAGTTGCATTAGAGATCTCATTGTTTGTCTTCCGATCATTTCGTTTGTGTAAAAGCTCTCAACTCTTCTGTAGCTAGTTTTCATCGAACGAAATGTTGGACTGTGGCATGTAGCTTTGCATTTAAGAGTCTTTTAAGACATTACATACGATAGGGCCTGAAAACTGAAACTTAATTGAAGATCAACCATAAAATTTATTCAATTAACCTAAGGCAGCATTGAAATCTAACGAAACATATTTAGTGGTCTAGGCTAGAGACGTGTTTTGGCGTCTTTAAACCTAGCAGTTGTCGTTCACCTTTTGGCTTTAGACAGCGGTAGTACGGACTTGTGCTCCCCGTACCGTCGCGTATATAAAGGGAGACCCCTCTAGGTTTTCGATCCTTTATCCATAGGAAGCCGAGTCTGCCGCCCTATACCCGTGATACACCGAACACAACATTCGGGGAGATTACCTGCACGTACGGAAAGTCCTTGGTCGATTTCTGTTTCATTATTGAAACCAAGGTGTATATTGCAGTTCACGGATATTTGGTACACCCTTTGTGCCTGGTATTACCTGAGCAGTCATTTGGTCTTTTCTGACTCCCTAAACTTGAAAAGACTGTCAAGCGCTTGTCCTTTCACGCTTGTGTCAAATATGAAAGAGATAGAGTCATCTTTTATCATTTCTCGACTCTTAAAACATGAAACGGTAAAGTTTCTTACTTTTCAATGTGGTAAAAATTAATCACCCACGATTATACGCCCTGTTAGATATTGCTTGTTGACCATTTGATCATGTGTCTTGACTCTTTTTCGGCCCGTGTGTGGTTTTGAGTTTTGATGGCAACTTTTTCAGAGTTTACCAACCAAGGAATCCCCTCAGAAGGGAATCCTGGTCATTTTCCTCCTTTTGGAAATGTTGGTGCTCCTTACATGGCAACGTTGTCCCTTCCTGGGTTAACTGTCGAGTTGCCTGTTTGGTTGTTCTCAACCTCTGTAGTTCCGAATGTCTCCACTACTGCTCAATCAGTTCCTCCGCCGGAACAACATCATGTTGATTCCAAGGTGGACCTCTCCCCTTCTTCGCTTGTTTCTGCGTCCTCCTCGTCTACTTCGCCTGGTGAAATCTTGGATTCGAGTAACCAGGTGGTTAAGAAGAAGAAGAAGAAGACAAAGAAGAAGAATTCCAATAAACAAGAGGCTAAATGTACAGCTACTATCTCTGTGGAATCTCCTCTTGATAGGCTCTCCGACCCTACACGGAAAGTCAAGTTCCCTTGCATGTTGTGCACGGGAGACCATCTGCTTCGAGACTGCCCTGGCATTCCCAGGGTTCTCAAAGTATGGTCCAACGGTCGTCCACCATTGCCTTTGACTTCCGGGAGCAATGTTGGGGGCACATCTTCAACTGTGATTGATAAGGCCTCTAAGAAGCAGGGTAAGATCATCAATCCCTGTAAGTTGTGTGAAGGGCACCATGCCATTCACCTTTGTCCTTATATGGACGAAGCCAAACAAGTTTTGGACAACCCGTCTGTTTCCGCACCATGCCTCCCAGCCGGTTATAAAAAACTATCTTTGAGTCTTCCACCTACTGATGACACGATTGGTCAAAAACCATCTTTGGTCGATCCCACTCCCTCAGAACTTCGGATTCAAGAATCCATCCCTGACCAACCATTGGTCGTAGGATCGGTTGAACTGGCCCCGTCCGCGATGCACCAGTTCTTTTCTGTCGAGAGTGGATCTCACACCCCCCATGTTCTTCTGGTTTCTTCAGATTCTTCAGACTTGGAGAAAGATTCTCCTGTCCCTGTGCTTCAAGAAGCTGCTCCTCCGCCTCCCATGATGGAGGCTCTGGAGAATATCCCTCCCACCTTCGAGATGGAGGTCATGGAGGATGCTCCTTCTTCCGTAACACCAGGGGAATACCTTCGTATTTTGATGGTAGCCCCTCCGAGTAGTTTGGTCGCTTCCTTTGATTGGAATAGATTTGCAGGATTTCGCCTTCCGTCTTATGTGCCTTTCAAGATCACAGTACAGGCTCTTGGTCTGGTTGTACCCAGCACCATTATAGACAAAGGTGCCTCTGTTAGTATTCTGTCTTCCACTACCTGGAAAGCTTTCGATTCGCCGTTGCTTGCGCCCATTACGCAGAATCTGTTGACATTCAATAGAAGAACGAGTCAACCGTTGGGGATCCTTCCAAGGTTACCTGTTACTTTGGGAGGTAAAACCATCCATATGGACGTGATGGTTGTTCCAGGCCCCTTGGATTTCAATCTGCTTTTGGGGCGCGACTACACCTATGCCATGAGAGCGCTTGTCTCCTCCCTCTTTCACGTGATGTGCTTTCCACATGAAGGACGGATTGTGACCATTGATCAGCTTTCGCTCTTTGGTCCTAATGTGGCAACTGGTTCGCCATCACCCCCTCCTGGTTTCTATCCACCCGTTGTATCTGCCCTACCGCAGGTCAACTATGTGGCCACCTACCCCGTGCCTGTGCTCAGTGATGATGCCGTTGTGCATCAGGTGCTGGGGGCATTGGGTCCAGACTTCCAGGATGTTTTCCTTCCATCGGGAGGGGAACTCTTGGAAGCAATGAATTCTTGTTGATTATGATGAAGTTGTCAGAGCATAGTTCCTTGTCTTGTGTCAGACTCCTTAAAAAATGAAACAAGGTGGTCGGAGCATGGTTCTTTTCCTGTGTCAAGCTCCTTAAAAAATGAAACAAGGTTGTCGGAGCAGAGTTCTTTGTCTTGTGTCAAGCTCCTTAAACCATGAAACAAGGGTTTCCGAGGATAGTTCTTTTAATGTGTCAACCTCGTTAAAATAATGAAACACGTTCCTGTTCAATTCGAGTCTTTGATCAGATCTCGTAAAATCCCAGTCGAGTCTTTCTTAGATCTCGTAACTTAAACCTTCACTCCATCTGCCTTTCATATGGATTGAAGCTTGGGGGGCATGTACCTCGAATTGAGTCACCATGCTGGGGGCATGCTTACTTTTTCAAGCATAGTTTGTTTTCGTTTCAAGCTTGTGTAAAAATGAAACCAACTTCAAGAAAAGTTTCCTGATTTCAAGCTTGTGTAAAAATGAAACCTTGCCCATTTTACCTCTTGTGATTGCCATTTTATCAGCCTGTTTTTGCCAGATGAGCCTTGGTTTTCTCACTCCATCGTCACTATCTGCTTGGCCGATCATATGCCTTCACTTGGTTGTTTTTCCCGTTCCTGAGGAACCGCTGCGATGAGTGGTCTTGTTAGCTAGCCTCTTGACTTTTATCATGTTTTGAGCAGTTCCACCATTGTCGGAACCAGTAGCTACCCTTTATACCACTCGTTCCTCCAGGAGGAGTCATCTTTCAGCTCTTTTCTGACTCTCTAAACATGAAAATATTGCCGAGGCCCTTGTCATTTCTATCTCGTTAAAATGGACACGAATCGACATCTACCCAGTATACGTTTACCCCTTTTTCGGGCTGGGATAGATTGATTACGAAAAAGGAATACCCTAGCCTATCGCGACTAGGAGGTTTTCCCGGATATTGTTTTCTACCTTTTCAGATCTGGGGAACTATTTACGAAAAGGGACTGCTGGATTTTACTTTTCTGCTGTCTTTTCAAACTCTCTAAACATGAAAAGACGCCGAGTTCTCCCTTTGTCAGACTCGTTAAACCCTGATGACATCGGATCCAGTCGAAATGACGTTGTCCGAGTTTCTCCTTCCTAGGGCTCGTTAAATGTACTAGGATGGATTTATATGACAAGCATATGGTATCCTCTTCAAGCTTGTGTAAACATAAAGAGGTACTCACCGAAATGGTGGGGAAAAATGGAACCAATATCGTTGTCGTCGGCAGTATGTCGCTCTTGAACATGGCACTTGTCTGCATTCGTGTCGAGTTGGGGACATCTCATCTCGTTTTTTCACTTGCTTCGGTGGGTTTGGGTAATCCTTTTTGACCTCTCCTCTGCTCATTGCCTTGTCACCATGACCTCTAATCTGTTGATGTCAAATATGCTACCAAAACCACTATTTTGTGCCGTTATGTGTTCAAGAGAAGTTGACCTCTGCAAATATCAACCTTCCTCTGATTCTCATACGATCCTGATTCACAACAAAAACATCATGTTCCTCTGTCTCATGTCGATGACGTGGGAAACATTATGGCCCACCTTCAATCAAGGTCACTCACAATGGAAGGCCAAAATATTATCAGAAGAAACTGATCTAGAGACTCCTTTATGGTACCTTGGAGTCTGCATGCCTCAATGGCGGGTTCGTCGCCGTCGACGTGAGGTCTTCATCATTGGCCTTCGATCGAGTGATTCTGGTTTCGGACGCCAACCTCATTGATTCTCCTGTAGTAGATTGTACTACTTGTGCCAAGGGCCATTGTCATTATTGAGTGGTTTTTCTCTCGCGTCTGTTAACGGCTTTCATCATTGGCTGGTAATCAGGCGATGTTCTTGCATGTTCGACATCAGCTCACATATTCGCGTGCTAGAACTTGTACTTATTTGGGTCGAGATGGAGCGCAAGACCCTGGATTGTGTCTGTTGTGATCCAGGCTGCGATTGTGGATTATTGTCATTATGTACATGACTCAATGATTGGATGGCTGCGACCATACCTGAGTCTATTTGTTTGATCTTAGTTGGATGGCTTCGCCCATACCCTGGATCCGGATTATAGCATACTCTGTTCGGATGGCTGCGTCCATACCATATATATACATCATGTGCCCAGTCTCTTGATTCAGCAGTACTTACGTGGCAGGTTCTCGACGTCGGGGCCTTTAGTTGAACATGTTCTCGTAAAACATTTCACCCCTCTCTCTCTCGGGCCTCATACTTTAGGGGGCATCTGTTACACAGTAATTTGTCACCGTCCCTACCATTCCCCGTCCCGCACAATGGAGGACCCATTTTGTGACCTGTGAACATTTTCATGCCTTGAAAACATCATCAATGCATTCCTCTAAGCATGAGCTTCAATTGCCCTAAAGATATCTCCTTGCAAAAATCATGAAAAACATCTCCTTTTGCATTGGCGCGGGCAGACAGTTCAGCACTCGCGCCAATGGGGAAAATCCGACAAAGAGGCCGCGCCAACTGGCGCTCTATCCCAGAGCAGTAGTCGCGCCATCCAATTTAAGGATTTTTTTTTAAATAAAGATGGCGGAAGTTGTGTTTCAACAAACTCAGAAACCATTGTCTATCTTGAGTTGGGAGGTTTGGCTGCGGAAGTTCTATGGAAGGGAAGTGGTTTGCCACCTCCCATGGAACCTTCCTTGTTGATAGGGCCAATCCCACAATAATAGGGATCCCAACTCCCTCCTTCCCCATCTATAAAAGCCTGCTCAATTCCATGGCAAGCTAATCTTGAAGTGCCTAAGCTTTGAATCTCCAAATTCCCAAGAGCCTTTGTGCTGTAAGAGCCCTCTTTCTTCCCTTAAGGCCGACTCAAGTAAGGAGACTATCGTCAAGAGACTCTGGAGAGGTTTGCCCTTTCCCTGGCGAGCTTTGCGAGACGTGAACGACTGGAGACCCATCCGAAGGAGACCGCGACGTCAGAACATTGGTTGTACTCTCTTTCGATTGTTATTTAATGAATGATTACGATTATGGTTCCACTCTGTTTTCGATTATGTTAATATGAGTAATATCCTTTCTGACTGATATTTAGTTGCGTATGCTGGATTTTATGCTTGTATCTGTTTGTTTCTTTCATGTGCAGGTGTCCATCCGCGGAGATCATGGAGGATCGTGTTCTGTCGAGGCTGAGGAACGGGAACGCTCTCTTCTTCGGATCATAGCATTGGATTCCAGGTAGGCTTCCATCTTTGGTCTTTTCATTCGTAACTAGGAACTTGCGTCGTAACATTTCGTGATTGTTGCTAGATCCCTGCTGGGCTAGTAGGGATCGCCTCTGTCCGCAGAGGGGATTTACCTCCTCAACAGCAGCCAATAGCCTTTTTTAGTCAGGTATTACATGATGCAGAATTGAATTATAATATACTAGAGAAGCAGGCATATGCCCTGGTGAAGTCCCTCAAAGCCTTTAGAACATATGTTTTGCAGTCCCACATTACTGCATATGTTCCTACAGTAGCTGTCAAAGATATTCTCGTTCAAGGAGATAGTGAAGGCAAAAGAGGAAGATGGATTGCCAAAATACAAGAATATGATTTGGACATCAGACCTACTAGGCTGATTAAAGGACAAGGACTTGCTAAAATGTTATCTGAATCAAATCATCAAGCCTTGGGCATTAATTTATCTATGATAGCGAATGAAGAGTCTGAGAAAGGAGAAGAGCAGCATGGACTAGAGATGGCCTCTCAAAATATACACATGAAATATCTCACTAGTCCATGGTACAAAGAAATAGTTGAATACCTTTTGACACTTAGCTGTCCTACCAGCTGTGAAAAATCAAAATACAGTGCTTTGAGGCTGAAGTCACAAAAGTATATAGTTGCCAATGGTCAGTTATATTAGAGAGATCCTTCAGGCATACTGTTATTGTGCCTCACAGAGAATGAAGTGGAAAGTATAATGATAGAATTTCATGAAGGGATCTGTGGAGGAGATTACAGCTGGAGAGCCACAACCCATAAAGTTCTGAAGGCTGGTTTCTATTGGCCTAAATTATTTGGAGATGTTTTTAATTGGGTTAGAGCATGTGACAAATGTCAAAAATTTGCTGAGAGACAAAGGCTGCCCGCTCTGCCCCTAATTCCAGTCCATATAGATGAACCATTTTAGCAATGGGGATTAGACTTTATTGGAGAAATACATCCCCCTTCAAGTGGCCAACATAAATGGATATTGATTGCAACAGATTACTTTACAAAGTGGGTGGAAGCCATACCTGCGAGAAATACTACAGATGTTGTAATCATCAAATTCATGGAAGAGAACATCATATCCAGATTTGGCTGTCCAGCTAGAATTTTAACTGATAATGCACAGGCCTTCAGGTCCAATAAATTTGTAAATTTCTTCCAGCAGTATAATATTACATTAAATCACTCCACAGCTTACTATCCACAGGGGAATGGCTTGGCAGAATCTTCCAACAAAACTCTGGTGAGGGCCTTGAAGAAGACAATTAATGAGAATCAAAAGAATTGGGATTCCCAATTGAAATTTGCTCTGTGGGCGAACATAATAACTAGCAAGAGAGCAACAGGGAAATATCCTTATGAACTAGTATATGGACGAGCAGTTGTGTTTCTGGTGCAACTGGCATTACCAGTGGCACGCTTTATGTAAGAAAATTAGGAAGAACCAGATGACATGGTCAGAAGAATTAACCAACTGGTAGAATTGGAGGGAACACGGAGCCAAGTGAATCAGAGATTAGCGGGGTATCAGGAGAAAATAAAAAACATCTTTGATCGGCATGCAAAAGACAGGAAATTTCAAATTGGTGATCTGGTTCTCAGATGGGACGTTCGAAGAGCAGAAAAGGGAAAACATGCTAAATTCGATCCACTGTGGTTTGGTCCATTTAAAATTGTAGAACTGAAAGGTAATAACACGTTCATATTGGAAGACCTACAGGGTGATCTGCTTGAATCCCCTATAAATGGACAATTCCTCAAACCATATTTCCAATTTTGATTCAGGCAAAACAAGCCTGATGTATCATATTGTATATAAGTTTTGCTTCAGTTTTGTTTTGATGGGAACGCCGACGAATTATGGAGTAAATTTCAGAAAGGATAAGTAGCAGAGCCATCCAAAAGAGCATCTGAAGGTCTGCAGAGTTCTCGGCACGTCCACAGAGGAACGCACCGTCCCCAGATGGAGCTGATGTTATGCATATCAGCCCCTCCATTCAAAATTTTGGCTAACAGACCCATCCGAATCCATTTAAAATCCCTATAGTGGCCCAAAACCCTCACATTTCATCTATCGTTGCCCTCCCCGCGCACAAAAATACACCATTTCAAAGTTAAAAACCGAAATTAAATTTTATATCGGGTCTCAGCCCCTTGGTTTTAATCCCCATGTGACTCGTATGCAAAACCTTATGGTATAACCAAACGGGGCCCATCACTTTATAGTTTCGGGCCAAGTCTTAGCCGTCCGATCTCAACCAAATCTACGGCCCGTAATCAATTCAGTAATGGTGGCCCCCGCGCCCGAAAACCGGCGGTTAATTCCGCACCGCCATTGCTGGGCGAGCGGTATTTCCCTTGGAGCCAGCGATTCCATAGATCGCATGACGCGTGTCCCAGGGTACGATTTCCAAACCACCCATTTCGCGCATTAAAGTTCGGGCAAAGGTCGGGCAGCAGAATCCATAGCAGCCGTTAGATCTCGAAGTCTCCATCCAACGGTGGTCCTCCTCCAAAGCTGCACGAAGAATAATCTAAGCTCGTCGCGCCTATGGCCCACCCTCATACCTCCGCCTGATGCAGTGTGAACCACCGATTTTGGTTTAAGGATTGCATGGCTTAGATTATTTGTATACACACTGGTTGACCAGACCCGCATCCACATCGTCCATTCTGATTGACCTTTCGTACACCTACGTGTCGTCCACCTCCCCTTCCGCCATTTATGTATATATATTTCGTTCACACACTGTATTTTCACATTTGGTGTTATAAACCTTCGTCAATCCATTTTTCTCAGTTCCTCTGCGTTCTTCATCACCACCCCCCATACTTCCGTCGTTCCGCCATGCCCGAATCACCATTTCCACTAGCCACCACGTATACTATCCCTGCGTTTGGTTTCTATAACAATGTTTGCAGATTTTGCAGGTTTTCAACAATGGAAAGTTGTTACGATTTACAGTCTAGATCACAGTAACAGAGCGCATCCAAGGGCCAGTCTACTGAAGCTACTATAATAAAAGAATGGTCTCGAAAACCACCATGATAATACACTCATTGCAGAAGCAGGATTTGAAATCTTTCGAACCCTCCAAGAATAATTTTAAAACACAAATTTGGCATATGGAGATATAAATGTTGCTATAAAGAACATCGGCAAGAAATTAAAGACTTCACCAACCACTCTGAAGACTTTTGAGCTCATCCGCAATTTTTAAGAGAAAAAGTACCAGACCAGAGATCTCCTAGACCACAAAAAAGGTGCAGTGCACTGAAATCATATCCTTCAGGTTATATTGCCCCAGATTTTTCTCCCAGCAAAGGACAAGGTGTTTATATATTTTTGTCTCAGGTATCGAATAACTAAAGATCTCTCTCCCTCATTTATTCCATAGAGGCTGAAACAGGTATCTAAAACACTTCAACGCCATCAAGGGACATGGGCGGGCTCTTGTTTACCATTTTGTTTTAATGAAATCATTAAATGCTTTCACCGACTTCTTTTATCGGTTGTTCTTCCTCTTCTCCTACAAGAACCCTCAAGAAAGACATTGGAAGGGTTCCAGACTTGTATCAGAAAATTGTGCTGAGAAAGGCATTTTGTATATATTTTGTAAAGCTTCTGTGTGAAGGCTCAGAGGTCGTAGGGTCTCAGTGAGGAGGAGTTTCATCTGTAATGAGGATTCTGGTCTTTGATATCTCACAGTATGTAAACTTCTTTTCATGTGTTTAATACATAATTCCATTTCATCTTTCTTCTTGTGTTATGTTACTGGAATGTGGGTGGCTCACTGATCTGGTAAGGATTCATCCTAGTTGATTCCCATACTTAGATCAGTCAAGCCCCTTAAATATGGCTCAGGCATAGCATACTATTTCATTATTCCTTTCATCCATATTTTCTGCTATATTGGTTGCTTTGGGAGGGTGCTTTTAAAATGCCATTGTCATGTATGGATTCTTAGAACATTAAGCCCATGCATGGTTCTGTTGTGTATCTGGGTATCAGTCCAAGGTTAGCTAATATCTTCTTATGTTTCTTTCCCTGCATAGCTTTCTGATATCTGATTTCTGTGATATATTAGTTGAATCGGCCCTCTTTACAGTAAATTGTCTACGAGAGCGTACGTGCCTTTATATTAGGGCTTTGCATCTTGTCTCTACAATCTTACTTTCTTTGTGGCAATTTCTGTAATTTCTGGTCCCATTTGAATCATTTTCCTTGTTTAACAAGAGATAGCAGGAGAGCATTTGGATTGACAACCCAAGCTATATTATGAGCTCCTTGCTATGATAAGATTTCCTAGGCACTGGTCTATGGCAACTCTAGGCTGTCTCTAGGAGTGACAAAATTGTCTACAATAGTTGGAAAGGAAATCAATTTCAAAACCTCCACCCGAGGTTTATTTTTGCTACTCTGCTGTGGTTTTTCGTATGCTATTTCTTTGGCTAAAGGTTCTTTCTTTTGTCCACAATTTTCTTTTCGTTTCTTCCCCGTTGATTCTAGGAGTTCCTTCTTTACATAATATTTAGGTTTTGTAGATTCTATATTATCTAGGGGGTTCACCGAACTCCCCTCCACTTTTGTTGATTCTCAGGTTCTATCAGGACCCTTGTCTTGCTTGGAAACAAAGTCAGGAAGGACCTCAGTCTCTTTTTCCGGATTCTTGGAATAGGGACAAATAATCTATTGTCGTCCCTTAATTTGATTTTTGTCCCAAGGAAAAATCTCATTCAATATTTCTTCCCACGTATTTTTTCATCGACCCAATTCATAAACAATAAGAATTTTTATAAAACTATGATGAAATAGACTGGTTTCAGTGTTTTTAGAAGTATATTGAACACCTATGGAAAATTTATATAGAATTTGATGAAGGAAAAATGGAAAATTAATCTCACACCCATATGTGAAATGTGGGAGAAGCCTAATATGATAGAGGAATACAACTGCATACCTTCCCTCACTGGTGACGAACCTTTATAGTGCAGTAATGAGTGGCCACCCCTCCTCTTTGATATAGATTCTCAAACCCCTTTTGACCAATTCATATATTTGTTTGCAGGCTTGAGAAATATTTCACATTCATCCCATTCAAGTGGTCCACCCTTGAAATATCTTTCGTCTGTCAAAGGTAACCCAATTGCCTTATCAATTTGTCTGTGACCTTAACCTTCAAATTTCTAATATTTGCTACGTTCCCATCAAATCTTTGTGTGAATGCCATGGAAACCTTTTCATTTTATTCTTGAAACTTATTGATTAATTCTATTCACCCTTTTTCCTCAAATCAACTCCTACAGGCTGCATATTCTGGGCTGACATGGAATTGGGAAAATCTAGGTTCATTTATGTTGAACCCCATGTCGACAATGAAACAATGTCAAAGGCCTAAGAGGATATTATAAAATCACACGTTAATAAACACTAAGTTTAGAAACACTATCGAGATAAACAATCCCTTTCTTTTTTGGATTTCAAATAGGGTTGGGTTAAAGAAAAAGGGGAGGCTATGTGTTTATTCTATGAACTGGTCGATTGCATTGATGGTATAAGTACCAGAAACATGTATCATGATGTAAAGAAATGAATAAAATGAATCATTGGATAAGACAATCTAACACTAATCATATTTTGATATCACGTGGAAGGGATATGCACATAAGTTAAATGAATCAATGTAGATCAAAAATTAAGTTCTATTATTCACATTCCTTGTATTAGTCTAAATAAACGAGAACTTATTCATAGCTTGATTGACTATAATTATGTCTAGGAGTTCAAAAATGATAAAGGATATGACACCTTGATCATTAACTGAGTGTATTTACCATTCATTGAGTCTTTTATAGAAAGGTTGATGCTTTTATCATGAATAGACTAAAAATTATAAATTTTAATACCTCCATCAATTTTAATTTTTGTGAACTGAATTTTATACCATTGACATTCTCCTAACTTGATATTCACATTCTCAAATTCAAAACTTTATTCGGTACCTAAAATTGTATTTTTTGATAAGTATTGAATTAAGTACAAAAGCTATGTATTCACCCATCAGGACATGAATAACATTAAACAATTGTGACTGTATTGAAGAAGTGAATAGAAGTCTTTCCATGTGAGTTTGGAAATTGTTATAATTTTTTTTTTTATAAATTGCAACTGAATTCTGACTACTGTTGCTTTAAATCAATATTGGTGCCACAAATACATGGATTTTGTCCAGGCATGGAATGGTTATTTCCTTGGGGGAATTTCAATTTTTGAGAGTCTGAAATGCATTAAAGAGGACTCTAAGGGGTTTATTTCCTATAATTATTATGCTAATCCCGGAAAGGAATAAGCCTATACTCAGCAGATCCCCACCTACTACCATATCATAAATTTTAACGAGCCTAAGTTAGCTAAAGCTCATATTTTTTAGTTTTAGAGAGTTTGAAGAACCAAAAGTAGATTCTAGGGGGTCTCTTTTTTGTAATTATTCTGCCAGGCCAAGAAAATAATAATTTTGTACTTGGAAGATCCATAACTACCACTATCCCGTTAATATTAATGAGCCTAGGTCAGTTAATGCTTGGAACATTTATTTTTATAGAGTCTAAAATGTTCAAAGTAAACTCCAATAGATCCTTTTCTGTAAATAATCCTTCAATTTTGGATAAAGGAATAAATATATCCTTGAAAAAATTCCTCTTTATTCTATCTGATCTATGGAGGAAAACAAAATTTTTTCCATTGTTATTTATACTATGTACATATATACATATATTAGAATAATAAAATAAATTAATTTTAAGAACCAGCAGGAGCTCGATCCCCTTTATGAACCAACTTCATTTCTACACTCTGCATCACATCTTGCAAAAATCCTTGTTTGGAAAGTGTGTGGTTGTATATTTTCAATTTGTGGCCATTCACCACAAGTGAATTATGACCATTGTCAAAGGTCTCAATTTTGACTGAGTCATTGTCAAAAACTTCCTCTACTTCATAGGGTACCAACCATCTAGTTGAAAATTTCCCTTTGAAGTGTTTAAACTTGCTATCAAACAATAGTGCCCAGTCTCCTGGTTGGAAGACTTTCTTCTTGGTATACTTATCATGCCACTGGTCCCTTTGGTCCTATACCAACAAAGTATTTTGGAGGGCATCTTGTCTAATTTCATCAAGTCCATTCAGCTGAAGAACTCTATATTTCCGTGCTTCATTTGAATACCTCCCAAGTTGAGTAGCAGTTTGAAATGTTTTCTTCTGAAATTCGATGGGGAGAAGCACCTGCTTTCCATATACCGAATCATAGGGAGTATATATTTTGTCACATTTCTCCATGTTATTCGGTAATACCATAGTTCTTCTGGCAACCTATCAACCCAGTCTCCATAGCGTAGCTGGATTTTCTTAGTAAGAATGGACTCCAATACTTTGTTAGTAGATTCTACTTGTCCATTTGCTTGAGGATGGTATGGTGTAGACTTTCAGTGCTTAATTTGGTATTTTTCTATAATATCCTTTACTAGTTTGGAAGTAAATTGTGTCCCCTTATCGGTGAAAATTTCTTCAGGTACCCCAAACCGAGTACATATATCTTCAAAGAGGAAATATACAATAGACTTCTCATTGGCAGAATATAAATACTTAGCTTCCAACCACTTTGTCACATAATCAATACTTACTAATATATACCTTTTATTTCTATACATAGGATAAATAGTCCATACGAAATATAATGACAAATTTTCAAAGGGTTCTATTAATACCTAAGTTTGAAGAGGAATCTCATCACTTGGAACATGTATTCCCATCCTTTGGAAAGCATCACAGCTACAGAAAAACTTCTTCCATCCTTGAAAAGAATGGGTCGATAATAAACCGCATGTAGTACCTTGTAATTCGTCCTTTTATCTGCAAAATTCCCACCAGATATTTCACTATGGAAATATCTCAAGATATCATATATTTCATCTTACCACATCCACCTCCTCATGATTAGATCTGATTCGGTGTGGTACAAGTCTTCTTCTATCCAAGATTATTTGGCACTCCACTCCACAATCTTATGTTTCTCCTTGGAAGACATATTTTGTGGCAAATTTCCTTATACCAAATAGTTAGCCACATAATAAAACTAGGGAGTATGAGTAGAAATTGAAAATAGATTCTCAATAGGAAATTCATCTGGAACTGGGGAACTGTCCTATGAAATATTCATTATGGATAAGAAATATGCAACTGAATTGTCTCTTCTAGGCTTGTCAATCATAGTAATATTAAATTCCTGAACCAGAAGTAACCATCTAGTAATTCTTCCATTTGTAATCGGGTTATTCATAAGGAATATAATATCTAAAAGATTAGTATGGAAAATTTTTCATAACCAGTAATATAGTGCCTAAATTTTTTGATGGCATAGAATACTGCTAGTAATTCCTTTTCTAGTAACAATGTAATTTATGCATGTGAGAGATTTTCTCTAAAAAAATAAATAACATATGGAATGTGATTCTCCGAGGGTTTTATCTGATGCATCAATGCAAATATGAAAAGGGAGACACCAATTAGGCCCTTTCAACACCGGAGCAGTAGAAAATATGTCTTTTAGTACCTAAAAAGAGTTTTGACAATCAATATCCCATAAAAAAATCAACATCTTTAACTATAAATTTAAACATAGGTGCAACAAGTTTAGTAAAATTTTCAATGAATATCCTATAATACCCTTCATATCCCAAAAAAAATTGTACCTCTTTTTGTGATGTTGGGATTGGAATTTGTAAAATTACCTCAATTTTTGCAGGGTCAACTTTTATCCTTGTTTGTGACACATGGTGACCCAAAAAAATCCCCAGTCTACATCATTTTTCATTTCACATTACTAAGAGCTAGATGAGAAACCTGACAATGAATCAAAACTTTATTTAAGTTTTCTAAAGCTCGTCAAAAATCATCGCCATACACTGTGAATTCATCCATATATACTTCCAACAATCATGTATAAGGTCAAAAAATTAGCTAGAACAACCCTCTGAAAGGTAGTTGGATTATTACAAAAGCCAAATGGAAGAACTCTGTAAGCATAGGTACCCCATGGACAAGTAAAGGAAGTCTTCTCTTGGCCTTTTGGGGCTACTCGGATCTCATTGTAACCATTGTACCCATCCAAGAAGGAGAAATACATTCTCCCTGATAACGTATGAAGCACCTGGTCAATAAAAGGAAGAGGGAAATAATCCCTCAAAGTGGCTTTGTTTAGCTCCATATAATAAACACAAATTATCCATTTCCAAATTTTCTTAGGAACCAACACTAAAGGAGATGTCCATTTACTGTTAGAGATGGGGTATATAAAGTTTTCACTCAAAAAATTTTGCAATTCATCTTTAAAAATTTCTTTAAGGGTTGGATTCATTCATCTTTATGGATGTCTTATAGGCCTGATTTCTTCATTGGTATAAATGTGATGTATGCAAGTTTTAGTATGTGTTCCTTTCATATCTAAATAATTCCAAGAAAATTCCCCAGACTTCTTTTGGATCATTTCTATTATTTGTATCTTTGTTCTGTACTTAAATTTTACCAATATATAATGTTTTTCCAGGACTAATTTCAATAGGTTGGACACTTTCTTCTCATTTTTATTCTAGGTATGCAACAGTAAATGATGCAAACATAGTAGGATAACAAGTTTCTTGAAACTTGTTGCTGAAAACATGATAATAACCACTAAAAGAAACAGGATATTCAATACAAATTGTATAATATAGAAATTGTTGCAAAACATGTTCCTCTATTTTTTCTTGAATTCCTCTTGATTCTTCTAAAGTTAGCAAAGGAAGCATGCATTCTTCTTCCCCATAAGTAATTTCCAACCAAAGAGGCACTTCACCATCTAATTGGGAAGGTGGAAAGATATTAAAGCTTTGGATTTGAGATCCATTAGAGATAGTCATTTGCCTAGTTTTTCACCCTATGATAACATTGACAGTAGCTATCTAGGGTCGACCTAGGACTATTGGGTGTCCTGGTTTTCTTTTGGATAAATCACTATGAAATCAATCAGATATTCCCAATAATCCACTGTTACCACCACATATTCTAAGACTCCAATAGCTTTAAAAATAGACTTGTATGCTAATTCCAACACAATAGGTGTGGGTTTTATCTATTTTAATTGAAACAACATCATAGTATCAACAATCATTGAATTGATGGTTGCTCCTAAATCTACAAGGGTGTTAGGAAGAAAAGTTCCAGTAATCCCTATAGTTACTACTATGTTCCCTGGATCATCATATTTCGGTGGTGGTATAGATATCATTTCTCACATTTGGCTGATTACTTTAATGGTATGGTTATTTTTTTTCTTCCTTCCTGGTTTCTTGATGCAAAGGTCCCTAATAGGGATATATTTAATAGCTTGTAATAAAGGGATCCTTATATAAACGTTCCTTAGCTCAAATTCAAAATCATACTCTATGGGTGTCTTGGTTTTCTTTACAAGTGATATTTCTGGAAAAGGAGGCTCCTTGGGTTCCAAGAGCTCCTGTGGTTTTGTTACTATATTTTTCTTTTCATTTTACATTTTTTCAATTGATTTGTATTCAGATTATATATGGGGATCCTCCTCTTTTATAACTACTACAAATTTACTTTTTTTAATCATTTTCCCATACCTGAGTTGACTTTCATTTATGGGAAAGGAAGTGATAACATAAGTGGGCAAAGGTTGCAGTTTGATGTTTTGCACATGTTGAGGAGGTCTATTACTAGGATTAGATAGAGGCTGTGCAAGAATTTGTGTTGGACAAGGAGGATTTGTGTTAAATGATTGTTGCATTTGATGTGAATATGGGTTAGTATTTTGAGGTAGTGGCAAAGGTTGTGGTTGTTGCAATGGATTTGGTAAGTGTATCTGAGAGTTGTTGGGGATAAGGTGGGATATAGCCTTGTTGGAACTGAGGCATATTAAGTATATAAGGCATATGAGGTGGACATTTTGGTTGGTAATGGGGGTATGAAGGTGTTTTAGCTTGGGCTTGAAATACATTCCCATAAGGATTCCCTTTCCATCTATGGTTCCATGGTGAAATCTCAGGTGGATAGGTAGTCCATGGAGAATGATATGCCTAAGAGTTCTACGGTTTATGCTCCATGATGGTTTCCTAGATTATTGGGGAATATCACCATTTTCAGCCCCTCCCTTATAAATAGCTTGTAATCCTTGTATAGAAGGCACTGTTCAATGGGGTTCTCATGGGTGAAAATTCCACAAAATTCTACCACATTTATGGGGAATTCCCTCTCAACATTTTTACTTCTTCATTTAGGATAGAAAATGGCTAAAGAAAACTTCTCTTCCTCTTGTTTCCTCTTAATTTTTAGTGTATCCAACTGATCGCTAATAGTATTCAGGATATCTATTTTAAATTTTTCTATGAGGTTCCCTAGTTTTGTTCGAATAACACTGCCTTGACTAGTTTAGAATTCCTAGATACACAATGCCTTAGGCTATCTTGAATCCTTTTGCCAACCTTAGCTTGGATTATAGAATAATTTCTAAACAATTCAACTATTTCAATAAAAGGTTTCTTATAAATATCGCTTGAGCTCAAGAGATTTAATGTTTCAATGCATTATTCCCTTAACCCTTTTAGAAAAACAATCTTAAAGGTTATTTCATCAAGATTACCTATTCGAGACTTATGTTAATTATAAATTAATCTTTTAATATATTCTTCTAAACTCTCATCTTCCATTTGTCCCATTCTAAAAATATCATTAATATATCCTCTTTTACAATAATCTTGATATTTCTTAAGAAAGACATATATCATATCATCCCATGAATAGATAGTATGTTATCCCAAACTCTTAAACCACCTCATGGATGAATTATTGAGGGTATTAGGAAATTTTTTAAGCTTATGTGCATCATCATGATAATTATAACTTCTACAAAGAATATTAAACTCAAATAGAAAAGAGTCAGAGTTTTTAGAAGGCGTACCATGGAAAAGTGGAAGAGATGCGAAAGATATATTTTTCATATTAATGTTTCTAGTGACATCGAGGATTGGAAATCCAAACGTAGTCTCTAGCTCTTCCTCATTCTCCCCAGGTCCCCCTCTTTTCCCATCTCTTTAGTCATTATTCCCACCAATTAAGGTATGTATTCTATCATTATCCCCACCGTTGGTCCCACCATTATTTCTATCATTGTTCATGTTCTCCTCACCATTATCAATCGGTAATTTTTGAGCTTGCAGAGTAAATCAGAGAGGTAACCTTCGAACCACTTTAGAAACTGGGAATCTAGCGCTTCCAATTTCAAAGAGGGATCTCTCTTTATAATTTAGAGTTTTTTGATTGAAGGTATTAGCTTAGCTATTAATTTCATGATTGGGTGTTTTGTGTTGTTGGATTGAAAATGGGAAGATAAGCCATTGGGAAAATGGACTCATAGGTTTGGATTGATCAAATACAACTTTTGCAGGCTAAACTTACAGGGAAGGGTAGGAAAATTCACTATATCCCATAAGATATATTGTGTGGATGAGAGAAAAAGATTTAGAAATCTAATTAAAAACAGACCAATTAATAATTCTGAGTTTAATTTTCAGTGGAAAACATAGGAATTATTCTTAAGCCAGAGATAGAGTGTACATTTAAACAAATTTTGTTCTTTATCTTCTTAGAATAATTCAGATTTAGAAACACATAATGAAAATAGGAAATAAACACATTAATAAAGATAGGTGCACTTCACCAATAAAATTTACACAAGAATCATGTAATGATTGCACTGAATTACTGAGAATATGATCAATGGTGTCTCTGTGAGCTTCTTTAAAATACAACTCTTTCTTCGAACAATTCCCAACATCAATAATTTGAATTATGAAGTACTTATAAAAGAATATTACAAAATATCTTGATAATAGAGATCAATATAGAATCCTAAAATATCCAGAAACTGTTTACAAAATAGTACAAAAATATAGGAATGGGTGAACTGCTAAGAGTTTTGGCCATATTGTTGAGGATGACTATTGGTGGTTGGGCCTCCAAATCTGTTGTGATGTTTGCCTTGATGTCTGTCTGTTAGAGATGAAAACTTCTTACTCAACTATGTCACACAATTGATCCCATATTTCATCACTGGGGACAAAAATATTAAGTAGCTTTCTATAGACTTCATCAACCTCAGTATATTTCTCAAAATTTGGCTTGTTGATGAAAATATGTTTGATTTAATTCATATTTGATAGTTAAATCAAACTCCAAAGATTCTAAGAAATATTTCCCTGTGATGTGCCCTTTGATGCCTACAAATTTGGATTTGCCTGTCGCAATGGTGTAGAGCTTCTGACAGTAACTTTCCAAGTTAATTAACCTATAATTTGGTGCTACTAATCCTGGCAATCCTCTTTTACATAAAAGATTAAATTTGATATGAAATATCTGGACTGAATTTTCCACAGTCTGACATTTATTTTTCAACTGATTCATTAAATTTGTCTTCTGTAAAACTTTCTTAATATCCAAGATAGTATTTTTCCTGTCTACAATATAAATTTGTTCTAATTCTATTATTTTCTTTGAATTCAAAACTTTAATCGTAGCTATGGTCTCACCTAGTTTTTGTCCCAAGGTTGTTATAACTTGTTCTATTGATTTCTTGGATATTTCAACAAGCTCTTCTTGATAAAAAATGATCTGAATGGATGGCCAAATTTCAGCCATGTCTTGACTTATTTCCAGCCAAAAATTCCCCCTACCATGTGCCAAAGTCTGAGCCACCAACGACTCACTCTATAGTTGTTCAATCTTCTGGGCAAGCTTGTGAGATTTCAGCAACTTAGCTACATAGAAGTTGTCAATTTTTAACTTTTGTTCTTCCATATTCTTCAGTTTATCCTTTAGCTTTTCATCCTCTTTCCTCTAAAGGGACATGTCCTGCATGACTTTGTTAAAATCACTTGATGTTGATGTCGAATCCTCGACTATCCCTACAACTGAAATTGGTATAGTTTTGAATGGAGCTATGGCCAATTGTGCATCTTGCTCTTTTTCTTTGAGAATTTCTTCTATTTTCTCCTCCATCGCCTTGATCTATACATTTTGCTCAATAATTAGTTTGAGCATGTCTTATTTATGCTTCTCATTCTCTTCTACTTATTTTTCTTGTGGATCCTCTGTAGATGGTAGCTTAAGCTACTTCTTTAGTGATGTTAATTCTGCATTTTTTTCTCTTCAATATCTCTTCCACTACTTTGACATCACGAGGATCATAACCCAAATTGATCACCAAATCCTCGAATGATTTTATTTTGTTGTCTTTTTCCAATTAGGATATTTTCTCCAGCTTCAGTTGTGGTTGGACATTGATGATTGATGTCTTCAGTTTTGAAGCTACCATAGTAGTGCTGGTCATGGTGGAGAAAATCATTTCTCCAGACTGTATATGCATGTCCATTTGATCTATATGATGTACTTTATTTGCATCAAATGAAAAAATGCTCTTCTTGTAGTCTGTAGGGGACTTTGGAAATTGAACTTGAGCTTGTAAGAATACCATATGCATTCTTCCTTTCTCACTATCAAAGGTTGTTAATAATCTATGCTCGGAAGTAGAGGTCTGTTTCCAAAACTGAGCATATGTGTTGGCATTTAGTGCTTCATTCTTCTAGTTAATTTACAAAAATTTATGGAAGATGTTGGGCTCATCTTGGTTATCAACCAACTCTGTTGACTGAACTACCTCTGAAGGATCCTGTGAAGTCGAGGAGGATGGAGAATCAGAGAAAATGTCCTCTAACCCTATTGACACATGTGAACCTGTCAGGACTATGGTGTCATGTCCCTCATCATCCTGAATGGTGGTTGTGGTGTCATCTGTCTTCTAATTTTTCTTATATATGATGAATTCCTTGGCCCTAATCTCAGTAACTGCTAGAGATGTTTCTTCTCTCTATCTTTTTTCATGTTTCTCTTGAGGCACTAGAGTTTGGGAGGTGGTTGTTGATAGAACCTTCTATTTTACTTCATGTAGTGTATTTTCCTCCCACTGATCTTGGTTCATGAATTTCTTGATCTCTAGTCTGGGGGTATGATTGTAAGGTGTGGTTTTGTGCTCCACCCTTAAATTAGAAATTATGTTGAAGGGGTCATATGACCAGGTAAATCTTGGATGAAAATTCATCTACTTGAGGATTGAATCTACCTCATTCCCAGTTTCTCTGATATTGCACATGAAAGGTCCCACTTGTGTTTTGATCTTAAAATGTGAATTATTTTATAGCTAAAACAAAGCAGATTTCATCCATATTAATCATTTTCCTTATATATTCCAAAGAAAAAATCCTCATTGGAACATATTTAGGCAGTTTGTATGGAGCCAGTTCACACCCGTATACTCTTATTTCTATATAATTATAGTATAAATACCAGTCTCTAGTCTTGGTATGCTCACTTAGATGCAAAATCCTTTTGATCTCTGAGCTAATCCTTGGCTCAACTTGACTGTTGAGAAGCCCTGTAGTTGTATGAATAAATTTGTTTATAAAATTTGCAAAACTAAACTCTTTTGAATTTCTTCTTACTAATGAGGTCCACTGTATTACTAATTCACTGGCTCCTTGATCATCTTGCTTTTGTAGTGTTATTGGAAATTTTTCACCTTGTTGAAAAAGAAACATGTAAATTAATACATATGCATACTTGAACATGACTTCTATAGTGATATTCATCAATTTTTCATTCATATTAGCTTCCAAAAATTGATTGAAATTAAACATGAATGATGGCTTGTGTTCCTTTGAAAAAATGGAAAGAAAGCCTAAAATAGGCTCATCCACCCACTGGTCTGACTGGTACCCTAGAAGGCAAGATACTAAAGAAAAAATCTGCTTAAAATTTTCTGGGAACATGGAAGTTAGAAAAGGGGGAGTTTTCTTGGGGAGTGGAACATCCTCAGGGAGGAAAATCTAAAAAATCTAGGTTCTCTGAGGGAAAGTGAGTATATGATATAAATCCGTGAGGGAAATTGTAGAAAAATAACTTAGTGAATCATTATAAGTGATCAATAGCATTTGGTTGATGGTTTATGGTGAAATAGTGACCATAATGTCTTCATTCTGGACCATAATGTTTCTTTGAGTTGGTTTGTATATGGTTTGGCACCATATAATGAAATCGGGGAAATTTTGCATTTGTGGAAACATAAACATAGGTAAGATGGATTCCCAAAAGTTAATATCATCCCCCTGGTCTAGATAAGTTTTCTTCAACCAATGATGCAATTTGAACAAGTCAAATTCACTTTCCGTGTCAACAATTTTGTAGTATTGATCTACCAAGGGTATATGGTCGAGGCTTTGGGCAGCATATGTCATAGGGTTATCATTGTATTGTTTGCTATTAGTAGATTTTCCTTTTACCTTTGGTGCCATGTCTGCAAAATTAAGGGACAAATAGAGAAATAGTAGATGTTTGGGGTGAAACAGTACCTAAATGGATGATTATATGTATGTAACTAGTGACTAGGCTTTGGATTAGATGGAGATGACAGGTGCTAATAGTGGAATCAGATTACGATAAATAACAAGTAAATTCATAGTACCGGTAATCCAATAACAAAAAAATTGCAGAAGGATGGTTGCACGAGATTAAGCAGGGTTGATTTATAGAATTTGATTGGTTTCCGTTGTCCTTAGATCTATTATAGAACTAGTTCTTTAGAATTAACCGCATTAATGGTGAAACGATAGGCAGCAAAGGGAAAAATATAACATGTTAGGGCCCTATATTACTAGTGTATTCCTTACTGTTGTTAGTGTATCCCCCTTATTGTTATTGTTGTACCCATGTAGTCCCCATATTATTATTACCGTGCCCCATAATAGCCCACTATTGTTATTGTTGTGCCCTTACATTATTGTTGTTAGGTCGGCTAGGATTATATTATGACCCCATGGACTCCTATATATAGAAAGGATGTTTTTTAATTTGTAGCATCAAACCATTGTTCATTTATGTAATGTATAGGAGGTTTCCCCCTCAAAGTGGTTTATTTCTAAGTTGTTGATCTCTCTTTTCTTTTATTTTGTGAGTTGTTTTCATAACATTTGGTATCAGAGCTTTGGATTCTAGGGTTTATCTACTTCAAAAAAATCATCGTTTCATTTTTGCTATAAAAAAATTTCTACAAAGGTTCAGAAGCTAAAAAAAACCATTTGTGAAGAAATCCTGAGGAACTTAATGTAAAAATTTTAGATATTGGTTCGCAATATTTTTGGAGATATGATATGTGGAAGTTAGGGTTTTTGCAGGCTCCCAAATTTCATCTCAAACAGGTGACCTTGGGAAACTCATCATAACTTTCTCTCTGAGTATTAGATTGGAATTATGTAAAAAATTTCTGAAATCACACGGGCTGTATTTTCCTGTATATCAATTTCATAGCTAAAATAGGAAACAGGGACACGTGGCATGTCATACAAGTTCACTCTATTGAACCATTCCATAATTAGGTCATTTTGGGCGATTGTGCATAAATTTGTCTTGAATAATCCAAATCAAGTCATACATGTGGCATTTGAAATAAGATTTATAGGGATAATAAAGGACTACAGATAAAATAGTGGGGATTCAAAATCACATATATACATCGGGTTCAATATCGAGCTCCTCAAAATCAAGAAAAAGGTGTGTACTTTTTTTAAATTACATAAGGCTTCTTTGAAAAATAAGTTTGAAGTAATTCCAAGGGAATATTGAAGCACAAGTATCAATATTGGGCTATAAAATGGCCCCTAAAAAGAATTCAACACCAATTAAACCCTCAGAAGTCTCTACTGTGACTCATGAAGAGGAAGAAGTGAAACATGATATATCAAAATTACAAGACCAATTGCAACAAATTTCCCTCTCTCAAAGAGTAACAAAAAATTAAATGGTAGCTAATATGGACAGTTTGATGAAAGGCGTGGAAGCCAAGAAGGATGGTGTGGAAGCTAAGATGGATGGCATGGAAGTTAAGATGGATGGTATAGAAGGAAACACAGAAGCTAAGATGGATGGTTTGAAGAAAGGCATGGAAGCTAAGATGGATGGTTTGAAGAAAGGTGTGGAAGCTAAGATGGATGGTTTTATGGAAGCTAAGATGTATGGTATATAAGGCAACATGGAATATTTGAAGAAAGACATGGAAGGTTGGAAGGAAGGTTTGGAAAAATTTATACAAGAAAAGCTTCCTAATGGCGAAAAAGTAGTAGAGGAAACTCATGACGAGAACAAAATAAATTTTAATCATGATTTCATAGACTATAATGTTGGATTTAAGACCCACCATATTCCAAATATAGATATGAGGAAGTTTTATGGCAAGGTTTTGATAACTTGGATACTACAAATGGAGCATAACTTTGAGCTCCATAATACACAAAACACACGAAAGTTACGTATTGCAACTTTATATTTAGAACAAAATCAGTGTGTATGGTATCGATGTCTTTGTTCTCGTAAATCATAGGTCACTTGGTAAATTTTTACAAAGGAAATGGTGGCACATTATAAGGATACAAAGAGCAACATGTTCTTTAGCCAATTGATAAATCTCAAACAAAAGGGTTCAATGATGGAGCACATTGAGGACTTCCAAAAATTGAATATAAGTGTAAATAATATTCCAGAGGAACATAGGATTGATGTCTTCATAGGGACTATAAAGGATAACATCCAACATGAGGTTCACGTTTGGGAACCTGATACATTAGACAAGGCATTCAGGTTGGAAATAAAAATTGAAAGCAAAATTATGGAAACAAGGAAACCTACCACTCACAACTATAAAGATGGAAGTGTTGCTACTCCTAGACTTGCACAACCTAAAATGTTTACACCGCAACAATTGGAAGAAAAAAGAGAAAATTTTCTTTGTTGTAGTTGTGATAGCAAATACACTAAAGTTCATAAGTGTGCCAAGAAGAAATTATTTTACATATATTGTGAAGAGGAGGAAGAAAAGGAACAAGAAATTTCAAAAGAAGAGGATATACACCAGGAACCAACCCTAGAGGAAGAAGAATTGAATCTGGCCATATCCTATAATGCGTTGGCTGGAATTACCACTCAAACTCTCAAGATAGAAGGACATATAAAGAAGAAAAATGTAATAGTTCTTAATGATTCGGGTAGTACCCATGATTTTATTCATTGTAAGGTATCCAAGGAATTGAATTGCTTCCTATACCCAGTGCCAGAGTGTCAAGTGATGGTGGAAAATGGAGGAACTATAAATTTATTTGAAAAGTGCCATAATACCAAGATAAACATGGGGGAATATATATTGAAAAGTCCAATTCTTTCCATTCCAATGGGTGGTGTTTATGTTATACTAGGAGTACAATGGTTACAATCTTTGGGGACAATAACTTTTGATTTTCAAGAACTTTTCTTTATTTTTTTTTTGGAAGGAAAGGAAGTTGAATTAAAAGGTATCATAGGGAATCCAAGTAATATAATAAGATATAATGTCTTGAAAAATCTTCTGAAGAAAGAATAATCAGGCGTAATTTCTCAATTATGCTCACTAGAAGTTCCAACATCAAAATCATCTATTTCTCCAGATCTCCAAAAAACCTTGGACAATCATTCCGAGGTGTTTGAAACTCCCAAAGGACTCCCACCTATTCATGATCATAATTATGCTATTCATTTGATTCCAAGAAGTGTTCCTCCAAACATCAGGCCTTACATATATCCTTATGTCCAAAAGAGAGAAATTGAACGTACGATTGCATAAATGCTAGAGGCTGGTATAATTCAACCTAGTCAAAGTTGTTTTTTTGCTCCAGTAGTATTGGTGCACAAGAAGGATGGATCATGTTGCATGTGTCCGGATTATAGGGAGCTCAATAATCTCACTATTAAATATAAATTTCCCATTCCTATGATTGATGAATTATTGGATGAATTACATGGAGAAATTTATTTCACCATGTTGGATCTTCGTTCAGGATATCATCAAATTTGAATGAAGGCTAAATACATTCTGAAAACAACATTTCAAACTCATGAGGGTCTTTATGAATTTTTGGTCTTACCTTTTGGCCTTACCAATGCACCTTCTACATTTCAAGGGTTGATGAATTCCATTTTCAAACCCTCCCTTATAAAATTTATGTTAGTATTTTTTTATGATATACTAATCTACAGTGGGTCCTAGAAGGATCATGTTCAACACGTTGACAGGGTGCTCGAACTATTGGAGGAGAAACAATTACATGCAAAAACCTCCAAATGTTTCTTTGGAGTACAAGAGGTGGAATATTTGGGTTATATTTTATCCTAGGAGGGTGTTAAGGTAGACCCTAAAAAAATTAAAGCCATTAATAAATGGAAAGTTCACACAACCATAAAGCAGTTGTGAGGATTTCTCAGGTTAACAGGGTATTATTGCAAGTTCGTTAAGAATTATGGGAGAATAGAAACACCTCTAACAACATTATTGAGAAAGATGCATTTCACGGACTGCTAAATAAACTAAGGCCTTTGAACATCTTAAATAGGCAATGTGCCAAGCACTGTTCTTAGCTATGCCAGAATTCACGAAAACATTTATTATGGAATGTGATGTCTCAGGAAATGGAATTGGTGTTGTTTTATTGCAAGAATGAAGACCCATTACTTTTGAAATTCATCCAATAAAAGGAAATTATTTACATAAATCTATTTATGAGAAGGAAATGTTGGCAATAATACATGCACTAAATAAATGGCAACCTTACCTATTGGGAAGACACTTCAAGGTAAAAACTAATCACGATAGTCTTAAATACTTTTTGGAACAAAGACTATCTTCAAAAGAGCAACAAAAATGGTTCACAATGATGTTGTGTTATGACTTTGAAATCATCTACAAAAAAGGGAAGATAAATGTTGTTATAGATGCACTCTCAAGAAAGGATGAGGATGTGGAAAAATTTCTTTGTGCCATTTCTATTATCCAACCAGATTGGATAATCGAAGAAAGGGATGAATGGAAGAATTACGAAGAAGTATGGACACCCATTCAAAAGGTGCAGAAAGATTCAAGTACATCTAATACATTTAGTTGGAAAAATGATTCCTTATGGTACAAAGATCGCTTATATCTTTGTAAGAATTCCCAACTAAAACAAAATATTCTTTTGGAATTGCACACCTCTCCCTTAGGAGGAAACTTAGGATTTTTAAAAACTTACCATAGGGTGAAGAATTTTTTTTTGGGGATGGCCTTAAATATAATCTTCAAAATTTTGTGGCGAAATGTTTGGTCTACTACAATGTTTATCCATTCCAAATGAACGTTGGGAGGACATTTCAATGGATTTTATCACATGTTTACCTCAGTTCGAAGAAAATATTTTCATCATGGTGGTAGTTGATAGACTTACCAATTATGCACAATTTTGTGCATTATATCATCCATTTAAAGCGATTACAATTGCTACTACATTTAAGGAAACGATTAAAAAGCTAAATGGAAACCCAAATATTATTGTAAGCGATAGAGATCCCATCTTCACTGGAAATTTTTGGATGTAATTATTTTCTTGTTTGGGTACTAAACTCGCTCATAGCTCATCTTATCATCCTCAATCCGATGGGAAAACTAAGATAGTGAAAAACTGTTTGGAAGGATATCTTCATTGCTTTATATCTGATAAACAAACACAATGGGTCAACTGGTTACCTCTAGTTGAATGGTGGCATAACACTTCCTTCCACACTGCAACAAAAATGACCCCATTTATGGCACTTTATGGATATCATCCACCATCCAACACATCATATTTAAGAGAAAATTATAAGGTTCAAGCAGTGGAAGATCACATCGAGCATTGTCCAACTCTTAAAGGATAACCTAAATCTGGCACAAAATTGAATGAAACAATAGGCAGATCAACATCACAGCAAGAGAATTTTTTATGTAGGCGACTGGGTATTTTTATGGCTACAACCATACAAAAAAATGTACCTCAAGAAAGCTAGGAAGGATAATAGATTATAACCAAAGTACTATGATCCTTACAAGGTGTTGAAAAATATTGGTACTATGGCATACAAATTAGAGCTTCCTGCATCTTCTCGAGTGCACCCAGTTTTCCATGTTTCATGCTTACAAAAGGTTATAGGTGACAAACTTTCAGTTCAAACAATATTTCTAGAACTTGATGAGGAATTTAAAATCAATTTGGAACATGAAGCAATCACGGAAATAATAACTCGACAGCTACGAAATTGATTAACTTCAGAGTATCTCATCAAATGGAAGAACTTACCCACTGAAGATTCCACATGGGAGGATGAGAATTTTATACAAAAACATCCAGAACTACTCGAGCATCAAGGACAACACTTTTTTGAAGTATAGGGGCATGTTAGGGCCCTATATTACTAGTTCAATCGCTTATTATTGTTAGTGTAGCCTCCTTATTGTTATGGTTGTACCTATGTAGTCCCCATATTGTTATTATTGTGCCCCATAATAGCCCAATATTGTTATTGTTGTGCCCTTACATTATTATTGTTAGGTTGACTAGGATTATATAGTGACCCCATGGGATCCTATATATATAAAGAAGGTTTTTTCATTTGTGTCATCGAAGAATTGTTCATTTATGTAATGTAAAGGAGGTTTCCCCCCTCGAAGTGGATGATTTCTAAGTCATTGATCTCTCTTTTCTTCTATTTTGTGAGCTGGTCTCATAACATAATGAGTGAGTGTGTAACGGGCTAATAGATAATGGTAATAGTCAATGGAAAAATAGGGGAGGGACATGTGGTGTAATGTAGTTGGCTGAGAATCATACATGGATTTGACGTGGTGGACTGTTGGCAGGAGCGGATGGAGAGAGAAGCGGTTTTCAGCGGGGGGGGGGGGGGTGATGGTAAGTGGTTTGGGGTGGCGGGTGTGAAATCACGAGTGCCTGCCACATAGCGTGCAGCCTGGGCAATAAAATATTTTTTTTCGGACCTCCCCCCTCGCCACTAATGAGAAATGGGGGAGGGGTATGAGAATTCGTTCCCCGTCGTTGATCCGGGTGGGAAATATCTCCGCTATCAGATCATGCACCCTTTTTAATCACAAGCACAAAAAAAATTGTCGTTTTCTAAAATTTAGAAAAAGGTGAAGTTTGGGCTATATGCTTTATTTACAAAAATAAATTGTGTTTAATTTTCGCAATTAATACTAAATCAAATGTTAAGCTATCTTTAAGCAACCATAGGTGCATTTAAAATGTGCAAGCCCACTTTTTTTTTCTCAAAGAGGTATTTTCCTAATTTCCACCCTAACCTTACTAATTTAATAAATTAATCAAGGTTAGAAATTTTGATCAATATTTTCACCTACCTAACTAATTCTTAACCAAGATTAAATTGTTTGGTTAAGTTATTCACTAACCTAAGAAGCCAAAATTCAAATGCGTTTAATCATGATTAAATTGTATGATTCAAACAAGAATTTTTCATTGTGGCATGTAAACAACTTGAACACAAAAATCTCGATTTATTCTTTAATGCGAAAAAAAAAAAAATCCTTCTACTAGCATTTGAACTTGCTCACTACTAGCATTTATACATTCTTTTGGGGTTTCTTGATTTTTCTTTTTTCTTTTGTTTTATTCTATTTTTCTCTTCTTCTCATATATATTTTCTAATTCATTTTTTTTATATTATATATATATATATATATATATATATATATATATATATATATATATTGTTTTTTAAATCATTTGTAAAATACAATATTATTTACAATTTCATCAACTGAAAGAGAATAACCAATCATCAATTGAACATATGAATCATAGGACCCTAGCAGTGTCTCCAACTAGGGATGACATCCTCCTTGTGAGGTGTCAAGAACATCGTAGATTAGTAGCCTTGATCTATTGGGCCAATTGTTGGAATCTTCCAACTGAACTATCACACCTATGTATTATTCATACCTATGGGAATACATCACGGGAAGCTTAAGGCCTTCTCTGTAGGCTTAAACTTCTACTGAAAATCACCTACACTCTTACAATAAAAATAAAATGATATTGTACAATATGAATGAATTTTTCTAATTGGGCAGGAAATAATGCTTTAACTGTCTTCCATTTTTAGGTCCAGCTGGCAGCTCCTCTCCATTCACATTTGTTAATAGGAATGTATTATGGCCTTAAAGGTTGCAATATTAAAAGGCCCTTTCCATAAGTTGTCAAATTTACCATGTTTTCCCCTATCCCGATTTCTGGAATCCCATTTCAAAACAAAATAATTGAGTTGAAATGCATCTTCTTTAGTCCTTCTATCATAAGTTTTTTTTATTTTTTCTTCAATGAATTGAGTTTTATGATAGTCTTCCTCCCTTGACTATTGTAACTGAATAGTTTGGTTTATCCTTCTTTGCATGTCATTAGTCTCCACATGTGTTTCTTGTATAATTTTGAGCACTGGAATTCCCAAAGAAGTTGGGAAAACTACATCGGTTCCATATACTGTCTAGAATGGTGATATTCCAATGGAATTTTTGGTAGTAACTCAATCAGCCGATAGTGCATTGATTATTTTTTGTGCCATGAATTCTTATTCTCCTGCAATAAATTTTTGATAATATTCACCAAACTCTTGTTAGAGAACTCAACTAACCCATTACCTTGAGGGTAGTAAGCAGTAGAGTGGCCCAAATTAATTTGATATTTGTTACAAAAATCTATCATTTTCTTGGACTTGAAAGCAACAACATTGTCAGTTATAATTTTATGGGGGAAGCCAAACCAAGACTATATATTACCTTCCATAAATTGAATGATAATAGAATTAGTGGCTTGTATAGTGGGTATGGCTTCTATCCATTTGGTAAAGTAGTCTATTGTTGTCAAAATCCATTAGTGTTGTCCTGAGGATCTAGGGTGAATTTCACCAATGAAGTCTAAAATCCATTGTTGAAAAGGAAATTCTACTAAAATTGGATTTAAGGGTAAAGGTAACAACTTTATTTTACCTTCAAATATTTGGCATTGATGAAAAGAGGTGACCTTTTTATGCACGTCAGAAAAAAAAATGCCAGTAAAAACTGGCTCTAAGGATTGTTTTTGCTGTTGAGTTCCAGTATAAATGGCCATCATATTATCCTTGATGGAATTCCACCAAGGCCATGTCTGTGTCATCTTTCAACAAAAAAATTAGTAATACCCATCCAACATCTTTCCAATACAAATTATTATCAAGAACAAAAAATCTCATGCATTTCATTTTAAGGAACCTTACCTTGGTTTTTGTTAAACAAGGAGGAGCATAAAAGTTATGTAAGACAAATATTATGTATACATACCATGGTGATGTGTTGAAATATTCTGAGATCAGTGGAGTCACCTTCTCTTCCTATTCATCCAGTTCTGCAATAAAATTGATCTCTAACACATTACAATTAGACTATGGCATGATTTTTGCTAACCCTTGTCCTTTGATAAGCTTTGTTGGTCTGATTTCAATGTCATATTCCAAAATGACAGAAATCCATTTTCCCCTTCCGCCATCTGGATTTGTTTGAGTCAATATGTCTTTAACCACTTCACTTGGTACAAAAGAAATGATATGTGAATGTAAAATGTAAACCCATAAATCTTTTAATGCTTTAACCAATGAAAATGCCTATTTTTCTATGATATTGTACTTTAGCGATGCATATCTCAATGCTTTACTAAAAAAGGAAATTGGCTGCTCATGACCTTCAACATTCTTCTGCAACAAAACATCTGCTATTGTAAGATTAGATGCAAAAGAGAGAATCATGAAATATTTTGCAAAATCAGGACTTATTATAATTGATGCATTATTTAATGCCTTCTAGAATTTAGTGAAAGAATCCTTTGCATTGTTATGCCATTTGATTCCAGTATCTTTAATTATCATGTCAGTAATTTATTTTAGAATTTCAACCAAATTTTGTATAAATCTCGAAAGGAAGTTCATTTTCCAATAAAGGACTGGACTTCTTTTTTATTCCTAGGGGGATCTATTTTCAATATTGCTTACACTTTGTTAGGGTTAATTCTTATGCCATCTTTTGAGATAATGTGTGCTAACCTTATTCTAAACCAAACAGTGTTTTCTTAGGGTTGATAAAGATACCATATTATTTTCATTTTTCAAAAAATCTCTTTAAGTGAAGCAAATGTTCCTCATCTATATCTGAAAAGACAATGATATCAACCAGAGAAATGAATATGAACCTACATATTGCATCTGCAAAGGAAATATCCATTTCTCTTTGGAATGTAGCACTGACATTCATTAGACCAAAAGACATTTTCACACACATTAAGGTGCCCCAGGGTGAAGTGAAAGTTGTTTTCTCTTGGTTCTTTGGATGTAATAGAACCTGATTATAGCTAGAAAATCTATATAACAAGGAAATTCTCCTAGATCCAACTACTTTCTGCATGATATGGTCCATATTGGGCAAAGGATAGTTGTCTTTTTGGGAACCCTTGTTAAGATTTCTAAAATCCACAAATAGACTAATTTCCCTAGTCTTTTCCCTAGTAATATGAGCTAATTTTGATACCCATTTAGAATACCTTAATGGTACACAAATTTTGGCATCATATATCTTTTTAACGTCTTTTTCAACTAGGGGCAAAAGCATTGGGTTGATTCTTCTAAGTTTATGTTTGAAAGGTTTTTGGTATTCTTTTGTAGGAAATTTATGTTTTATAATGCTAGTGTCATAGGAATTTAAATCCTCATAACTATAGGCAAATACATCGATGAATTCTTTGAAAAGCTCCAAGTACTTATGTTTTTCAGTAGAAGTCAAGATTTGGACAATTTAACTATTTTGGGCTCTTCTATAGTTTCTATATTACAATCTTCTACTTCGGCTCTAGTAGGTTCAATTTTAGGTTTCTTAGCCACACCATTAAAATCAAATAATTATTCTAAGGGAACTAACCCTTTAGGAAATAAATTATCCTTTAATTGCAAAATATGTAACTCTTTTTTACCGTTATCCAATTCATTCAATTCTTCATTCTTTACAATCATTTCTACCTTATTATCTACATCATAATCTATGTCTATATTGGCACACTCAAATTCATCCTTTCACTGCAAAAATTTTTGTTCATCATTACCAAATACTTGCCAATATATGATATTATCTGGGACAAATCACTTGTTTTTCACTTCGACTATGTACTTGTGACTTGGATGATATGGAATTTTGCAAGTACTAGGTGAAGTGGCCAGACCATCAGCTAGGATATTTTCACCCCTTGGAATTACAGATAATTCATACTCAACAAAAAACTCAAGGAAATATAGAACAACATTTCTATAAGCCCTTAACCTTGGATGTTTGGCTAAATATTCCCCTTTGGTTTGTTTTATTATGAGTTCATAATCTTCATGAACTGAAATATTTTTGGCACCTAATTTTTTCAAAAGTTGCAATCCTAGGGTTAAGGCTTCATGCTCAGCTATATTTTTGGTACATTGAAAATTCAGTTTGTATCAATGTCCTTTTGATTTATTAGTTTTTGAATTGGAAATCCACACACCTGCTCCTGATCCTTCATTGATTACATCCCCATCAAAATCCATGTTCCATAAAGTTTCATTTTCCTCATCACGTTTCACCATGTCTCTTTTAATTTCTTCAATCTCACACAATTCAGTATCCTTTTTTTGGATTTTTTCTTCTATGTCTCCATAATTATACAAAATAAAAGAGTTGAGATCTGAGTGGAGTAAATACAAGGGATGGTTGTTTGGCCTGTCTTTATCGCTAACCATGTATTTCATCAGTGTTTATCTATAAAGGTTTCTTGGTTTCCCAAACACAGGAATGGTCACATAACACATATTTAGTTGTAAAGTGCCATGCAATTTCCCCCCCAGGATATTAACAATAGAATTCCATACTTTGGAGGTATGTATGCTACCACAACATCCATGACTAAGATTTCGGATGGGATTTTGACTAAAGTGACACACAAGTATTTAATAAGACCAAGACACCTTACCTTGATGGAATCAAATGAATATAAATCTTTGTAAGGCCTTGTAATATCCAGTCGTAATTTTTCCATTATAGCCCTAGGCATTAAATTATGTGAGGCACCAAAATCAAGCATAACATCATGAAGAATTTTATCATGAACATTCAGAATATCAAAGAATGGAGGAACAACTCATTCCTAGGACTTACCTTCAATTTCAGGTCCAAATAACAATTCAAGCCGATCATCATTTAGGTTCACAGTATTTGTTCCTTCTTCTACTTTCAAAGCCTTTGTTACTTGGGTTCTATATGCATTCTTGCTCATCAACTAAGTAGGGAGAATGGACATTTTAACTTTAGCCAATTCATTTTCAATTCTAAATGGATTTTGAGGCTTCTCAACTTACTTTATTTTTAGATATGGTCTTTTGGTTTGAGGCTTTTCAGCTTCCTTGATACTCATATCATATTTTTTGGGATTTTATTTGTGAGAATATTCTTTGGGCTGACTATTGGAAGGACCATCAGATTGATCTTTCTTAGAAACAATATCATATACTTTTTTTGATGGTATATCTACAATATTTTTAGGAGGAGGATCAGTGTTTTTCTTTGATAAATTATCAGCAGTTTTTCTAGTCCTCAAATTATATTTATGTACCTCCATAATAGCGTTTTGATATCCTTGTTTATAGTATTCTGATTTTGATGGACTAACTTCAGGTTGTGAAAGTATGAGGATGTCTTGTTCTTCCCAAGTTAAAAAATATGGTCATCATCACTTATTCCCATCAAATTTATTTGACTTTCTTTAGTGTCTTCAACAAATTCTCCTTCTTCTTCTATATATTTTTCTTGAAAGGGAGGCCTAATTGTTTGTTGTGTATCATTTGGGCTTCTTTGATCCTTTTGTTTAATCTAAGGTGGTTTTATCCTACAGTTAGGATTCCTTATCTGAGGACTAGGTTGGGTCTCTCTAGGAGGAGCTCTATCATCTATGTTTATTATTTCCATCATCCTTTCCATGGTTCTCACCAATGTATCTAACTTTGCATAAGAAGAAGTGGATGGTTCCTCTTTTATGGTAACTCTTTTCTCAAATCTAATTCTAGCCCTTTTAGATAATAGTTTGGCTTCTACATTTACAACATCCCTTCGCATTTCTTCCAAGATAGTGGAGTTTCTTTCTCCAAGTTGATATGACATATTAGCATCAAAGCCATCTAGAAATTTAATCAAGGCTAATCCTTGAGGAGGTTTAATCGTTGATGGGATTTCATTATAAACATTATTAAACCTAGTACAATAATCTTGCGCACTTTCCCCCAAGGGCTCTCCTCATGATTTCATATTCTGTTAGAATTTAGATAGGTTTTTTCTTGACTTCCCATTTATTGAGAAAATTTTGATGAAACACAGTAAGGTCATTTATAGTATCTTTTGGTAAATATTTAAACCACTTCCTTACCTCTCCATTAGGGATTTGGAAAAAAATACTCATCTTCACATATTATTCATCTACCTCCTGAAGGTCAAAACAATCATTCATTTTTTCTATATGTTGTTGTGCAGTAAGTGACCTAGTTCTATCAAATTGAGGAATTATGTTTTGATAGCCTTGTGGCATATTATGTAATGGGGCAAGTAAAACTGGGGACATACTCAGCTTCCATGACTAGTATATGAGGATGACTAACATATGAACTTGTAGGAGGTGTAGATGAGGGAGGGATTAAAACAGTTTGAATTATGGTTTGTGATGTTGATGGGGAGGTAGTGGAAATTGTTGAAAATATGGAAGTAGTGGAAACAAGATTTAACGATTGTGTGATGGGAGATGAAACATAGAATGATACAGATGAAATTTCAGCTGACTGTTGGATGTAGGCTTTATGGATAGCCTGATCTAGGTTTGAGACTAGGTCTTCTAATTTTTCCAACTGTTGGAGAGCTTGTTTGTCAAAATTTTGCTCTACTATTTGATGTTTAGATTTGTATGCTCCTAATATAGACTCACCAGAAATTCTTAATTAAGCTACAAAATTTTCAGACTTAGTTCTAAATAAACTATGCTCCAAAGGTAGATCAAAACTAAATATTCTCTATTGTAACAAAGCTCTCAGGAAGAGAATTTGATCTTGGTGGAGGACTACTACTCCCTTTACTTTCTGTCAAACTTTTCTTCCTTATCAATATCTCAGTGTTATCCAGGATCTTGGGAGCTTTTGGATGCGGATGCGCTCTGGTATGAATTCTTTTAGGAGCCATATATATATAATATTTAACACACAATTTCACTATGTACAAATATTTACAAACTCAAAACATTTATTTATGAAAAATACATCTTAAATGCACTTAAATAAAATTTTTTAATAAGGGAAAGAAATTTCAAACGAAGGTACGTTCTTCCCCAAAATTTCCACCAAGATGTTATCACTCCCTAATTTTTGAGGTTGTAGAGTAAATCACAAAGGTAACCTTAGAACAAATTTTGAAACTGAGAATGTAGCCCTTACTGTTTTAGAGATGGACCTCTCTTTATAACTCAGCATTGTTTGACTGAAGGTATTAACCTAGCTATTAATTTTAGGTTTGGGTTTTTTGTTTTGTTGGGTTGAAACTGGGAAGATAAGCAACTGGGAAAATGGAGTCACGGGTTTGGATTGATCAGATACAAATTTTACAAGCTAAAATTGCAGGGAAGGGTAGGAAAATGCACTGGATCCTTTAATATTTGTGTCGTGGATGAGAGGAAATATATATAAATCCAATTAAAAACAGAGAAATTAAGAACTCTGAGTTTAATTTTTAGTGGAAAACATAGAAATTATTCTTAAGCTAGAGACAGAGTGTACATTTAAACAATTTTTATTCTGTATCTTCTTAGAATAATTCATATTTAGAAACACATAATGAAAACAATAAATAAACACATTAACAAAGATAGGTGCACTTCACAAATAAACTTGACACAAGAATCTTGTAACGATTGCACTGACTTACTGAAAATCTGATCAATGGTGGCTCTTTGAGCTACTTTACAATACAAATATTTCTGATAACAAGTCCCAACATTAATAATTCAAATTATAAAATAGTTATACAAAACTATTACAAAATATATTGATAATAGAGATTAAGATAGAATCCTAAAATATCTAGAAATTGTTTACAAAATAGTACAAAAATGTAGGAATGGGTGAAATGTTGAAAGCGCTAGCCCTATTGTTGAGGATGACTATTAATGATTAGGCATAAAAATCTACTATGTTGTTTGCCTTGTTGTCTGTCTGTTAGACATGAAATTTTTTTACTCAATTATGTCACACAAATGATCCCACCTTTCATCACTTGGGATAGAAAGATTAAGTAGTTTTCTATAGACTTCATTGACCTCAGTATATTTCTCAAAAGTTGGCTTGTTGATGAAAATATGTTTGATTTCATGTTTGATATTTAAATCAAACTCCAAAGGTTCTAAGAAATCTTTCCTTGTGATGTGCCCTTTGATGCCTGCAAATTTGGATTTGTCTGTCGCAATGGTGTAGAGACTGTGACGGTAACTTTCCAAGTTAATTAACCTGTCATTTGGTGCTACTAATCTTGCCAATCCTCTTTGACATAAAAAATTAAATTTAATATGAAATATTTGGATTGAATTTTCCAGAGTCTGACATTTATTTTACAACTGAGTCATTAAATGTTTCTTTTGTAAAATTTCTTAATCTCTAGGATAGTCTCTGTCATGTCTGCAATATGAATTTTTTCTAATTCTTCTCTTGTCTTTGAATTCCAAACTTTAATCATAGTTGTGGCCTCACCTGGTTTTTTTCCTAGGGTTGTTCTAACTTGTTCTATTTTTGTCTTGGATCTTTCAATTATCTTTTCTTTCTAAAAAATTATCTAAATGGATGGCCAAATTTTAGTCACGGTTTGAATTATTTCCAGACAAACATTCTCCCAGGCCTGTGGCAAACTCTGATCCATCAGTGACTCACTCTGTATATGTTCAACCTTCTGGGCCAACTTGTGATATTTCTACAACTAAGCTACATAGAAGCTGTCAATTTTTAAATTTTTTTCTTTTGGATTCTTTAGTTTATCCTTTATCTTGTCATTCTCTTGTCTCTTAAGGGATAGGTCTTGCCTAAAATTGTTCAAATAACTTGTTGCTCATGTTGAATCCTCGATTGTCCCTGCAACTAATATTGGTGTAGCCGTGACTGGAGCTATGGCCAATTGTCCAGCCTGCTCTTTTTTCTTGAGTATTTCTTATATTTTCTCCTCCATCTCCTTGATTTGTACATTTTTCTTAATAATTATTTTGAGCATGTCTTATTTATGTTGCTCATTCTCTTATATTTCTTTTTCTTGTGGATCCTCTATAGATAGTATCTTAATCTGCTTCTTTAGTGATGGTATTTCTGCATTGTTTCTCTTCATTACCTCTTCAACTGCTTTGAAATCACTCGAATCATAACCCAGATTAATAACCAAATCCTCCAATGATTTTATTTTGTTTCATTTTACAAATGAGGAGATTTTCCCCTGCTTCAGTTGTGACTGGACATTGATGATTGATGTATTTAGTTTTGAAGTTGTCACAACAGTGTTATTCATGGTGGAGAATATAATTTCTCCAAACTGTCTATGCATGTCCATTTCATCTATAGGATGTATTTGATTTGCATAAAATGAAAAAACATTCTTCTTGTAGTCTGCAGGGGACATTGGAAATTACATTTGAGCTTGTAAGAATTACATCTTCATTCTTCCTTTCTCACTATCAAAGGTTGTTAATAATCTATGCTCAGAAGTAGAGGTTTGTTTCCAAAACTGAGCATATGTGTTGGCCTTGAGTGCTTCATTCTTCTGTTTAATTTCCAAAAACTTATGGAAGATGCTGGGATCATCTTTGTTATCAACCAACTCTATTGACTGAACTACCTCTGAAGAATCCTGTGAGGCCAAGGATGACTGAGTATCAGAGAAAATCTCCTCTAAACATCTTGAGACATGTGAACCTGTCAGGACTATGGTGTCTTGTCCCTCATCATCTTGAATGGTGATTGTTGTGTGGTATGTCTTCATATTTTTATTATAGATGATGAATTAATTGGCATTAATCTCAGTAACTATTGGAGATGTTTCTTCCCTCTATCTTTTGTCATGTTTCTCATGAGGCACTAGAGTTTGGGAGGTGGTTGTTAACGGAATCTTGTCTTCTGCTTCATTTAGTGTATTCTCCTCCCACTGATCTTGGTTCATGAATTTATCGATCTTTGGTCTGGGGGTGTGATTTTAAGGTGTGGTTTTGTGCTCCACCCTTAAATTAGAAATAATGTTGAAGGGATCATATGACGAAGTAAAACTTGGCTGAAAATTCATCTACTTGAGGATTGAATCTGCCTCACTCCTATCTGCTCTACTATTGCATAGAAAAGGTCCCACTTGTTCTTTGATCTTAAACTATGAATCCTTTTTAGCTGAAACAAAGTGGAGCTCATCCATATTAATCATTTTCATTATATACTCCAGGGAAAAAATCCTCATTGGAACATATTTAAGCAATTTGTATGGAGCCTTTTCACACCCGTATACTCTTATTTCTGTATAATTTTGGTATAAATACTAGTATCCAGTCTTGGTTTGCTCACTTAGATGAAAAATAATTTTGATCTCTGACCTAAACCTTGGCTCAACTTGACTGTTGATAAGCCCTGCAGCTGTATGAATAAATCTATCTATAAAATCTGCAAAAATAAACTGTGTTGAATTTCTTCTTATTAATGAGGTCTATTGTATTACTGATTGACTGACTCCTTGATCATCTTTCTTGTGTAGTGTTTTTGGAAATCTGTCACCTTGCTGAAAAATAAACATGTAAAATAATACATATCCATACTTGAACATGCCTTCTGTAGTGATCTTCATCAACTGTTCAGGCATATTATTTGCCTTAAATTGACTAAAATTAAACATGAATGATGGCTTTTGTTCCTTTGAAAAAATGGAAAGAAAGCCTAAAATAGGCTCATCAACCCATTGGTATGACTGGTACCCTAGAAGGAAAGACACTAAAGAAAAAATCTACTTATCTTTTTCTAGTAACATGGAAGCTGGATAAGGGGGATTTTTCTTTGGGATTTGAACATCCTCTGGGAGGAAAATATCAAAAATCTCGGCTCTTTGAGGGAAAGGGAATTTTTGATATAAATCCATGAGGGAATTTGTAGAAAAATGACTTAGTAAATCGTTCTGAGGGATAAATAGCATTTGGTTGATGATTTCTGGTGAAATAGCGACCAAAATGTCTCCATTCTGGGCCATAATGGTTCTATGAACTGGGTTGTGTCTGGTTTGGCACCATATAATGAAATCGGGGTAATGGTGCATCTGTAGAAACATAAACATTGTTAAGATAGATTCCAAAAATTTAATATCATCCCCTTGGGGCAGAAATGTTTGCTTCAACCAATGATGCAATTCAAACAAGTCAAATTTACTTTCTGTGTCAGCAATTTTGTAGTATTGATCTACCAGTTGTATATGGTCGAGGTCTGTGGCAACAGATGTCCTAGGTTTATCATAATTTTGTTTGATAATTGTATATTTTCCTTTTCCCTTTGGTGCCATGTCTAAAAACTTAAGGGATAAATAGATAAATAATATATTTTTGAGGTGAAAACAATACGTAAATGGATAATTAGATGTCTCTAACTGGTGACTGGGCTATGTATTAGCTGGAGACAACAGGTTTTGATAGTGGAATCAGATTATGATAGATGACAAGTAAATTCACAGTACTTGTAATCCAATAACAGAAACAATGCAGAAGGATGGCCATGCGAGATTAGGCAAGGTTTATTTATAGAAGTTTATTAGTTTCTGTTATGCTTAGATCCGTTATAGAATGGGTTTTTGAGAATTAATGGCAATAATGGTGAAACGATAGGTAGCAACAAGAAAAATATAACGGGCGAGTGTGTAACAAGCTAATATATAACAGTAATAGTCTACAAACAAATAGGGGAGGGACATGTGGCATAATGTGGTTGGCAGAGCATAAAACGTGGCATTTGACATGGTGGAATGTTTACATGAGCAGATGAAGAGAGAAGCGGTTTTCGGGGGGGGGGGGGTGAAAAATAGCGAGTGCCCACCACATTGCATGGGGCCTGGGAAATACCATACTTCTTTTCGGATGCCCCTGCCCCCCACCCCCACCATTCACGAGAAATGGGGGAGGAGGGTGTGAAGTCATTCCCCGTCATTAATCTGGGCGAGGAAGATCTCCTCTGTCAGATCATGCGCCCTTTTCAATCACAAGCGCCAAATTATTTTTTTCATTTTTCGAACTTTAGAAAAAGGTGAAATTTAGGCTATATGCTTTATTTACAAAAATTAATTGCGTTTAATTTTCAAAATTAATACTAAATCAAACACTAAGCTATCTTTAAGCAACCATAGGCGCATTTAAAATTTGGAATCCCACTTTTATTTCTCAAAGAGGTATTTTTTTTAATTTCTACCATAACCTTACCGATTTAATAGATTGATGAAGCTTAGACATTTTGATTAATACTTTCACCTGCCTAACTGTTTCTTAACCAAGATTATATTGTTTGGTTAATTTATTCACTAACCTAAGAATAAAAAATTCAAATGTCTTTGATCATGATTAAACTCTATGATTCAAATAAGATTTTTTCTTTATGGCATGTAAACAAGTCGCACACAAAAATCCTAATTTATTCTTTAATGCAAAAATTGTTTTTCCTTCTAGTGGCATTTGGACTTTCTCACTCCTACACATTTATACATTCCTTTGGGGTTTCTTGATTTTTATTTTTTCTTTTGTTTTATTCTTTTTTTCCGATTTTATTCTATTTTTCTCTTTTTCTCATATATATATTTTTATGCCCTATTTCATTTCTTTTAATATATATTTTTTCTTTTTGTTTTGTAAATAATTTGCAGAATACAATATTATTTAAAATTTCATCACCTAAAATAGAATAGTCAATCATCAATTGAACCTATGAATTATAGGACCCTAACACTCACCTCCTTCTCACCATCCTTCCAATAGAGCTAGAAGTAAGCTTTTGTAGGGTATCGAATTGGAAGAATATTCGATTGGGTTGGGTCTTATATACCTAGGTCCCAATTCTCTTTGAGGTACTCTTAATGCTAATTCTACATGTGAGACTACCATGGCTTATGTTCCTACAACAACTCCTAATATGGTATGTGCTTGTTGTAGTATGCCTTGAAGTTGTATTTTCCCCTCTGGGTGTATTATTTCCTTTTCTGAGGCCACTTTTTTTGTAGATATTTCTCCTTCCTCTTTGGTACATGTGTATCTCCACTTACTATCTCTAGGTCCACCTCTACTTTTCCGCATAAGTGAGAAAGAAAAGTACTACACAAAATTACTAAAGACAGTCAGACTTTGGAGCAACCACAGGGGTGTCACTCAATTAACCTATGACATAGCACGTGCGTTCGTGGCATACTAAACAATACCCTTAATTTGACTACATATTGGAAAATACCTCTAAAAATCACTCTATTTAACCCCCTACCAATACTAACCCATTACATTTTTCCAATTTAATAAACCCTTAGTTTCACTAGATATTGTAGGTATCTATGTTTTCATTAACATTTTTTATACCCCTTTATATTTATATCGTTAACATAATGACATGATGCCTCTCTTGTGACCCCACATGCATTCTAAAATTCACCTTTCTTCTTGTGATATACATATGAGATGCATATTAGTATTCCCACTATGTGATTACCCAATTAACACTCAATCACATCTCAATATGATTTGTAGCATTTAATGGTCCAATACAATGTGAATGATCCCTCACTTTTTGCAATGTGAATGATCCCTCATGCACTCTCCCTTGCCAAACCTACAGAACACCAGATTGTTGCAATGCCAGTGATCCCTCAGTTGCTGCAATGTGAATCCCTCAGTTGTTGCAATGTGAATGATCTCTCGAGCACTCAATGATACCTTATGGGCTCTCCCTTACCAAACCCACAAAACACCAGCTTGTTGCAATGTGAATCCCTAAGTTGCTGCAATGTGAATCGCTCAGTTTCTGCAATGCGAATGATCCCTCAGGCATTCTCCCTTGCCAAACCCGCAAAACAAGCCCGCTTGGCCCAAAAAATAAAAAACAAATACCTTAAATTATTTATATTTCATATATAATAAAAAAACCCACTAACCCTTATTTATATATCCAATATAATTCTTTTGGTTTGTCTAATTTTTTTTACCCCAATATGAATGCACGTGATATAATATTGCTTTGTTAGTGACGCCCCCGTGGGAGCAACCCCATCATAGTGGATGTGTGGCTCTTCACTCATGTGTTACCATACACTCTCCTCTCTCTATTTCCCTACAAAATATTTATCAAACACATAAATCCACTGAAAGAAAGTGTTACCTATACCTTTTGCAACTCCCCGACAATGACACCAAAAAATTTAAGGTTTTTATACGTCCTTATAACTCCCTAAATTTAAATTTTTCAATCTAGAGTTTGTAGTCTTCGAGTTACAAGGAATTATGGTTCAAATATAAATTGATTATCATATACTTACTTAGTACGAAATTAAGTACCAAATGACCAAACTCCGTTTCTTGTTTAAAATTGTTGCACTAAAGTTTTCTAAAGTGAAGAAACCTATTATACTCTTCAATGTCACACACATAATTCAAATTTATAATTCATCTTCAATAACCATGTAACTAATTAAATATTTCTTCTCGGAATAAACTCAAAAATCATCATAAGCTCTACCCATAATTCAATTTAAACAATATATTCTACTTGAAATCTTCACACATAACTAACCCCAAGGTCAAAATAGAAATCGAAAAGAAAACCTAGCAATGCTATTAAACTCAAAATCATTCACACAACTTCCTAATTCGATAAATCTATTCGAAATTGATTGAAGAATGAAAAAAATGACTCACAACTCCTACATAATATCATGAAAGTTAAAGTATGTTGAACATCAGCTACAAGGACTCCTTATTAAAGTTTCAGATCCACAGACAGTAGAGTTTTTTGTTCAGATCAATGTGTTCAATCCAAAAACCATGAAAAAATCTCATTCCTGAGAAGTATGATTTAAGTTGAAACATGTTATTTGTCAATGCTCAATATCAAAAGAGCCCTAATGATTGTGTTATCTTTGTGCCACACCCAATGGTCATATTTTTGTTCATTCAACAAGAGCTAGGTGAAAAAAGGGCGAACTGGATGACTAGATTAAAAGAGTATGGTCTTGATTTCAATCCAATTCACACCATCAAAGTCCATGGTCTTTTTCGGCTAGCAGCTAAAGTGGTAAATGAAGAAGAAGATGATTCTTTTGGATGGGAGCAAGAGATTTAAATGTACAATATCAAATGTGTTAACCCCACTGACATACCACCCTCTTGGTACACAAATGTGTGACAGTATCTTGAGCATGTACTCTTCCCTCTCACTCATTTGAAAAAAATAATAGGGAAATAAGATTGAAAGTTATATCTTCTCAGTTGATACATGGATTTCTTTTCATAGAACACCACAATGGATTCATGCTCAAATTCTTGGAAGCACCAGTTTCATAAAATATTTTGTGTGACCTCCATGATGGACCATCTAGAGGACATTTCGCGGGTGACACAACGACACACAAAGTTGTGCGGGATGTTTTATATTGACTCGCACTTTTCAAATATGCTCATTCTTATGCCCACAAGTGTTTAGTTTGTCATAGATGTGTTGGCTGAGAAAATAATTTTGTTGCCCCATTGTATCCCATCATTGTAGAATAACCATTTCAACAATGGGGCCTAGATGTTATCGGTGAGATCTTTCTGCACTCATCGAATAAGCACCTCTATATTCTCACTACTATAGATTACTTCAAGCGATGGACAGAAGTGTTCCCTTCAAGCAAGTGAATGATTAGGAAGTCATTAGCTTCCTCAAATAGAATATTACTACCAGGTTTAGCATTTCGACTTCACTTGTTTTTTACAATGCAATGTATTTTTCGTAGTTGAAACTTTATGATTTTTCATTGGAAAATGTTATTGTATTGAAACACTCCTCTAATTTTTACCCATAGGGAAATGGTCTTAATGAGTCAACCAATAAAAATATTATCCACATGATAAAAACTATCATCTTCTCTAAACAAAGGAACTAGAATTTTGCTTTGGTGAACGCCCTATGGGATGACCATGTCATGCCTAAACCTTCTTTGAATACCTCTCCTTATTTTTTTATGTATGGAAAAGAATACATCATACCTCCAAACATCTACCTGCCTTCCCTTCAAATTTCACAAGAATCAAATGGTAAACATTTCCTCTTGGTTAAAAGTAGGATAGATGCCCTCTTTAAGCTATGGAAGAAATAAATAAATCAAAAGAAAAAATTTCTCCTCACCAGAGTCATATCAAGAGATGGTTTGACAAGAAGCCTACGAGGAAATGTGAATTCAATGTGGGTGACCTTGTATTTGTAGGTTTTAACCGTGTACATAAATTACCTACAAATGAATTCTTAAAACATAAAATAGACAATTGCGAGAATATAAAACATAGAACAAACATACACAAATATTTTTCCCTGTATCCCAAAACCAAGACTATAAGATTTATTTTTCATTATATTCCTTTCAATGTTACAATATATATATATATATATATATATATATATATATATATATACATGTCAAAGAGTTCGTAAACCCAAATTCATTAACCTTGTATTAGAATGTGATTGTAGTTCCCTTGACTGGATCTAAAAATACCATGGGCAGGACAAAACCCATGCATGAAACCATGGGTAGGTCCACCCACCATCTTTGGGTCTACACCCCATCCTTGGGTCTGCACATATATAGGAAAACAAAAATCTTTGGGCATTGCCCTAAACCCCATGCAAGGGGGGCTACCGCCTCCCTACAAACCCCCCTATTGCACCTAACGCAGCAAACATGGGAGGTTGTGAGCCCCTGCGCGTGATATTAGTGGAAAGAATATAACACACACCCAACCATATTAAATTGGGATAAATCCCACAAATATCAAGTGAAACACATTAAGTTCCAATCCCTATGGACCAGACCATATGTTTTTCTTGAGAACCTTGGCCATCACACTTATCATCTCCAATATTTGGACAAGAAGACTGACTCTCTTCCTGTAAACAACCAAGATTTGAAACAATATTTTCAATAAGAGTCTAGGGTTGTTCCCTACACTATGTCAATAGTATTTTTTCTTGGTTTGGTTGCAATTATTTTTTTATTTTATTTTGTCTATTTATGTGAATAACTGTCATGTGATTGTTTTTTGGTTCTTGTTAGTCATCCAGAATTTTCACTATCTAAAGATGACTGAGTATCAGTTCTAGATTCTAGAAACAAAGTTCATGAACATTGTGAGTTCTAGAAATCTCACTACCTTCATTATCCTTAAGATAATTTTTTCACTATTTCATCATCCTATCATGTCAATGCTCAACTCACTCATCCCAGAAGACCCATCATGGGCTCATGTAACTCAATTTGTCTTTGTTGTGTCACCTTTGGCCTTAGCCCTCTATTTTGTTTTTCCTAACTCCTCCATTGTTTATCTAGGGCTTTTAAAGGCATTTTTTTTGGTTTCATGACCTCCATGGTTAAACATCAACAAGGCTTGTATCTTTATGCTCTTACAACTCCTCATATCCTTAATATACCTTCATAAACACTCCCCATCACTCCTAAGACTAGACCTGTGTTTTACCCTTTTGGACCCCTTCCCCTCACTCAATCCTTGAAATTCCACTTTACCCTACTCCCTAACATCTGTCCCTATCCCCCAAAATTTCCCCAAGAATTTAGACAACCCTTAACCCCTTCATTCCATTCCCTCTACAAGGCAGTCCTAAATCCCCTACACCAAACCCTATTTTCCTCTTCCAACTAAGCTAGGGTTTGCTATTGAAAAGAGGCATAAGAGAAGAAGATCCATATGGTAGGTCATATCAGCAATCATGAAGCCATTCAAACTCATAAACATCATGCCTCCATCATTTTCCAAGAATTCATTCTGAGGGCCAAGTCATTTGCCACACCTAGGGCCAGTTTTGCTTAAAAATATGTTTATGGACAAACAAAGATGAATTTCGCAAAAGTGACAGTTTTTTTGTCCATAATAGGACCAAGAAGAAAAACCTCCTTCAATTTTTACACAAGTATCATGGTTTTGGAGAAATGTCAAAAATACAGGTGTCACGGGAGAATTTCTGCACTACTGGAGTGAACTTGGTAAAATCCATTTTTCTCACAGCTGGAGTGTCCAAATGACTTTCTTGATGAGTCCAATGACAACTATACTTGAATATATTTCCAATGATCTAAATTTGGAGTTGTGGAAGGCCTCCAAAAGTTGTTTGCACCAGCACTCTGCATTTCTGCACCATCACTCAGCACTTTTTGAACAATCATGGGAAAATCAACTTTTGACAAGGAAAATCAACTTCAATCAAGAAAAAAAATGATATATTTGGAAATTATATAGGTTAATATTTCCAAAAAGATATCACGGGCCCAATTCCTACATCAGGAAGGCCTCCAAATTTCCTCTTCAAAATGGTGTTGTGCTCCTAGGAGGTGGTGTTGCGCTCCTGGAAAATTTTTCCCATATAAATTACGCATGGCACTGCGCTCCTAGGAAATGGCGCTGAACCCTTGGCCAAGAGGTCTTCTTAAGCAAAGTAACCCCTCAGACCACTTCAGAGCCCTTTCAATTTTCCTCCAAGGTTTTCTAAAGCTCTGATATAGGTGAAATCAAATGAAAAGAAGTTGAGGCTTATTGTTATCCAAGGAACATTAAAGGACCTCCAAAGGTACCCTCTTGATCCAACAGTAATTTTGCAAAAGAACAACATACCATGTCCAAGAATTTCTGCAGGAATGCTTAGTAATTGGTCAATAGTAGAACAGAGGCATAGAAGGAGACCTAAAGAGCTAAGGAAGACATCCACAAGCAGGTAAATAGGTACAACAAGATGAAGTCTACAGGGAAAATCATGATCTCAAGATAAAATATTGTCTAGTGTTACCCATCAAAAGGTCTGTGCAGATTCCAAAAAGGCAGTGGCACATAAGCAACATTTCTCATTGAAACGAAGAGATCATTGAAAGGATTTTTGGCCTCAAGCATGAAGCTGGTATAGGGACAACTGCCCTTTGCCTACATCCCTGCAAAAGAGACCAACAAGCTATAAAATGAGAACCTAAGGTGAGATGAGGTAAAAAGGAGGATCAACACAAGAAGCCCATTCATAACAATGAGAAAAGAAGTAGGTCTGTGTTTATTGGGACTATAAATATATGACTAATTTGACCAAACAGTGGAAAAATACTTGGGTTACAAAAGCTAAAGAATTTCTCCAACCCTCCAAATAACCACTGAAGACTTTTATAGGAATAAGTAATGAGTTCAAATGCATGTTTTCATTGAGGACTTTGAGAGCAGCCTAGTTTTCTTTTCTTAGTATCCCTAAAAGGCTCAGAAATTGGGAGAATGAACAAAATGGTCAAAATAAGAGGAAAATAAACCTCCTTCATCGATAGCAGATGGTTTCAAGAGTCTTCCAACTATCTTCTAAGTTTGGTAAACAAGCATCAACTCCACTACGTCAAGGGTAAGATCAGTATTCTAAAAGGATCTAGAGAGATAGATTATGGGCACTATATGCCACTTCACTGAAGGAGATAAAACACCACCTCAAGAATCTGTTTTCTCACAAATAAACAGTCAAGGGCATATTCAAAATATCTAAAGGAGGAAAACATGATTTCTAAATTTCCCTAACAAATGATTCTGACTAGCAAAGGATCATCATGGATCTAACCAAATTGTCTAAATTCAAAAGAGACATTGGTCAAAAAGGGGTTTTAAAAGACTTTTAAAGACAACTCCAAAAAGCATTGTCAAAAGGAAAAAAGGTGCAAAATGAACCTTAGAAAAGTAGGTTTTTTAAAGTTTAATTCTTTCCAAAGAGGGTATAAAACACTACAGCACAACAACTCCCCGCTCATTTGCTCATTTGAAAGACGTAGTGAGGTTTCCAGTTTTCTGCCGGAGTCCTCGGGAAAAAAATCCAGGGTGATGCGCTCCTGTAGCGGCTTCTAGTGTAATTTTGTTCTGAGTGCTGCACACCTGTATTTGGGCGCTGCACTCTTTCAAGCTTGCCTAGCGTGCAGAGTGACGGCCCGAGCTGTGTGCAGCTTTGCCCATGGGTGCTACACTCCTGCCATATGTTTTTCCACCCGTCGCTGCGTGCAGAGCTGCCCACGGTGCTGCGCTCCGGCCACTGTACAAACACTGCACGGCTTTGCATTCAGTGACCCGAGCCGCCCGGTCGCCTAGGTTTTGTGCTCCTGCCACCGGTTTTCACCCCTCCGCCCAGACACTGTGATCCTGCCACAAAAGTGCAGCATTACCCGAAAAGGCGTTCAAAGGCGCCCAAATTGCCTGGAGAGCTCGGTGAAGCCTTTTTCTTGCTGTGAAGTACATTTTAAAGATATTTTGGGGCAGGGTAGAGAAAAACACAATGTCTGAAGAAGAGAGTGTTGACCTAAATGAAGAAGAAGACTCTAGAAACATAGAAATAGAGGCAGCCTTTCAAGAAAAGGACATTGAGCAAGAAAACAGAGTTCTGATCACTGAGTCCCATGATGAGCTAACAAGTCCAGTCAATGGGTCTTATGAGGATAGGAGTGACACTAAGAACACTGGAGAAGACAGTGGCGAGGAAGAAATAGAAAGCCATGACAGTGACAAGAATGGAAAAGGCAGCCCAAAAACAGATTTTATTATTTTCAATAAGCAAGGAGATGATTACAAAGGTCCCAAGAATGAAGGCAGTGATGTGGAAAATGAAGTTGGCAGTGAAAACAATAATGCAAAGGGTGAGGAGGAGGATATTCATGAAAGTGAAGATATGCCAAACATAGGCGCCTCTGACACTACAAAAACAGAGCATGGCAGTTTTAAAGGTCCTGTTAGTGATAAAAGCATGAAGGATGTTGAAAATTTTGATTGAAAGGACAGCCAACAACAAATTAGGGAGGATATACTCACAGAAAACATCCATGAAGAAGGAGATAGTCCTAAGGTTGTTAATGATCAAATTTTGCAAGCAAAATTATAGCACCTTTCTCCGTCACTTATCAGAGAGGAAGGAGACATGTGTTTGCTGCCTCCAAAAGGCAAGGGGCCATGCTCTCCTCCTCAAAATAAATGAAGGACAAAGGTAAAAAACCATTGAAAAAAAAGATACAAAACCAATGAAGGAGACCTAGGACTATGGGTCTTAGGAAAGCTTTGGCAAAACAGAGAGAGGAAGAATCAGCCCAAGCACAAAAATTTTCCCTCACTGAGCTCCTTGCCATGGAGATTGAGCATGGAAAAGAGTCATGGATTGAAAGGGAAAATATACATTTAGAGGCCAAATTAGAGAAGGCCAAAAAATATTTGATGTTACAAAGAAAGATGACTAAGCACTACAAACGGAGAAATCACTTTGCAAGACAAAAGCTCAAAACTGCCCAAAGTGAGGGCCCGGCACCAAATGATGAAAAAGACCAAGCTAGGCTTGGTATTTTGGCCCAATTTTCTCTACAGGTCTCTAAGGACCCTTGAGGCACCTACCTACCAAATTTGAGCAAAATTGAACAAGTTTTTGTTTTTTGCAAATTTTTGAGCCTAGGAACGCAACATCCCCTATGCTGCACTTTTTCCTAGGGAATATTCAGAGGGAGAAGCTTAAATTTTTGGATTCCCCATCATGAGAGGAGTATGCTCGCCAAATTTCAGCTCAATTGGAGTTGTTTTGATCCCCCAAAAGGGTCAAAAACACTCATTTTATCACCTTTCTGCCCTCTTTTTTGAGCAAGTGTTGTGCTCCTGGAAGCCTTGAATTTTTCCACTTTTGGGAACTTGAAGGAGTCATATTGAGAAAAATAATATATATTTTGAAAGTAGACATCCACAGCTTTCCAACAGGCCATCACGGAGCCTTTTCTGACATCGATAAGGCCTCCAAAACTCTGTTGCAAAAAGACCTTTTTTGGTGCTACGCTCCTCGAAAATTTTCAAGTTTTTGAGACAATATGCTACATTCCTGTGTGTAACTGAGAAAATGTGCGTTAGGCAAGTTTCATCATGTATGTCAGAGCCTAAAATTCAATATTTTTTCTATTTTAGTCCGGAAAAGATATTTTGGAAGATATTTTGTGCCTTGGACCTTGTAGGGCCTCAAGGACAAGTTAGGATATTTGTTTTTGGCCAATAGGCTTCTAGATGCTCTAGTGAGCTTTATTCCTCCTTGCTTGTTATATAAGCCATGAGGATTCATTGTAAATAGTTGGGACTTGATGTGTTATAGAGAAATACATGTTTTATGATATTGGAGAAGATATTTGGTTTTATGAAGTGAATGGATGACTTGTGTGGCTTGATTTTGGAGAAGCTTGCTTGCAGGATTCCATAGCTTGGTGAATGGTGATGTTTTTATAAATTGTTAGTGTTTTCTTGTCCTCATTTTGTTTCATTCTGCTTGTTTTCTATAAATAAAAAAAGTATAGGTTGAGATATGCTCATGGAAGCACCTCAAACCTCCTGTTTGCTATAGTTTTGATGTTTTCTTCTTTTAGTTCATCTTAAGGAATTCTTGACTACTTCTTAGGCCTAATAAAACTTGTTCTTTGTTTCATGAATGATTAGTATGTTAGCTTATAAATATGATTCATGGTATGCCCTGCTTATTTAAAGTTTTCTAAAACTTTTTGTGAAGCTTTTTTGTGGAATATTGATTGATTGGGTTAATACAAAGAGGTCTTGTTTCGATCTTGCCCTTTTCCCATGCTCATCAACTTGTTTCAGAGCTCCCGATAGTTTTATATATGTTTTTTAGGAGTTCCCTCTCCATATATTGAATTTTTTTTTTATGTTATATGTTTTCTCAAAAAGCTGAAGATGGATTTCTAAAGTTAGGAGTTCTAATGCTTCTATGTACCACTGGATTTCTCATCTTATATGTTTATCAGATTGAGTATTTTTCATAGAGATTAATGGTTTGCCCTACCTCATGAGTTATTGCTTCAAATTATAGATGTATAAGACCTCTTAGTCTTTTCACAAAAATTAATGTTCGTTACACCATCATACATCACTTTAAGGATCCACTCACCTTGCTAAATCGGCCCTGCAATACATTTTGCTTCATCATTTAGACACCCTAGACTTCATTTGACCCCATAGCCCTATTGATTTGATATTCTCTCATTCCACCTATCCTACTTGATCATATTACCCCAACCCAAAACAAACAAACAAACCTACACATAACAACTAGCCTAAAATCAATCATCCAAAGCAAACAAGCTCACATCCTTCGCACAATAGAGAGAGCCTTCTCTGAGTTCAGGAAGGCTAGGTCCTAGGACTCCAAAGACTGGTATGATGTTACCCTGTCATTTGGTTAGCCAATCTGCCAAATCACAGGACCCTAACAGTTCCATTGTATGTGGATGGATTGAAAATATTCTTGTGGCACTGCAACATTTGGCTGACCTTTAGTCCTTCTTCTTCATCTTGATTACACCTTTTGTTCAATGATGTTCTGATGGAAAATATGATCTTTTCATAAGGAAATCCATGTGTCAAACCATGATATTTTTTTTAATTCTGGAAACCTCATCCCTATACCCGGTTCTTTATGTTTCGGTGTTTTCCACACGTATCTAGTAAAATAAAGAAGGACAAATGTAAAATCTAAATAATAAAACCAATATTAGAGGTCTTATATATGCTTCTCTAGAGGAAAAACCTCTTATGCTCTTCTCTCCATGAAATGAATAAGTTCTGATGCACAGTACTATATATAAAATAAATAAATAATGGGTGAAATAAGAGAAAGGCTTGTAGTATAGGGAGGTGAACCAAGAAACTCCACCATGCTATTGTCTATGGTCGCTGGCATTGGAGAAATGTTTGTGTTCCTAAAGTGACTCCATCGGGGTATTTTCTAGGCCTATTGGCAGTGGAGCAACACTAGAGATGAAAAACTATACTATAAAAAACTAAAGCTTGTAAAATATATTACCCTTTCCCAATTTGAAACAATGTGATATTGTTGGTCTTATGTTTGTGTTTAACCAATAAAAGGGATGAAGGGGATTATGTTTATGCATGGGATAAGTGGGGAATCCAAGTTAATATGAACGATGAATCAATACTCCCTGAAGAACTAGACCCTGCACAAAAGAATTAAACAAGGCAAAGAATCTGGAATTCTACCAGTGTGTCGCCAAGTGTTGTAGTTGCTCAAACACCCTCCAAAATTTTGGCCTCCATCCAATTTCAAACACTAATTTTTCTTTGCATGTTGTCGCCACAATCATTCAGTGTCATCACATGTGTTTTCTCTAAGTATTCTTGTTCCTTTTTTAATAAAATAAAAGTGTCATAATTTAGCATAGGAAAGTTTCACACATTTTATAAATGTGGTTTTGGTTTGCTTCAAGGGATGGTATTCATGTTAATGGTCGTTCCCAATATGTAGATATATATCATACTCATTTCCAAATTTTTAATAACCATCGTATAAGTGTCATGACCATTGTCGAAAAGTGTATATTTGGTGTTGCACTTGGGGTAAGTTGTCGCAATGTCGTCACATTGAGGAAAGCATGTTGTTCATGTGTTCTAGGTGATCTATGTTATGCCATTAAGAATTGTAAGTGTGTGATCATACTCAAGTATTATCATTGTTCACTTAAGTTTCACTGATTCCACACTTAGTCAAATTTAGAGAACTTCTTGATCGAGCAACCTGGCATAACCCAGCCTTCCTAAACTATGCACTACATAGTCTTAGTCCTCAAGCCTCAGCCTTACCTCTTGGCACTGCACACTACGTAGTCACAATGCTCAGTACCAACCTTTGAGCTCCATAAATACATAGTCCTTTCCCTCATCTAGTCTCTTCTACACACTGCACATTCGCAAGCATCGAGACTCATCCTTGAGCCCTTGAACTATGAAAATTTTCAATCCCTCATCCTTTTTCCCTATGGAACTACGAAGTGAGCAACCTCAAGCCTCAGGCCTTCAGCCTGACATATTGAGCCCCTCAACTACCTAGATGAAAATCCATAGCCTACTTGAACTGCACACTGAGTAGTCTTAAGGCTCATTCCTTGATCCTAACATCCTAATTTGTGCAACTACACAATCCCTGAGCTTGATTCCCAGCTTGTCACCTAGTTCTAGCTCATTTAATGGATTTTTATGCATCATATTATACTATGGGTTTTTTTTATCGAAATGATGTCATATTTCCATGAGTGGAATTCAGTTGCACATATTTTGTCGTGTTATGATAGGATGATGATGACTAAAATGAATAAGGATACCTTTCTATAAGACACCTTTGAAGCTGCAAGAACAAGTTGATCAACCAAGAGAATACAAAGGAACATTAGCTACGACAATAGTTGGAGATCAAGTTTACATTGAAGACTCCTATCTTCAAGCCATAAGGAAGAAGAATAATATCATGTTAATATTTTAAGAAGACACAAATAAAGCAACAAAAAATAGTGTCTTGACACTTCCATGTTAGCATGAAGTCCATGTCAACAATTTCATGTCATGTCATGAATCATGATGTGCCACATAATTTTGTGGATTATGTAAATTCAATATTGAAGTAATGTAATGTAAATTGGAATTCCAAGAACCATCTATGTAATGTGAAAATTCATGTATGAATTCAAAAGTTAATTTAGAAGTCAAATAGTCATGAGGGTAGGCCAAGAGTCACTAGGGAGGTGATGGATCAACCCATTTGTTTTATATACACCCTCATTACTCATGTAAAGGACTTTTCACCTTGGCTCCTCCTACCATGCATTAAAGAGGAATATATTTATTTTTAAGGAGAAATTGGTTGTGATCCGAATTGGATCATTATATATTTTTTCATCCATCTCCATGCATTTAGAGCGGAAAAAGTGGAGGAATCAACTCATGAGACCATTTTTACTGGTAGCACCCAGTTTGGCGAAACTGGGTATGAAACCTTCCATGAGTGTTTTAAAGCATAAAATGATGTTTTTTGGGGGTAAAACTTTGTCGCTTTTGTGAAAAAAAAAATTCATGATATTCTACGCACATATATATTTCCAACGTCGTAATAAGTGCTTCAATTAGAGTTTGTATGCAAAAGTTATGCCACTTAGAATTTGACCTTCCTATTTTCATGCCTATAGTTCAAGAGGATGTCATGTCTGTTGGAAATACTGAGAGGGGGGGTGAATCAGTATTCCTTTCAATTAGAGCATTAGTTAATCTTCAATTATTATCAGTGTGTACAGAATGATAGCAGTAAACAAGAGGAACACAAATGCACACAGTTTTTAAGGTGGAAACCCACTCCGGGACAAAAACCACCTAATGCTTTTCTAATAACTCTTTAATATTCAACTCCAATTGAAAATAAAGCTCCATCTTCCTAGAATCTATAAAAGCATTCTTCTCTAGTTCCCACCGGATGGATGCTCCAATGCCCGAGATTCTTCAGTATTCAATTGAACGAATGCCTCAACACCCAATGAGCTACAACTCACCCTAGCACCACCCTACCACCCTATAGAAGAATAAAAGAAGAATGGACTCCCGTACTAGGGAAAACGGTCCACTTTACAATGATATAAAATGATGTAGAAGAAGAAGATATACTAGACCATAACCCCAACTTTGAAAAAACCACCTAATGATGATCCTAGACCTCCCAACACTGCCTCTTCAACCCTTGGCAGATACATACTAGTACAATTTGTACAATAATGTATTTACAATGACTAAGTACAATGATACCTTTACAATGATTGTATGCAGTGCTGCCCACTTGAAGACTTCATATGATGAACTTCTTGTTGTTTTTATGCACCTTGGTTGCTGCTCTTGTCATGCTACCCACTACTGCACCTTTTTTTGCTTTTCTACCATAGAAAGTCTGGTCCTTTGCAACCCTTGACAACACATGATCTAGCTTTTTCTTGCCTTCTAGGAGCTCGATATTGAATCTGGTGTATCTCTTTCATTTCAGATCCTCAATATCAGATTTTAGGTCCTTTAGTAGTCCTCTAAGTCAAATTTTCAATGCCACAGGTCTGACCCAATTTGGATTCTTGAAGAGAGATTTATACCCAATCTCTCATAATGCCCTAATTATGGATTGTTTCAGTAGAGCTCACTTGTACGGCATGCCACGTGTCACTATTTCTTCATTTGTTTCTGAAATTGATAGAGAGAAAATTAAATATTGTGCACTATCCTTCACTTTTTATGGAATTCCAATCTGATGCTCAGAGAGAGCGTTATGACGTATTTACCAAGGTCACTTATTTGAGATGAATTTCAGGAGCCTGCAAAAACCCTGACTTACACAAATCATATCTCCTAAAATATTGTGAATCTTGATCTGAAATTTTTACTGTAGCTTCCTTAGGATTTCGGCTTCGCCTCATAAAAATTTCAACTTCTGAACCTTCGTAGAAAAAAATTTAGAGTGAAAAATCCAAGATGACCTGTTTCAGATGGCCGAATCCCTTGCATAAGGAGGAAATGAAGATCACAATTTATATGAATGCTTAAGTTGAGAGGGGCTTCAACAAGTGAACGTGGGAGGGATTTTAGGAGCATAAAAAATATTAATTATGACTTTTCAATGACCCATGCCCCAACCCCATGGGGTTTAGCCCACTAACTGGGGGTACAAACTTCAAACATGAATATCTCTCAAACCATGAAGAATTACATGGCGTGCCATATATCAACGGAAACATCTCGACAAGTAGAAACCATCAAAAGAATTATTGACCCAGAATATATTAATTTGGTAAGTAAAAATTCCCATGCAATATTGGGTTAGCCCCTGGTGCTGCTTGGGTTGACATCAATGACAACCGCTGATCAACAATCTCCCCCTTTGGCATTGATGGCAACACAAGTACTCCCCCTGCGATCATGGCACCTCTTCCTACAACATTCTCTCCCCCTTTGACATCAATGGCAAAGGGTAAATCCCCTTGAAACACAACCATTCTTCTGAACTGTTCACACTTCCACTCCCGCTGACACACAATCGTCCTACAGACCTGTACACACTTCCACTCCCCCTTTATATTCTTGAAAAAGGAAAATCTAATGAGAACTTGGGAGAATCCCAAGCTTTTGATGAAGATATTCAAATGCTTCACGAGGTAAAGGTTTAGTGAAGATATCAACAATTTGTTCTTTTGTACAAACATACTCAAGTTTGATATTATTTTCAACGACTTGTTCTCTAACAAAATGATATTTGATTGGAATGTGTTTTGTTTTTTAATGCATGACAGGATTCTTGGAGATGCTGATGGCACTAGTTTTGTCACAGAATATGGGAATAGGCTCACTGAATTGTACTTGAAGATCTTGCAAAGTTTGTTTCATCCAAAGGAATTGAGTACAACATGATGTTGTTGCAATGTATTATGCTTCCGTTGTAGATAACGAGATTGAAGTTTGCTTTTTACTCTACTATGATACGAGACAACCACTTAGATAAAATGCTGCTCCACTAGTACTCTTACGATCATCAACGCTTCCTACCCAATCTGCATCTGTAAAGGCTTGAATAATGAGATTGTTACCCTTGGGATACCATAAGCCACATTCTTTTGTGCCCTTTAGATATCGAAGAATTATTTTGACGGCAATAATATGTGATTCTTTTGGTGCTGCTTGGAATCTTACTACTTGTCATACTGCTTGCATAACATCTGGCCGAGAGGTTGTTACATATAAAAGACTACCAATCATAGATTTGTACAACTTATGATCCACATCCTTAGATGAGTCATTTATGCTCAATTTGCAACCTGTTACCATTGGAGTAAGGACGGGTTTGCAATATTCCATTTTGAATTTCTTGAGCATTTCCTTAATATACTTGGCTTGACATATAAATATTCCTTTCTATTGCTAAGATATTTGAAGCCCTAAGAATCATGTCAGCTCACCAAGTAAATACATCTCAAACTCACTTTGCATCTTTGTAGAAAATTTCTTACTTAGTCGATCATCATTGCTACCAAATATTATATCATCCACATATACCTCAACAATTGTTAAATTATCTTTATCTATTTGTACATAAACATTGCTATCAACAGTACCTTTCTTGAACCCTTGTTGACGTAGATATCCATCAAGACAAGCATACCATCCTCTGGGAGCCTGCTTGAGACCATATAGAACCTTCTTTAACCTGCATACATAGTCTTATTTTTGTGATAGTAGAAAACCCTCAGGTTGTTCGATGTAAACTTCTTCTTCTAATTCTCCATTCAGAAATTTTGACTTAACATCCATTTGGTAGACTTTGATTTTTCTTGAACATATATAGGTGAGAAACATTTGGATGGCTTCCATTCTGGAAACTGCTGCAAAAGTTTCGTCGAAATCAATTCCTTCCACTTGTGCATAGCCTTTGCAAACCAATCTTGCTTTGTTTCTGGTAACCTGCCCATCTTCATTCAATTTGTTCTTGAACACCCATTTAGTCCCAATGACATTTTTATCTTTTGGTCGTGAAACTAATTCCCAGGTGTTATTCTTTTCAATTTGATCCAATTCTTCATTCATAGCTGCTACCCAATGTTCATTTTGGCTGGCTTCCTCAAAACTACTAGGCTCAAAGTTCGCTATAAAAGCAACGTGAGCTTGTTGTGATGAACGAAGCTATCGACCTTCATTTATGTCACCAATGATTTGATTTGATGGATGGTTCTTTTGAATCCACTCTTTTTTTCTCCTTGGAGGAGCTTCTTGTTGTTGTTCTGGTATATCTTGATGATCATTGTTTACTTCTTCCTTGTTGATAGTTGCTTCTTGTTCTACAATTTTATCTGTGTCTTTTTCAGCCTCTGTCTCAAGTTTCAAATATTCTAGATCCTCATCATTACTCACTAGAACACCATCTTCGTCAAATGTAACATTTATGCTCTCCACTATTTGTTTTCATCTTAGATTATAACATTTATAGGCCTTTCTTTTGCGTGAGTAACCAACAAAGATACCTTCATCAACACTTGATTCAAACTTACCCAAATTTTGATCTTCTCTTTTGATATAACATTTGCTTCCGAAATTTCTGAAATATTTTACATTAGCTAGTTTTCCTTTCCATAATTCATATGGAGTCTTGTTGCAATTATTTCTGAGAAGACTTCGGTTGATAATGAAGACTTCCGTATCAATTGCTTGAACCCAGAATTTTTCATCCAATTTTGAGTCCTTCAACATTGTTCTACCCATTTCCTGTACAGTTCTATTCTTTCTTTCAGCAACTCCATTTTGCTGAGGTGTTCATGTTATTGAAAATTGCCTTTTTATTCCATTTTCATCACAGTATTGCTGAAATAATTTGGAAGTGAATTCTCCACCATTATCTGATCTTAAACACTTTATTTTCAAATCAGTTTCATTTTCAACCAACTCCTTGTAGATCTTAAAGCACTCAAATGCTTCAGATTTTTTCTTTAGGATACTGACGGCTGTCATCCTGGTATAGTCATCTATCATCAACATGAAATATAATTCTCCGTCTAAGCCTTTTGTTCTCACAGGACCACATAGATCAGTATGTATCAATTCCGATGGATGTGATGAAAAGTGTTCTTTTGTTTTAAATTGGACTTTTGTCTGCTTGCCATGCAGACATGCCTCACATAGTGTGTTGGAAGGTTTTGAGATTTTCGGCATTTCTCGTACTGCTTCCTTTTTGCTTATCCTGACAAGATTGTCAAAGTTTATGTGACCCATTCGTTTGTGCCATAACCAACTTTCATCTTCTTTAGCTAGTAGACATGCTTTAGTTTCTTCATCCAGAACATATATGTCGTTTGGAGCTCGACTTGCTGTAGCCACAATTTTACCATACCTGCCTTTCCTAATTTCACATTTTGTGGAGTTAAATAGCATTGTGTGTCCTTGATCACACATTTTCTTTCTTGAAACTAAATTAGTTTCATGTTTTTCGACCAATAGAACATTCTTGGCTATAACATCTTTGTAGAGAGTGACGGTACTGATCTATCATGATGAAGATCCATCATTTCCAAAGGATAGTTCCATCCTTCTTCTCTTTAGAATACACCATTTCCTTCTATCTCAATCATATGCATTGAGTAACCATTTGTCAACATACCACATATCATTTCTTTTTTATCCTTGAGGAGCGAGCACAATTATCAGTCTTCTTCTTCTTCCATGTTCGTTCATTCTATGGCTTCGAAGATTCTTCTGGAGGATTTTCAAGTCTGCAGTCTCGGGCTATGTGTCCAAAGTTTTTACATTTGTAACATTCCATATTATTTCTTAAATTTTCAAATCTATTGATGTTTCATTAAGCCCTGGGAGGTTCATATTTGAAGAATCTCTTGGAATTTTATTGTTTCATAGGGTACGTGCGACATTCTACAGCTTTATGACCAAATTTTCCACATGAATAACAATAGCCATGAAAAATATGTTGGTGCCTGGATGAAAATCTTCATCAAGGAATCGTCTTCCAAGGATGTGCTTGTGAATCTTGTCCAATGAAGTCTTCATGTATGTCAGATCTCAGAGGTTCATTGTATTTTGTTGTAGAAGGTCTTGCTTCTTCTTCTTTGTAACCGAGGCCAGTTATGTCATTGTAAGATCGTTGATTGTTGATGAGTTCTTCCAATGCCCTTGAGCTGTTGGCATAGTTTTAGACAGTTTTTCCCTTCTTCACTTCCTTACGCAGTGAGACTACTTCAGTTTCTAATGCTTCCCTTTATTGGTTGCTTTCTTCCAACTTCTTTTGAAGTGACTCTTCAATACATTTGTGTTCTTCAACCTCAATTTTGAGACCTTGAACTTGTTCTTCAAGAGTGTTGGAATGGATCTTTTCAGCATTGAGCTCTTTTATAAGCTTGATTGCCTCCTCATAAAAATTTTCTATGGTCAACCCTTCTTCTTCATTGTTTGATACTTCTTGTTTATTGTCCTTGGCCATAAACAATACTTTGTCATTGGCTTCTTCTTTGTTGTCACTTTCTTCATCGGATGAGGAGCTATCTTATTTAGAGAGAAAGTTCCTTTTGGATGCTTTATTTTTCCTTGCTTGTTGAATTTCTTAAAGCCTTTCTTTCCTTTTGAGTTTCCATCACTTTTGTTTGGAAATTTTGCTACGAAATGCCCAACCTCACCACAACCGAAACATATCAATGGAAGTTTACCTTTGAATTTTCCCTTACCAGGTTTTAGTTTTCTCGTAAAGTAAGCATATTCTTCATCTGAAAGACCTTCTCCATCATCTCCTTTTTCTTCACACTTGCAGGTGCATGTCATTTCAATTGAAGGTTGTTTGTCCTTATTGGTTTGCTTAGATGCAACGAACGCAGTTTCTAGATTTGAAGTACCCTTTTCTTCATCAAGTCTCATTTCATATGCTATGAGAACTCCATGTAATTATTCCTTGCTGAGTTTGTCCAGATTTGCACTGTATTCTAAGACCGATACCTTTGGGTTGAATCTCCCTGGTAACGTTCTAAGAATATTCTGTATAATAGTCTTCTCTTCAACTGGCTCTCCCAATCCTTCAAGAGTATTGGTTATTTCATCAACATATTGGAAGTATGCAGCAATGTTGCAATCTTCTTTCATTCTGAGTTGCTCAAATTTTGTTCTATAGATTTGAAGCTTTGCTTATTTGACATTTGAGTCACCTGCATATATATTCTCAAGCTTGTCCCATACATTTTTAGCGGTTTTACAACCCAACACCTTATGATAAGCAGATTAAATAAGTATACTGATAATATTCTTTGCTTTGCATCATTTACCAAATTATTCTTACCTTGTTCATCAGCAGTTGTTAAATCCATTTGAGCAGTGTCCCATACTTCGTAACCTTGCGCCAAGAGATAGACCTCCATTATTCCTTTCCAAAGTGCATAATTATTTCATTTGTAAATTCCATTCTTGGTATGCTCACTGACCTCCTTCCAGCTGATGCTTGCACTATTGGAAAGGAACAAACTACGAAACCAATTGTTGGAAAGTCGAGAGGGGGTGGTGATATTCCCTTCAATTAGAGGCATTACTTAATCTTCGATTATTATCAGTGCTTGTACAATGATAGTAGCAAACAAGAGGAACAAAAATGCACAGAGTTTTTAAGGTGGAAATCCACACTGGGACAAAAACCACCTAATGCTTTTCTAATAATTCTTTAATATTCAACTCCAATTGAAAATAAAGCTCCAACTTCCTAGAATCTAGAAAAGCATTCTTCTCCAGTTCCCACCGGATGAATGCTCCAACGCCCGAGATTCTTCAGTAGTCAACTAAACGGATGCCTCAACACCCAATGATCTACAACTCACCCTAGCACCACCCTACCACCCTATAGAAGAATAAAATAAGAATGGACTCTCATACCAGGGAAAATGGTCCACTTTACAATGATATAGAAAGATGTAGAAGAAGAAGATATACTAGACCATAACCCCAACTTTAAAAAAACCACCTAATGATGATCCTAGACCTCCCAACACTACCTCTTCAACCCTTGGCAGATAGATACTAGTACAAATTGTACAATAATGTATTTACAATGACTAAGTACAATGATACCTTTACAATGATTGTATGCAGTGCTGCCCACTTGAAGACCTCATATGATGAACTTATTGCTGCTGTTATGCACCTTGGTTGTTGCTCTTTTCATGCTAGCCTCTGCTGCACCTTGCTTTGCTTTTCTACCGTAGAAATTCTGGTCCTCTGCAACCCTTGACAACACATGATCTAGCTTTTTCTTCCCTTCTAGGAGCTCGATATTGAATCTGGTGTATCTCTTTCATTTCAGATCCTAAATATCTTATTTTCGGTCCTGTAGTATTTCTCTAAGTCATATTTCCAATGCCATAGGTCTAACCCAATTTGGATTCTTGAAGAGAGATTTATACCCAATCTCTCACAATGCCCTAATTATGGACTGTTTCAGCAGACCGCAATTGTACGGCGTGCCACGTGTCACTGTTTCTTCATTTTTTTTGAAATTGATAGAGAAAAAATTGCAGACTGTGAACTATTCGTCACTTTTTACGACATTTCAATCTGATACTCAAAGAGAGAGTTATGACGAATTTACCAAGGTCACTTCTTTGAGATGAATTTTAGGAGCCTACAAAAACCCTGACTTACACAGATCATATCTCCAAAAATGTTCCGCATATTGATCTGAAATTTTTACTGAAGCTTCCTCAAGCTTTTGGCTTCGCCTCATAAAAATTTCAGCTTCTCAACGTTCGTAGAAAAAAATTTAAAGCGAAAATTCCAAGATGACCTGTTTCAGATGGCCGAATCCCTTGCATAAGGAGGAAATGAAGATCACAATTTATATGAATGCTTAAGTTGAGAGGGGCTTCAACAAGTGAATGTGGGAGGGATTTGGGCTTATAAAAATAATAGTACTTTAAATGACCTTCTTCCCAACTCCATGGGGTTTTAGCCCACTAACTGGGGGTACAAACTTCAAACATGAATATCTCTCAAACCGTGAAGAATTACATGGCGTGCCATATATCAATGGAAACATATCGACAAATAGAAACCATCAAAAGAACTATTGACCTAGAATATATTAATTTGGTAAGTCAAAAATCCCATGCAATATTGGGTTAGCCCCTGGTGCTGCTTGGGTTGACATCAATGACAACCGCTGATCAACAATTTCAGCCCCAATTATTTATGGAAAAGGAGCTAGCCATGTGTTTTTTATGTAAAATACTCTAGAAGAGTCTATATTGTAACTCTATTTAAGATTTTATGTAGTCAAAATTAACCACTAGTAGGTTTTCTGGTTTTGTTATAATCGAGCCACTGGGAGGAAGAGGCATACCATTCTTTCGAGAGAATTTGTTCCATAGCTGATCAAATGTAGCTAGGAGAGATAGGAGGTAGAGAACACAGAGAGCATATGTGCACTATAGTAGACCATGGGCCACAGGCATTACTTCTTTGTACCTGCATCCATATTTCCAGACATAGAAAGAGAGCGAAGCGGCCTCACGTTCTAGCTAGGTTTTTCTCCCGAAGGGGTTTCCCAGAGAGCATATATAGTGTCTTGCGTGTGTGTTATTATTTTTTCGTTCTCTATTTTTCTGCCTAATTTCCATTCACATGTATGCATTAATTATAGTTAAATCCACAAATCTTAAAGCTTAATAAACTATAATAGTGTATAATTTTCATAGTTTTAATATAATATTATTAGATATGTTGTGACGAACTGTCCAGTGGAATATCCATGGAATTTTATGGATCATTTAGTATCAAAGAAGATTTCTTTGGGTATTTGTTGATATTTTCAATGGATCTAGGTCTACGGGGTTGAAAACCATAAAACCATAATCATGGTTAACGAATCTGTAAACAAACCTTGTGATCCTACAGAGGTGAGGTTTTCGTGGCTCAAAAAAAAAAGTCACAGATATAAACTGCAATGTAAACCTCCTCATGGCCCTAAGAAATAATCTAGGGATATTTGGAGAAGACCAGGGTTCGAATGCATAGGAAAAATCATAAGGGGTATTGGGAGATCGGGAAGACACAGAGAACTAGTTGAAGAAGTAACCCGGAAAATATCAACCCAGTTCGAGTATAGTGAATCAATCCATTTTCAAAATGGAAACAAAATTCAATATCAAGTCATACCATGGCAAGATTGATGCATCAAATTTGAACCACTGGTTACAACAACTGCAAGTTTATTTCAGCATTCATCAAATCGAGGAAGCACAAAATATATCATACGCATGGCTAAAATTAGAGGGCCATGCACTGACTTGGTGGTAGAGCCACACAAAATCCCTAATGTTGGAGGGAAAACCTCCAATTACTAAGTGGGAGGATTTGAAATCCCTAATTAAATCATATTATTATCTCATTTGGTACGTGGAGGATGAGTGGATTTGGTGGCATTACTTCAGGAAAAATTTAGTCCATAGCATGCATGAGTACACCAAAGAACTCAAAAAGATGGCTATAATGTTGGGTATCTCTCCAAATAACCCAGATGTACTCCTCAAGTATTTGGGGGGTTCGCACTGCCATCTTCATGAGTAAATGATGTTTTTAAGACCAAATCGGTGGACGTGGCTTGTGTACAGGAACATTATCTACTGAACATAGGACTAAAAAGAGTGCAATCAAGTAGATCAAAGAATAAGGCGCAACAAGAATATTTTAAGGAGGGGAAGAAGAAGTAAAAGGGGTAAATATAAAAATACGTCAACCATAGCACACCAGTGAAAAGCTCCTAGAAACCACTACAACCACTGCAACATTGATGACCATATAGAGGAGAAGTGTTGGAATTTGCATCAAGAGCTAAACCTGAAGAACAAGAATAAACATAATAAGAAGAAGAATATCATGGCCACTGATTCGAGCAACCAAGTTGAAATCATCTCAAACGTGTATGAGAATATTTCTTATACATCAATGCAAAACGAGGTGAATTTTAGTAGCCTTCAACAACAAGAAGAGAAAGAAATGAAAAAACTCTTCCATATAAGATACAGGTCAACAAGACAAATAATGATACTCTTTTTGACTTGGGATTGCAGATGAATCTCATTGTAGCAGAGCTAGTCAATAATTTGGGGCTAGAAGTTCATGATCATCCAAACCCATATCCACTAGGATGGGTAAATAAGGATGCGGAGCTCAAGGTAAAAAAATAGTTCAAAAATATATTTTCTATCAGTGTTGATTTTATTGATGAAGTAGATATGGATGTGGTTCCCCTTGATATAAGTGGAGTCATGTTTGGGAGCCCATACATGTGCATGTGTAAATTCATGAGGAGAGCTAACCAGTATTGACTCATCAAGGATAGAAAATTGTTCCTCATCAAAGCGCACAAAGACAAGTCGAAAATTTCATTGTTAAGTTCCAACCAATCCAAGAAATTGATCATTTTATACAAGTATGTTTTATTGTTTTTATGAGAAATTCAATCTGAAGAGGAGTCAATAAGAGGCAAGGCATCCCTGGAGGGGTGTACTAAGAAATAGAAACAACAATTGGAGGATGTTTACATGCATACAAGGATGTGTTCTAAGAGCCTAAAGGGTTACCACCTAAGAGAGAAGTGGATCACGATATCCAACTATTTCTAGACTCCCCATTTCCAAATACTAAGCTATACAAGAAGTTTTTTATAGAAGCAAGTGAGGTGAAGAAACAATTGCAGAGGCTACTGGAATAGGGTGTCATTAGACCAAGTACATCACCATGTGGTTCACCCATCATTGTGGAAAAGAAGGACGAGACTTATAAAATTTGTATATATTACATGGCGTTGAATAAAATCAAGCTTAAGGACAAATACTACCTAGCCAAGATAGACGATCTGCTAGATTAGTTACAGCAAGAAAAGTATTTCACCAAGTTTAACTTGAAGTCTAGATATCACCAAGTTTGAGTCAAAGAACAATATACATGGAAGATCGCCTTCAAAACCAGGCAAGGTTTGTATGAGCGGTTAGTTATGTCATTTGGCCTATGTAATGCACCAGCCACATTTATGAGATTAATGAATGACATATTGTGCATTTTATAGATTCATTTGTTATTTTCTATATGGATGATATAACATTATATAGTGCTACCGGGGAGGAGAATATTTCACATTTGATGCAGGTGTTGGAAACATTGAGGAAGCACCAGCTGCTAGTAAATCTCAAGAAGTGTGAGTTTGTGCAGTATTCTTTGGTGTATCTGGGGTATGTCATTAGTGGATGATAACTAAAGATAGATCCTTCCAACATGAATTCCATCATGAAATGGTAGCTTCGTGCTAATGTTTATAAGGTCCGGAGTTTCATTACAGTAGCACAGTACCTGAGGAAATTCATAGCTTCATTTTCAGTGATAGCAACACCACTCCACGCCATAACATAAAGTGGCAATAGTTTCCAATGGGGAAAAGGTCAATAGAAGGATTTTGAGGACTTAAAGAACAAGATCAATCAAGCACCAGTTCTCACATTACTAAACTTGCAGCAGACCTTTGAAGTAGAGACAGATGTGAATGGGTATGTTATGGGAGTTTTCTTGATGCAAGGAGGAAGGCATATATGCTACCATTCTAAAGTATTTCATGGGGCAGTCATTAACTATCCTATATATGATATGGAGCTTTATTTCGTGGTGCAAGTTGTGAAGAAATCGAATCACTATCTAATGGGAAAGGAGACAGTAATCCACACATATCACCAGTTGTTGCAATACTTGTAGGCCTATAGTAAGCTACAACATACTAAGCCTTACAAGTGGATGGGGTTTTTACAACACTTTCATTTAGTGATCAAGTATAGGAAGGGTAGCACAAACAATTTGTTGATATGTTTTCAAGACCACCCACATCAATGATTACAGCTTTTGGGACTTTTATGCACATCGATCCATTCCCCCATGATGCATACAAAGAGGCATATTCAGATGATGAGGACTTGAAGGAGGTGTATTAGTAGTTGTAAAGTCAGATTCATGTGCACGATGGCAACAACACCTTTTACTACCATCTTCAGGATGGATTACTCTGTAGACTGGATAAGCTATTTGTTCATAAAGGTGATCGTTTCTAGTTGATTATATAAGCTCACACCTCCAAGGTTGCATGGCACTATGGTGTAGGGAAGATCATGGCTAACTTGCAGAGGTATGTGTATTGTCCCAAGATGAAAGAGCAGGTAGCTAGATTCATAAGAGATGAATCCTTTGTTGTACCAACAAGCCTAGAAATAGGAAACAGGATCTATATCATCCCTTACCTATATGTACTGATCCTTGGAACGCATTTCCATTGAATTTGTGGGAGTTTTACCGAAAAACAAGAAGGGACATGGCTACTTGATCGTGGTAGTTGACAGGTTCATCAATATGTCTATTCTGATGCCCTATAAAAATACTATCAGCAAAAAAGACGTAGAAAACGTGTTATTTGGACATGTATGGGTGAACTTTTGGATACCAAGGAGAATCATCTCGAACAAGGATATAATATTTCTTAGTTCATTATCGAATACATTTTAGGAGAAGATGGATACAAAGTTGAAGAGATCTACAACATTCCATCCACAGACAGATGGGCAGACAAAAGCAGTCAATAGGACTTTGGTGCAACTTTTGAGGGGATACAACTAGAAGAATCTAAAGACCTGGGATGAATATCTAGTATATATACAACATTCCTACAACAGACCAGTCCACTTTTCTACAGGAAGGTCCCCATTTTAGACTTGTTTTGGATATTTTCCACCTTCACCTTTTGATATTACATATGGGAAATAGTGAGGAGAGAGGGAATATCTTACAGGAGATTCTTTGAGGGCTGAAAATTTTATAGATAAGATTATTCAAATCCATCTACAGGTATAGGAAACATTACAGAAACCATAGAAGAAGTATAATGCCAGGCATGATCAACACAGAATAGAGAAATCATTAAAGGTGGGAGACAAATTATGGATATAATTGAACAAGGATAAATCATAGGGGGGCTGTAATAAAATAAATACTCTAAGGTATGGTCCATTTGAGATACTATAAAATGTGGGTGATAATGCCTATCGACTCATTTTACCACCATATAGGTGCATTTACTCAGTTTTGAATGTAGATAATTTGAAACTCTATGATCCTTCCATCCTAGATCAGGAAGAGGAGCATTTCCTACCTTCTGTGGAGTATTTGGCACCTGACACTCAAGCAGAGTTGACAGAGGATAATTTTTTTCAAAAGAGGTCCCAAACTATAAGACAAGGATAGCATGATCTTTGGTAGATTGGGTTGAAGGGACAACTTCTAGGAAAATCTAAATCGCACACAAAAGAGAAGGTGGAGGAAAATTTTCCTCAAATCATTCAGTAAAATATTTGGGGGAACAAAAGCCTCCAAAAATTGGGAGTTGTGATCTGAATTGAATCCTTATATTTTTTTTCATCCATCTCGATGCATTTGGAGTCGAAAAAGTGGATTAATCAACTCACGAGACCATTTTTACCGGTGGGACCTAGTTTGGAAAAATGGGGTCTGAAACCTTCTGAGATCATTTTGAGGCATCAAACGATCTCTTTTGGTGGTTAAAATTTTCCTATTTAATTCATAACCTTTTCATGCTATTCTACACACAGATATATTTCCAACAGTGTAAGAAGCACGTCAATCAAAGTCTGTATGCAAAATTTATTCCACTCAGAATTTAACCTTCCTATTTTCACACCTATAGCTTGGGAGGATGCCACGTCAGCCCTCGTTATTTATGGAAAAGGAGATAGCCATGTGTTTTTTATGTAAAATAATCTAGAACAATTTATATTGTAACTCTAGTTAAGAGTTGATGTAGTCAAAATTAATCACTAGTAGCCTATCGAGCTGTGTTATAACTGGACCACTAGGAGGAAGAGGCATTCCATTATTTCGAGAACATTTTGTTCCATAGCTGAGAAAAGATAGCCAGGAGGGATAGGATATAGAGCACATAGAGAGGATTTGTGCACTATAGCATTCCACATTCCACGGGCCATAGGCATTACTTCTTTGTACTTGCAGCCATATTTCTAGACAGAGAAAGAGAGAAAAGCGGCCTCATCTTCTAGTTGGGTTTTTCTCTCGAAATGGTTTCCAAAAGAGCATATCTTGTGTCTTGTGTGTGTGTGTGTGTGCTTATTTTTTCATTCGCTAATTTTCTCCATAATTTCCATTCAAATGAATGCACTAATTACAGTTAAATCCACAAATCTTGAAGTTTAGTAAACTAATAGTGTAGAATTTTCAGATTTTTAATATAATATTATTAGATCTATTGTGAATAATTTTCCAGTGGAATATCCACAGCAGTTTACAGATCAGGTTTCTCTAGCGCTGCACTATTAGGGCTAGTGGTGTTCATTGTCTTAATGTATCTTGGAATTTTTACTTAATTCAGAAGCTCGTTGAGCCAACACACTCTCATGCATATGTCTTAAATATTGTAAAATTATTCTTTAAACATTTGAGAAGTATGTTTCTTTCATCTGTACTAAGGAAATTGAACTATTCTGGTGGATTTTTATTTGGAGATCAAAAATACGCTTAAAAATTAAAGTTCTCATAATCTCCTGAAACCGACATCAAGTCATAGTGTTCATCATCCTGATTCCAACGACGCTTGAATCACATCAACCTGATGTTGTATGAAGAAGTTATGACGCTCTGAATTTTTTACAAATATTTTTAAAAAATGTAGATAGGTTGGTTGGGCTACTAACTGGTAATTTTTTATTGTTGACGTCATAATGACATTAGCATTCCAACTAGGCTTACGAGGGGGAAAATCAGAGCCCGCCAAGTATCGATCCATATAGGGGTGAGTTGGCATAATTCTATTGGTTCGTTGGTGTGAAGCATCCCAATCAGAGGCCACCACGTGGCCCAATGAGAAGATGCCATTTGGAACCCCATGGTTGGCAAAAAATTTGCAAATGTGACTCAAATACCTCGGCGAGGTTCGACCCCTCGACCTACCACAACCAAAATTTGTGCTCTACCAGTGTACCACACAATTTTTCTTTACGTATATAGGTGTCAGGTTATATTTCAATTAATTGTGTTTTGGTGTTGGGAGGAGGGATCAGGAAACTAGCCCCCACTCCCAAGTCACATTACAACCATATTCCCATAAACTATGGCATTTTGCGGAGAGGGATGGGTAGTAAGCCCTAGCCCCTGGTTGAATTCCCATCATATGACTAGGCATAGTGCTTAGTAGATAGGGGTTGGTCCTTAGCCCTAGACCCTGGACATAACACCATGCAAAGGACCATGGTGGAAGGCTCAACGAAATAGCAAAGGACTCAACCTCAACCCAGGGTCCCATGGGAGGCCATAGAACCGCAACGAAGAAGGCTATGCGAGAGGATGCAGGTGGATAATCCCCAGCCCTTGGTATTATCATCATCCATGTGACCTAATCCTTGGAGAATCAAATGCCTAGCCGGAGTTGGCAAGCGGTTGGCCCTAACCCTCGGCCACATAGACACCACATGACCATGCCCTAATGGAAAAGGAGTCAAAGCTAGCGAGGGCGAACCGTTGGTCCCAGCCCCAACCTTATGGGCACCATGTGGACCACATCTTGTGCATAGTACTATTGGTAACATTAACGAGGAAAAAAATTACCCATTTTTCAGATCGTGTCGGTCCCGAGCCAAATTGTGACTTGGAAAACCATGTAAAGGGCGAAATTGTAGGACAGTTAGCAAGTTTGGCTAAAATGTAGGACAAATAATAGAGCTTGGCTTGGAGAAGCATAAATTGCTTAATTTTTCACCTTTTTTAGATCAAGAATAACTTAGATGGGGGTTTTTGAGCGTCCCGAACTCAATGGCAGACACGTTTTTCTGATTTGATCACTTATGTTGGAATTTTTTCAAAAGCAAGTATTTTGGTGCCAGAGACAATCATTGGTTTGAAGAAGTATGAAGGCATTTTGAGCATGGAAAGAGCCTATTCATAGGTTTTCCAACCTTCTAATTTCATTTGCAGCAGTTTTTACTTCAGTATAGCATCTCTTTTTAGTATTTTTAACTTATGTGTTCATAAGAGAACCTCTTTTTAGCACTTCAATGTGGAGTTGTTGCATGTTTTTGTCCATGGATTTCAGGGGGAGTACAAGGACATGTTGTGTGAGCCCTTTTTATGTTTAAATTTTCATGACTTACTATAGGGAGTCATATTCTTGGATTGAGAATTATTTGTAGGAGAAAAAAGTCACTCTACTACACCTCTACTGTCAACAATTGTATGTACTCATTTGCTACTGAAATCAATAGAGTGGTCTAGTTGTTGGAGCAGGCCCAGAGATGTAACCCAAGAGGGGTGAAGTCTGTCATAAAATGTTGGTTTCTTCTCTTCATGTTTTTTTCATTTTGAGTTGCATGTGAATGTGTCACATTTTAATTTTCATATGTAAACCAAATTCAACATCTTGAAGAGGTTGTGAAACTTTTTTACCTTTAAAGACCCATTTTTTTTACTTAAACAACGTCATAGGATGGTTATTTTTTGATAGGAGGTAGTTCTCCTCCAATTTTTAGATCAGGTGGTATCATAGCAGGTTCTAACCAAGTTTCAAGTATGGGAAAGAAAATGAAGCATCAAAGACTCCAAGATTTAGAGGAGAGTAATATATCTCTTCGAATGGAGAGTATTGAGTTTGTAATATTCCCGAATGGGAAAACTAAGTAATACATGCATTGAAAACGCATTTTCAGAAATATAAGCATGAAAATAAAAACACAACCCATGGATCATTTAGATTTCACATTATAGCAACTAGATCTGAGAGGAAATAAGAAACAAATAACTTTTTCTAGTTAAACAGGCCCCCCATGCTCAAAACAACCCAAAAACACTAAAAAACCCAAGATTTACTACAACACATGTTACTGCATAAAGTGATAACGTATTTTATAGAGTTTTTATGCTCAGAAATATAGAGACAAATCATATCTGCTATTATATTAATCAATGGGGCATAAAAACGGAGATCTAGTCTCTTTTACATAGATCCAAGATGACCCAGGAAGGGTTTCTTGACAGAAATGATATACATGAAATTTTTTGCTGCAGATCTATGGCTGAATCATGCTATATGGCTAAATCACTACATAAATATGGCTGATCATGCAAAGAAATGGCAATAGACTCTCCTACTAGCTTTCTGGGGAAAAGGTTGATCCTCCTCCTAGGAAACGAGCTCTTAAAACAAGAGATTAAACCCCTCCACTTCAATACCTTAAGAAACAATGTAGTTCTCCAAGGGATTGTGTTGTTGCTAAAGGTGACTACTTGGCCTAACACCAGATAGTGGAAAATATAGCACAGGATGCTCTCCTTAGATTTCTTAAACAATATCTCCAAGCAAGAGTGGGGAATTCCTGCATGAGAAAACCCTTGCATTAAATAGTGCAACAAACTTAGCTAAATAGCCAAAGGATGCAGAAAGTCTAAACAGAACACATACAAAATATAATCTTCAATCATGCTCCATATGGCTGCCATTCCCTCCCTTATATAGTTGATGAGCTTCCTCACCAAGGGTCCCACCCAATTATGAGGTTGCTTCCATGAAAAGGCTCCTCCACCAAAATTACGTTGTATCCATTAGTGCCACTCATCTATTTACAATGCTATTTGATTTAGTCATCCTTGACTTGATATTCATGCATTGTCTCTTTTCACACCCAAGGTGTCTTTATTTTGACTAGGTAGATTGATCTTCATTCACACTGAGTTGTCTTTATTTATGATCCACTCCTCATATAATAATGTTGTTGACTTGGTCAAACTTGACTTTGTCCACACATTTTAGACCCTGTTCATACATGAGGATGTTTAATCTAGTTATTAACATGATCCCCTTTCACATTATGAGGGATTTCATGCCTACTTAAGTAACGTATGAGCCTCCTTGCCCATTTATTCATTTAACTAGATAACAAAAGAAAATTTAATATTCCTATTAGCTGCATGCTAATTTAGGAATATTATAGTATTCCCCTCCAAAAGGTTGCTTTTCCTCAAGAAACTGCAAGGGTGTTGCAAAATCTCCCCTCCTCCTCTTGGGGCCTCCACATCAAATGGTCTCCACCATTGCTTCATATATTCTGCAACAATTCTGCCTCCCAATGGTTCCTCCCAAGTGTGTAATTTGGCCTTTGGTAGATCACCCAAATGGCTCTCATCATGAAATAATGGAAGGTCTATATGGAAACCTTCTTGTTGTTCAATGGCCTCCTCAAGATAGAAGTGATGACAATCATGGGGAACTTCAACACCAATGAAAGGCTCCCATATCCATGTTATCATCCAAATGAAATCAATCACCTCCCAACTTGGTAATTCATAGAAAGTCTCCTCCCAAATTCTCATGAAAGGCATGTCCAAAGTGCTCCAAACAATCATATGAACCACCTCATAAAGAAACAAGTGATCTACTATAGTGGTCATATAGTCTTCCATGCTCCCCTTGAAACATGTAGTGCAAAAATTGTGGGAAATTTCTTCCCCCAAGGACACATCCAACCAATGTGTCTCTCCTCCAATCATGCTCCCAAAAAATATAAGAACATATTCAGCATACGAGATCATAATTTAATTCATGCTAGCTGCCATATGTAGTAAAGGAGAAGGAAAATGGTCCCTCATGTGCAACCAGCGCAGTTTTACTCCTAACTACCATAGAATATGATATAAAAAGTGTTCTTCCCTACACTTGTGTGTTGTCCCATCCTTCTTGTATGCTTGGAGAAGGTGTATGATAGTTGGTGCTAATGAAGCACACCATGAAGAAAACAACATCTCCCAAAAATCTCTTAGGGAATGGTCAACATCTCCATTTCTCATGGCTCCAAATAACCCATGAAGCCCATAAGAAAGAGTGCCCCCTCTTGGAGAAAAGCCCTGCATATGAGTGTTAATAAAATACAAGCATATAGTAGATACATCATGATGTTTAGAAATATAAGACTTACCATACACTTGATTCAAATCAGTGAGGTAACTCATGGATGAGCTCCCTCTCACACCCAATGAATAAGGAGGTGATGATGATAAATCTTCCGAAGAGCTATGTTCTTCCTCAACCAACAATTGATCTATGCACTTCTTCATATGAGAGTGCGTCTCCTCTTTGAAGTTGTCCCACATGAATCCCTCTAAGATAGTACAGTATGCTCTAATGAAACCAGTGGGTTTGGAAAGAAAGATCTCATAGGTTGCATTAAGTAGTTTATACTTAATCTTGGAGTCTCTATCCAAATAGATTTGATCATGAGAATAAATGACTCTATAACTACTTTATACCTCCCATCCATCCCTTTCCCATCAAGAACCTTACATGTGAAGAGGTCCTTGTAATATTCCATCAAGAGTTGGGACTCCCAATAAGGATCTAGGCTCCCCAACAATGACAGCTCTAGAAATCTGAAATGTAGCCTCTGCCATAACATGGCTCTCCTCTTTGACATGCTTGATGCCAAAGTCACATGATGGAGTACTATCAACTTTCTTTTTCTCCCTCTCTTCCAGCTGATCTTGCTCAAGACAAGATTGAAGCAGATGGAAGTCAACCTCTCCTTGAAAAGTTTTTTCCTTCCAAAACTTCCTTAATTTGGCCCATGCATGCAAGAGTGTTGATATCCTCTTGTCATGTTCAGAAATCTTTCTTGTGTATGGAAACATCATTGGCTACTTAAAATATATGGAGTGGCCCTTTGATATTATGCCCATGCCATCATAGATTTTAGAATTCTCCTTTTCTAGCACAAATTGATAAATGGGAGATAGCAATGTCCATTTCATAAAATTGCTTACCTCTCCTTTGAACCCATGAAATATTCTCTGCACTGTGCTAGCTTCTCCCAAGGCTCCCTCCTTAGACAAATATTTAAATGCTACCCACAGTTGAGAGAACACTTTATTCTTCTTCCAATTAGGGGGTCTCCCTGGTGCAATGCCTCCATGCAAAGAGACATCAAGGTATAGAGCAGGATGTACACGTGTGTGGACATATTTTTCCTTGCATTCACTACACAAATCCTCCTGCCTTCTTTGTATATCAACCTTCTTAAATAAAGAGGGGTGTATACTCCTCATCATATTTTTCTTGCCCTCCCCTTTATCTTCTTCTATCTTCAAGATCTCACCATTTGATAATGATGGCACATGTTGCACATGGATTGTGCCATGATTTCCATATGTGAGATTCTTTGGAACTCCTTGCAAGAGTGCAATAGTTTATCCCCCTGGAGCAAGTGCTCCATATTCCTCTTCATGAGGTCCTAGATGTGCTCTTGATATGACTATGTTGTTATCTCCATCCTTCTCTTCCTCCTCGTCAATAGTTGAAAATGCCTCAACATCAATAAGAGACCTTATATTTTGGTCTTCTTTTGAAGGAGGAATCTCCATGTCTTCCTCTTGAGAAGAAAGCTCCTCATGCAATGGGGATCTTGCCTTTGGCAAAGTATCATACCAGTTTTCATCCCCTTCAATGGTTTTCTGAAATGCAGCTAAGTTTATGGATCCTTTCAACCCATGCAAAATTTTTGTTTGATTTGGTTTGATAAACTCCATAGAAGGTGTTTCATAAGATTTTTCATAAAACCTTTCCACTATTCTTCTAATGAACTTTTCATAAGTAGATGTATTTGCATTCTTTAAGGAAAAATATTTAAATAACCACCAAGCATAAGCCTTACCCTCAAGATGCAGAGCTGCTTCTTTGATGGCTTCATCTTCAGAAACTTGATGTTCTTGCACATAGGTGTCTAGCTCCTTCACCCAAGACCTAGCTGGAAATTTAGGTGATCCATCAAAAGTAGATAGAAAGAATCTACCCACACCATGCTACTTGTTCCTTGTGCTTCTTTCCTCCTTGATCTTGCAAAACCCTTTGAAATTCAAGTGATCTTTGAACCCCTTATATTGAGCTTCATACTCTTGCAAATAATCACCAAGAGTCTCCCTCTTTGGCACATCTCCTTTCTCCATCGCATTTGTCTTGAACATGTGGTTGGTAGAGCATTTTAAATCTGATGGTGTGGCTGAATACTCACAACCATAATATGAAGAATTAGATCTTTCCTCATGTATAATTCTTGTAGATCTTGTTGAGGGATCTCCATGTTTTTCCCTCCTCATTTCGTTGATGTCCTTTTTTATGCCATGCAAAGTGTGTAGAAGAAGCTTTGTGAACTTCTTCCCTCTAGAAAATAAGGGTTTGCCTTGATCCCTTTTGCAGATCCTCTCCCTCTCATGAGAATATTGCATCATGGTTGTAGTACACAGGCTGAGCCAAGATTAGGGCTCTGATACCACTGTAATATTCCCGAATGGGAAAACTAAAAAATACATGCACTGAAAATGCATTTTTCAGAAATATAAGCATGAACAGAAAAATGCAGCCTATGGATCCTTTAGATATGACATTATAGCAAATATATTTGAGAGGAAATCAGAAACAAATAACTTTTTCCTAGTTAAACAGACCCCCCATGCTCAAAACAACCCAAAAACACTAAAAACCCCAAGATTTACTACAACACAAGTTACTGCATAAAGTGAAAATGAAGTTTATAGAGGTTTTATGCTCATAAATATAGAGACAAATCAGAACTGATATTATATTAATCAATGAGGCATAAAAACAGAGATCTAGTCTCTTTTACATAGATCCAAGATGACCCCGGAGGGGTTTCTTGACAGAAATGATATACATGAAATTTTCTGTTGTAGATCTATGTCTGAATCACATTGTATGGCTGAAGCACTGCATAAATATGGCTGATCATGCAAATAAATGGCAGTAGACGCTCCTACTAGCTTTCCGGGGAAAAGGTTGATCCTCCTCCTAGGAAACTAGCTCATAAAATAAGGGATTAAACCCCTCCACTGCAATACCTTAAGAAATAACGCAATTTATCCAAGGGACTGCATTTTTGCTGAAGTTGAATGCTTGGCCTAACACCAGATAGTGGAAAATATAGCACAGGATGCTCTCCTCATATTTCTTAAAAAATATCTCCAAGCAAGAGTGGGGAATTCCCGCATGAGAAAACCCTTGCACTAAACAGTGCAAAAAACTTAGCTAAACAGCCAAAGGATGAAAAAAGTTGAAACAGACCACATACAAAATATAATCTTCAATCATGCTCCATATGGTTGTCATTCCCTCCATTATATAGTTTATGAGCTTCCTCACTAAGGGTCCCACCCAATTATGAGGTTGCTTCCATGCAAAGGCTCCTCCACCAAAATTATGCTGTCTCCATTAGTCCCGCTCATCTATTTATAGCACTGTTTGATTTAGTAAACCTTGACTTGATGTTCATGCATTGTCTCTTTTCACACCCAAGGTGTCTTTATTTTGACTAACTAGATTGATCTTCATTCACACTGAGCTGTCTTTATTTATGATCCACTCCTCATATAATAATGTTGTTGACTTGGTCAAACTTGACTTTGTCCACACATTTTAGACCCTGTTCATACATGAGGATGTTTGATTTAGTTATTAACATGATCCCTTTTCACATTATGAGGGATTTTATGCCTACTTAAGCAACTTATGATTCTCCTTGCCCATTTATTCATTTAACTAGATAACAAAACAAAAATTAATATTCCTATTAGTTGCATGCTAATTTAGGAATATTACAGAGTTGAGGAGATTACTTGAAGTTGTAGAGGAGGAGAAAAGGAAAATGTGCCTACAGTTGCAACAGGTGTTGGAGGAATAGATTGGTGCATTAGGGAATTTTGAGGTATAAAATGGGCCTCCTAAGGGAATTATAAAATAATAGTGGAAATAATAAAATAAGATTAGATTACATCATCAAATTTTACAGGGAAAAAAGAAAAAACTATTTTTTCAACTTATCTCCCTATGGGTTTATTAAAATTTTGAGCAGAAACATTTGTCGGATGCAGAATTTAATTCATCATCCAAGGATTACCCATGTTGCATACTTCTGATGGACTATGCTACACGAAAAATGAGAAATACATGAAAAACGTGATTTCAATCATGTTTTCTCATGTATTTTTCATTTTTCGTGTACCAGGGTCCATCAAAAGTATGCAACATGGGTACTTGTTGGATGAGGAATTAAATTTTCCATCCAACGAGTACTATTGCTTGAAATTTGAGTAAAACCTTAGGGACATAAGTTGAAAAGTAGTTTTATTATTTATTATTTTTTAATCTTTTTACTTTTTTACTCCAAAAATTGTGAATCATCCCCCATGTTTGACAACATCATATTGAATCCTATTGGTTCTTATAAATTTTATTTTGGTTGTACATTGTTCTTAGGAGGCCCATTTTAGACCTCAAAATTCCCCTACCGATATTTCCTTTCCAAAATAAGCAAGGAATCCCTCCAAGATGAAGCCAATTTTTGGGCATGGTCCAAACACAAGATATGGACCTTATGTTGAGAATGATGTTTGTGATTTTTTTTAGCATCTAAAATATTCTCCTTATGTTCTTGTTTGTAAAATTGGGTGGATTTATTTATCATATAATTTTTCATCAACATCTGAAATAGAAAATATGGGTGACAAATCAAAGGAGGCAATTAGCATCTCTAGTTCCACTCCTTCGACTAATGTTGATAACACATATTTTTCAAATTTTGAAAAGAATACCAGATGTATTGGTATAAATATTTTAACATGGATGGGTTATGATGGGAGAGGTCTCAGAATCAGTGGATAAGTATCACTAATCCTATCGAGGTAAAGGAACGACCACAATATGAAGGATTGGGTTATGGTCATGCATAAATTGGAGAGTGCTCTAAACTTGTTGAGGAAAAGAAATCATTAAGTGATGATATGTCATAGCATGATGGTGGTGATAATGGAAAATTGTCTCCAAAGAAATATGAATGTTTCAAGGGACATGCAAAGTCCAGTCCTCATCATTAAATTCACTACCCAAAGGATAGGTATAAGTGATATGGGGATTTTAACAATGTTGGTCATTTTGATTATTTATGGGACATGTTTTCTTGCACATTTTTTGATGCATCTGACCATTTTTTGGTTGATTGTGAGAAATGTGAGGTGGTGGTCAAAATAATGGATCAAATCATTGGAACAAAGCATGATAAACATCTCTCAAGTTTGAATACTTCCTTGTCGATGGGAAAGCGAAAGAATTTTTGTACCCATTGTAAATTGAATGGGCACTGGATTGAACAGTGTTGGAAACTTCATCTGGAAGTTCATCCCAAGAAGGAAAAAGAGGTAATGTAATCCCTTGCAAGGAAAAAAACTGGTGGAAAAGAGGAAACTGGTGTATTTCCTAAAGCATCCTCCAAAGCAGAGCAGGTGAAGAAATAGAACCCATAATCTTGTGATAGGCGAAGAATGGGAAGACTATTTTGTATAGTTTGTTTTCTTTGTAAAATTGTAAATACTTGTTGTATATTCCCGCTTGGGTACTTTGCAAAGTGAAGTAATATACAATCACTTATCTGCAACAAGTGTGTTTTCTTTGACATGTTGTGTTGTTTTGGCTTGATTATGAGGCCAATTTTTTGGGAATTTTGGGATGAGAATTTTTGTGTCATCCAGTATGTTTACAATTTTGTCAAGCACTCACTGACATAATTGTTTCGATAAGAAGCTTGTTTCTGAATTTACTATTTGATAAATATTTTGTAGAAGATGATCATGATTATGTGGACAAATCCAAGTATGTCATTGAAAAAATGTAGTCAATGTACCTAAGAGTACAAGTGAAGTTTGAGGATAGTAAAGCAGAGTATGAATCAGTGCGTGGCAAGCATTGTGTCTCTTCTGATTTCCAGGTGGAGTATAAAGTTTTCTTAAACAAAGAGGGACTTCAAGATGAAGTTTGTTTGAGCCAAAGAAATATGGTATTCTAGAGAATGTTTCAGATTCCATCCATCACAGTTTTTCATGCATGTTTAAGAAGAATTGTAGCTTAATTCTTGATAGGAAGATAAGGACTTCACGCAGAGGCAAGGTTGAATACCTTGAATGGGGCTTTACAGCACCAATTCAAATAGAAAAAGTATTAATATTGGGAAATTTGATGATATTTTTCCTCATTTATTTACTATTTCAAGATAGACTTTTTGGTCCAAAATTTCCTAGTAAGGAGGTATGATCCAAGGATAAAAAATAAGCTCAAAAATGAAATTTCTCAAAATCTTCCAAAACCAGCATCAATTCATAGTGTTTGTTGTCTTGATTCCAATTATGCTTTAATAGCCTCAATCTGACATCATATGAAGAAGTTATGATGCTCTAAATTTTATGAACAACATCTAAAATATTTTCAGATGGGTTGGAATGGATGTTGACTCGGCAATTTGTACTATTGATGTCATGTTAATGTCAGCATTCAAACTGGGCATATGGGGGGGAAATTAGATATTTCCATGTGTCAGCCCATACAAGGGTAAGTTGGCATAATTTTCTTGGTTCATTGGTGTGAAGTGGCCCAATCATAGGCTGCCACATGGCCCAATGAGAATGTGCCATGTGGCACCCCTTGTTTGGCCAAAAATTTGCAAAAGAATCTTGAAGGCCTCAGCAGGGTTTGACCCCTTGACCTCCCACAACCAAAATTTTCTCTCTACCAGTGGACCACACAGTGTTTCTAGACCTATATAGGCATTGGGTTATATTTCAATTAATTGTATTTTGGCATTGGGAGGAGAGGTCAAGCGGCTAGCCCTGACCCCCAGGTCACATTACAATCATATGCCCACAACCTACGACACTTGGTTGAGAGGGAAGGGTTATAATCCCCAGTCCCTGGATGCATTCCCATCATATTATTAAGTGAAATTATTGGCATAGAGGTGTTGAGAATTAGCCCTGTTCCATGGTCATAACAACATGTACAAGACCACGGGGAAAGGGTCACCAAAGGGGGCAGGGACTCAAACCCAACCCTGGGTCCCATGGGAGGCCATATGACCACAGCAGAGGAGGTTATGCCAGAGGGAACGGGTGGATAAGCCCCAACCCGTGGTCTTATCATCATCCACATGACCTAATCCTCTAAGGAGCGTAGGCCTAGACGACGAGGGGGAGTTAGCCCCATCCACATGGACCCAACATGACCACACACCAATGGAAAAGGAGCCAAAACTGACGGGGGCGGATCGTTAGACCCAACCCTCAGCCTTATGGGTGCCATGTGGCCCTAATCTTGAGCATAGGGTTATTGTAGAAATTAATGAGGAAACAAATTGCCCATTTTCTAGTAGCAATCGCGTCAGTCCCTAGTGAAATTGCCGCTCGGTAGACTGTGTAAAGGGAGAAATTGTGAGACAGTTAGCAAGTTTGGCCAAATTGCAGGGTAGATAACGGAACTTCTCTTAGATAAGCATAACATGCTCAATTGTTAACCTTTTTTAGCTCAAGAATAGCCTATATGGGGGTTTTTGAGCATCTCAGACTCAATGGAAGCCTCATTTTTTTTATTTGAGCACTTTATGTTGGACTTTTTGTAGAACGAATTCTTTTAGTGCCAGAGAAAATCAATGTTTTGAAGTGGTATGAAGGAAGTTTTCACATGGAGAGAGCCTAGTCAGAGGTTTTATAGCCCTCTAATTTCATCTCCAGTAGTTGGTACTTCAGTATAACATCTCTTTTTAGTCTTTTCTCATTATGTGTTCATGAGATAAGCTCTTTTTAGCACTTCAATGTGGAGTTGTTGTATTTTTTTGTGCTTGGATTTTAGGTGGAGTACAAGGACATGTTGTGTGAGTCCTTTTTATGTTGACATTTTCATGATTTGTTGTAGGGAGTCATATTCTTGGAGTGAGAATTATTTGTAGGGGAATGTTTCTTTATAGGATAAGCAATCCACTCTATTGTCAACAATTGTATGTACTCATTTTCTACTGAAATTAATGGAGCAATCTAGTTGTTGGAGAAGGTCAGGAGATGTATCCTAGGAGGGGTGAACTCTGTCATCAAATTTTGGTTTCTTCTCTTCATGTTTTTTCATTTTTAGTTTCATGTGAATGTGCTACCTTTTAATGTTCATATGAAAACCAAATTCAGCACCTTGAAGAGGTTGTGAAACTTGTTTACCTTTAAAGAGCCATTTTGTTTACTTGCATAGTGTCAGAGGAAAATCGATCTTTTATAGGAGGTATTTCTCCTCTGATTTTCATATCAGCTTTAGTACTTATCTTTTTGAAGGTGTGTTGTATGTGTTTTAAAAATCATTGCTTGTAAGTGAACTATCTAACTATTTGTCCAACAATTCATTTATAAGTCATGCTCTTGTGTCTTTTATAGGTCAGTGCTATTACTCATCTTTAAAAGGCTCACTTTTTTCTCCCCCTTTGGTAGATGAACCTCGATACATTCCACAACTAAAAAACCACAAGGAATACTCACTTGCTAATCCAAATTACCTATGCATTACTCTCTCATGTTGAACATTGAGGCCAAGGAATATCTTTCAGAATATAGCATTTGGGCCTTATTTTCATAAGGGCTCCCACACCAAACAATGGAAATTATAATTGGTCCTTTTCATCAAGGAGACACCCTTGCATGTTGATGGTATCCATCACCGTAAATAGACATGTAAAATTATTGAGATGTGTACAAAATGATCAATCAACTTAGAATGAAATATGATGAATCATTAGAGGATTTTGTTGATAAATTTCTTCATCTTTGTTATGAGTTTCTTGAAGATGTGGATTGGGATTTCATGAATGAAAAGTTTCAGAATTTGGTTCGAATCTCTTTGGAATAATTAGAATCTAAACCATAGTCAATTCTCATCCGAAATTATGTTTTTCCAAATTTTCCACATCCACGAGACAACTCAAATATCAAAGGAGGAATCTACTACCTTTTTTTCTCTTCTTCTCCTCATTTTTCATTACCAAATAAAGTAGTCTCTTGTGCCTATGTTGGAATTGGAAAATATGGAAACAAAAATGTTTATCCACTTATTTCACCTTCATCTCCTTTCCATGATCAAAATTTCATCTAGGAAAACTTTGAATTTGTTAATAAATTCATGGAACCTGAGGTGAATATTGATCCCTTGATTCCCCGAGATGACATTGATGTGAATAATCAAAATCTTGAATCTGATATGAAAAAAAATCATTTTTTGTTCAAGGGATACCTAACATCCTCTATCATTTACACTTCATGACCCTATGTACCTTGATTTTATTAATCAATATGAGCCACTAGTAATTTCTCCAAATACTCTTGATTCTCAATCAACTATTTAAAAGGGTGATCAAGTACAAGGCGGTGACATTTCCCAGGTAGAGGAGAAAAAGGATGAAGATAATTTTAATCTTTCTTCCCTATTTCAACTTCCACTATGTCAAGATGATGTTCTACATCCATGTCTCATCAAAAATCTCATGATCTCGGTAATCATTCAAGTGAGATTGAATCCCTTAACCAAAATTAAACTTTGGGAAACCATTAACCTAATGAAAATTACTCCACTAATATATATGGTGATGAACGACCAGGTACATTAGTCGATCTCTTGGTTTCTCAAGGATGCTTTATTTTCAATATTTAGATCTAGAATCTGATATGATCATATAATAATTTATCCCAAGGATTTCTTCCCATCCCTTGTGTTGTGGTGCATGTAATTAATTGACTGGTGATGAAAATATGCCATGCTCTTTGAATTCACAATCTAATGAGATGGATTTTGAGCTGACACAAGGTGATGAGGTAACATGTGATGGAGAAGAAAAAAATATAATCATTGAGCATCTTTCTTATAGCTTGAAATATCCATCTTCTATGGAATTAATATTTCACTTCAGGTTTTTCATATAATCTCTCCAATATATGCATCTTCAGTTATAAATCCAAAAGAAACTTATGAACTAGGTGATTTATTTGGTGATTTTAAAATTTCATATGAAACTTTTGAATCCAACAGTTGTTGTCTAATTAATACTAATCATGTTAAAACACCTGATGACATGTGTCTATAGGAAAATGTTGATCTGGCCATACCCTCAAAATTTAATCTGTCAACTTTGAAATTTTAGGTATTTTTCAGGTAGTCGAGACACTTCAGATTTCGTTGATGGTTATGTTAGGTTCTCACGATCCTAATGAAATCTTCGAACTAGATTAGATCTATATTTTCTCGCATAATTCTTTTCTTAGCAAATGTTGTCTCTCTAGATGTAAGCTCATTCCTGAAAGATGTTCATCATTTTATATTTGGTTTTCCTGATTCTTAAGACAGAGTTTCTTATCAGACAAAATATTTTGGTTCAATTAATTCATCTCTGTATAAATATAAATATAGGTTTTGAGTGCATACCCTTCATGGATGTACTTAGATTTAAAATTTGTTATTTTGATTATCGAGATAATGATTATCATCGAGTAAAATAATTCTTCCTATTTAATTCCTCTATGAATGATCATATTCTCATCTTTCTTGTGTATGTTATGAAGCTAACGAGTTTCATTCTATCATGATCTTTACTCTTGGGTGTTTGTGAATGATTGAGTTATTTGGTGAATCAAAATCATCATGTTTAAATATTAATTTCCCAAGATGATACAAGGGTTAAATTGAATCAACACATGTTAATTTTATGTTAGCATGCTCTCATTATTATTTGTATCTTGACTCGTTCCTTGGATCTTCTACACCAGCATCCATTTTTAATCCTTTTGATTTTCATATTATTAGTTTAGTTTGTAATTAGAGACGAAAATGATTTTTTGTACTTATAATGTGAGGAGAATGATCCTATTATTCAAATCATTCATAAAATCTCTCAAATTAACCTATCCATATTATTGAATAATGGACGATCTTATGTGCTGATTGATTGATGTGATCATAATATTAGCCTTAACAAGTATCTTTCAACTAATAATTTTCCCATTGATGTATCTAATGATAGTTGTTTTACAATTTTTGATCTCAGCAAGGACATAAATTCTTATGATTTGTCATTTCACTACTTAGATGCTTGTCAATAATTTGAGGCACTTCAACTTCCACTGATGGTTATGTTAGGTCCTCACAATCTTGACAAGGCTTCTAAACAAGATCTAATCAAATTTCCCTTGCAATATTCTCTTTATAGTATTATCGCATTGATTGAAAGCTTATCTTTTCAATAATTTCAAGAATCTTGAATTAGTTGTTTTTAGTATCATGATTGAATCATCTATTGGCTAGAGAAGCCTTATTTGGAAACATTTGTTGTCAATAATAAGTTTCAATATTATCAGGTGCTAGCAACGAATGAAAACACAGACGAATGTATATCTGCAAGACTCATTCAAGACATCCATACCCATTATTATGTACATTGAGGTATAAGTGCATCTTGGATAAAGTAAGTTGTTATGGAACACCATTTTTCCTGTAGACAAGAACTTAAACTTCTTGTGCAATATATTCACGTAAACATTTTTATTTCTACACATTGTTTCATCTCAGTATTAAATTCTTATATTTTTTTGCTTACAAGCCAGGAGAAACTCTTGTGGCTGCATTGGAATTTTGATTTTACATGGTCCTAACCTTCTAGTTAGATATATTAGGATTTACGTTTATTCATGATTATTTTGTTTATTAAATTAGTTTTACTTCCTTGCATTTTTTGCATAGGCTTTCCATACCTTAGTTACATTTTCCATTTTTTCGCACCTTGCATTCATCTGCTTGCATTTTGAATTTTCCTTCTTGTATAAGTATTGTGTTGAATAAATATTTTTTGTGAAATTTGGCATGTTTGGATTTTACATAATGCAGTGAAAGGCTAAAGGGGCATTGTGAACATTTTCAATTCTTGGCTAAATTTTTATCCCCTTCTTTGATTGGGCCTAAATATCCTTAAGATTTTGTGATGCACATACAAAAAATGTGACTCATTTTGAATGACAGCCTTATCATATCTACGATGCTCGTATCTGCAGTAGGATATTCATTCCTTGAATCAAACATTTATATTGATTTGTTTTAAATGTGTCAACGCAGTCAAGAAGGTAAAGGAGAAGCATTAACTGAGAATATATATATATATATATATATATATATATATATATATATATATATATATATATATATATATATATATATATTAGAGTCTCTTTTAAAAAATTAGGAACAACCTCTATTGCTTGTAAAATAATTCATGATCCCTCATCCACCCTTGGTGAAATAAATGTCAATAAAATTCCAATGAGCATAAAGTAATAAAATAAATAAAGAGTGAAATAAGATAAAGGGTTCTTGTGTAGAGAGGTGAAGCAAGAAAATTCGCCAAGGTATTGAATAGGCCTGCTGGAAATGAAGAAATGTTTGTGATTCCTTGAAGTGACTATATCAGGGTACTAAACAGTTCTTCACGTAGCGAAGCAACACTAGAGATGACACTAAAACTATAAATATCTCAAACTCTCAAATTTACATACCCCTGCTCCCTGATCGAAACAATGGATGCCTGACTAGTTTGCGTAAGTGTGTTAGGTTGACGAGGGAATAGGGGAGACGACATATCTAATCATGCTAAGGAATCTAGGGTGATCTATAGGATGAGACAATACTTCCTTAAGGCTATATATTGTGCATAAAGTTACACCTAAACATATAATTTTTGGTTCTTCCAGTGAATCAACAAGTGTTGTAGTTGCTACAAGACCCTCCAAAATTTTTCTTTCATTTGAATTTTGGAGCCTCCTAATGATTGTATTATCAATAATTTTGAGTCACCAAAGTCATGTGTGGTCATTTTTTTCTAAGTGTTAAAGTATTCCTCTAAAAAACGTAATCGTCAAATCTACTTGCTTTCAAATGTTTAGCTCATTTTTCCTTCATATTGCATTCTCCCGAGATAGGCCTAGTGTACTTCTTGGAGACAATGGTGTGCACTTATTGTGAGAAATATTAGCACACTTCCTGATGGTAGCATCAGTGCAATTAAAAATCCTAACCTTAATTGCATGTGTGCTCTCCCTATGTAAATAGTCCAACCCAAATCTCATTTCAAAATTATCTTTCACTTTTTGGATCTGCACACTTTTGGAGCAAAAGGAGCATCCCTCACTCTTGGTTGTAAGTGCGTTATAATCCGGGTAAGTTTCTCAATTGTCAATTTTGCTAACTTTTTTTGTCATGTGTCACTTATTCCTTTTTTGGATCTTTCATATGTCGCTTCACTCCTGTATGTGTTGATTTTTCTCTCGCATATGTCGCTTATCTTGTTAAAGGTACCTTGGCACACCTTCTATAGGAAAATTTAGTGCACACTTTTGCATTAGTTGATCCTATCTATCATGATAACATGCACTGGATACACTCCCATGTCATAGTTCACTATTTCATTGTAATTGGAACTTATTTTGTAAAGACTTGCACCCTAACGATCACACTGGTAGAATAGTGTTGTTTTTTTGTCGTTTCAGTGTATACATGATGGATTTTGGTATTGTGTGTATTATTTTCATAAGAGTGACTATATATGTGTGTAATCATGTAAAATACCTGTCATTCATTCTCTTTCTCTCATTTTTGTTCCATCGATATCACACTTAGTAAATTTTGGGGATTCTTCCTTGTCTTTACATCTTCCGCAAGTTTTAAACATTATTATCCTTGAGCTAAATCCATGAGCACATTGCACACTTCCAAGACATGAACATCATTATCTCTTAGGCTTAATCTACACTTTTCACCCATCACAAATCATGCTTCCATCATAAGCACATTGTGCATCCCTAAGGTACAATCCTTAGTCCTTTTCTCTTGAAAGTAATCCCAACTTGAAACTAGTTCTCTTGATAAGTGCATTGCGCATATCCAAGCCTCAATCATCACCCCATACCTCCTAAAAATATGCTCTTCATAATTCTTATGAATTTTGGACTTCACAAGCTCATTGTGCATTCCCAGTGAAAAAAAAATTCACCCTTTCCTCTTAGACTTGTGCAGTGCACCCAAACTTGTTTCTCTATCCCTTCCCCTTGCGCAATGTGTACTCCCAGGTCCCAAATTTTCACCTCTTTCCTCTTGAACCTACCCATTGTTCCCAAGAAGGACTCTCACACAATATTAGCACATTGTTCCATCACAATTGGCATCCTACATGAGAAAGCAAAGGTATAATAGGTGATTTTGGTATTGGTATTGTCTTTCCCTGAGTGAACTTCATCTGTAGGCACTATAATCTTAACATGACAGATTTCAAGGAGGTCATCAAGAAGAGGTTTCAATAAGACACTTGTTGAAATGAGGCACAAATATTCCATCATGCACAAGTAATGTAATCTTAAACTATGATAGAGAGTTGGAAACTCATGTTGACTTAGAAGGTTCCAATACTTATCCAGACCCTTTGGAGGGTGAAGATGAAGCACATTTCATATCTATCACGAATATTTGAAGATATATTAGAAAATATAAGAATTTTTCTTCGACATATTACAATGGTTCCCATGCCACAGTAGCCAAAGTGTAGCTTTTCAAAGTGTGGATACAAGAGTTTTACGTTTTCCCCATGTATTTCTCCACAATTTGTGGAATCTTATTTTGTAATTTTGAAAATAAAAAAATTTAAAATTTGTGGAATCCAAAGGGTGACACGAGGAATGTGCAAAGTCTCTAGGAAGTCTAAGAGTCATATAAGAGCTTAAAATTCATGTATAAGTTTAAAATTGGTATGGGAGCTCAAGAGTCATGAGGGAGGTCAAGAGTCACATGGGAGGTGAAAGGTCACCTCATATGTTATAAATAAGCCCTCATAATTCAAGAAACAAATTTTCACCTTGGCTTATCAAGCTTAGCATAGGAAAGAAGAACATTATTTTGAACAGAAAGTGGTGGCTTCATGTTCCACTATTAGTGCTAGTGATTCATCATTGTAATTATGTATCTTGGAAATTTCACTTAATATCTTGAAGCTATCAAAGTTGGAGCAATTCCATGCATGTATCAGGGATTTTGGAAGATTATTCTTTTAATTTTTATGATATATTTTTGCATTCATGTGTATTAAGGACAATGAACTATTATGTTATCTTTAGTACATGTTGTGGATGATTTTGTCACCCCCCTAGAGACAGTCTAGAGTTGCCATAGACCAGTGCCTAGGACATCTTAATATAGCAAGGAGCCCTTTATAGTTTGGGTTGTCAGTCCAAGAACTCACTTACTATCTCTTGTTTGAACAAGGAAATTAGTTTGAATGGGACCAATCTCTCTCAGAAGCTGGTACAAAGATAAGAACAGTGTGGGGACATCATGTAAAACTCCAATACAAAGGCATCAGAGAGTTAAGAGACCGCTTACTGTAAAGAGGGCCAGTTCAAATAATACATCACAGAAATCGAATATCAAGAGTGAGTGCAGTGAGGAAACATAAAGAAGATATTAGATAACATGAGATTGATACCCAGATACACAACAGAACCACATAAGGGCATACCAATCTATGAATCCTTATATGACAATGGCGTTTTAAAAGCACCCTCCTCATGCAACTAATATAGCAGAAAATATGGAAGAGATGATCATGGAACAGTATATCATGACTAGGCCTATTTAAAGCGCTTGACTAATTCCAGAAAGGGCACCAACAAAGATGAATCCTTACTGCAAACTAGTGAGCTACTCGCATTCTAGAACATGATACAAGAAGATAAATAGCATGAAAGAAGATATTGTATTAACACATAAGATAAATTACATACTGTGAGATACCAAAGACCAGAATCCTCATTACAGTTATAACCCCTCCTCACTGAGACCCTACGAGCTCTGAACCTTCATACAGGAATATTACAGAATGTATACGAAAGCCTTTTCACTGCACAGTTTGCTGATAGAAATCTGGAACCCTATCAATGTCTTCTTTTTGGGCCTTTATAGATGAGATGGAGAATTCTAGAGGAGGAGGTAGATGAAGCACAATTAATGACTCAATTTGAATAAAATGGCGGAAAGCATTCGCGCCCACTCTATGAATGACTAACTATAAATGACTGTACTTAGCAATCTGTCTATGGAAATAAATGCTGGGAGATAAAAATCTCCTTATATACATGACACAAATAATAAAATATATACAATGTGTTGCCTGCAACTGAGGGAAAATCTGCAATTCTGTACTGTACTCTCGGCCCCTGATTTTGGATTCGAATCCTGGATATTTAATGCAGGGAAAATTTCTCTGGAGGGTTCTGTGAATACATTTCTTTGTCTTCTTTAATTGGCGGTCATTTCTCGCACCTACCCTCAGCTTTTCATTAAATTTCACCCACAGAAAATCGTCTTTCATGGGCTCTAAACCTTTGCAACAGAGGTGGTGAATTAAAACGCCCTCCTGTTATATTGACACCTGCAAAACCCACAAAATATTAGAAAAATCCGACACAGATGGGGGCGGGGACGATGGATACATGGTTGACAGGGAGAAATACACAAGGTGGCGGAAGTAAGACGTTGGAGATTATGATTGGACAGAGGGACTGCGAAATTTGCACGTAAAACTGTTTGGTTGCGAGAAGCAAATAAAATAGAGGATATGAATAAGAACACGCACTCACACATATATATATATGACGGAGGGAAATATCTTAGACATACGGGAGTAAACACGTGGATGTACAGAGGAAACAGGTGGATGGGCGACGTGGCGGAGTCAACGGGTGGGAGGACTGAATTCTGGACCGTCGGATTACACATGCAGATTAATGGCTGGGAAGTGACAAGAGCGGCACGATGGTGGGCCACGGAACGTGGCGGGCGGGGGTTAAAGGGCGAGCGACTTTGGAGGATATCCACCGTCGGATGGGGATCAGCGGATCTGACGGTTTAACTGAATTCCGCTGCCCGGCGAGCGTACGCGCTTTAACGCGCGGGGAGGTGGTTTCTTGGACCCGTACAAAAGACGCGTGGCGCTTCTTCTATGGCATCGCTGCTCTCATGTTGAATACCTCCGCTTCAATGAAAGTGGTGCGGGGTAATACCGCTGGTTTCCTGCACGCGCGGGGCCCTCCACATAAAACAAACGCCGCTCTGTTGATTTAGACTTCGATCAGACGGCCACCATTGTGCCCGATCATTAAAACAATAGGCCCCTTTTCTTTTGGCTTGTGGTCTCCGGCCTCCGGTCATGTGACGACGATAGGAAAGAGGCTAAGACCCTGGGGCTTCGGCTCAATATATTTAAAAAGCGGGTTTTGAACCTTTGGGTAATGCATTTTGGGCGGAGATGATAGAATCAAACGGGAGCATCAGGATCTTAAGCTACGGCAGAGGTCCGAAGGATATTCAAAAAGGTGGCGGACCAAAAATTTACGTGCAGGGGGTAAATATGTACAAGAGTACACATCTTGTTGAATGATGTGTCTTACTATCTTTCATGAACATGGTTACTTTGTAAAATATTTTTCATATTAATTAACGATTCATTCTATTTATGTATGTGTCTTGATTAGGATAGTACTATTACTTTTATTCTAAAGGATCACTCTTTATTTTCATGTCTATGAAATTAATTTATACACATTTCAATTGTATGTTTCACAATGCTAACTTGCTTATCTTAAAGTATATGTATGATATCTTATGTTGATAATTGCAGCCAAGGAAAATATTTTAGATCATTATAATGGAAATATGGATGAATTCCCAAATAAGGATCCTATTCCAAATGGTGTTTTGTCTAGTTGGGACTTCATAAGGCATGGAGACCCCCTAGTGTTGGTGGTATCTAGCACCGTCAATAGATTTGGCACTAGAAGGAGGGCCAGATGACGAGTTGATCCCATGGATTCTGGTTTGAATCTTCCACCTTGAAATGGCCTCCCACCAAATCATAATCCCATGGTGTTTTTCTAAAATATTAAATATTTCCATCCATATAGAAATAATCCATAACTTGTCACAATTTAATTTTGATGGTAGGGGACAAACAACTGTACTTGGACATATGTGCAATTTATTTGATTATGTAATTATAATGGCATACATTATAAATATATTATCGTCAAACTTTTCACCCTCATATTTGAAGGTCATGTTAAGAAATGGTTTCACATGTTACCAATCTATTCTATCCATTAATTTGAACAACACATCAGGGAGATTCATGAAGCTTTTGAGATGTACAATTATGAATATTTCAACAAAAGGATCAATAAGCTTAGAATTAAATATGATGAATCATTAGAGGATTTTTCTAATCCATTTCTTCATATTTGTTATTATTTTTCTGAAGAAGATGTGGATTAGTATTTCATGAATGAAATTTTTTAACATTTGGTTCGAATCTCTTTGGAACAATTAGAATATGAACCATCTACAAGTCTCATCCCAAATTATATTTTTCCAATTTTTCTTGGTCACGAGAAACCTCAAATCTCAGAGGAGGAATATACTACCCCCTTTTTCCCCTCTCCTCCTCATTTTTCATTACCAAAACAAAGTGGTCTCTTGTGTCGATGTTGGATTTTGGGAAATCTTGAAATAATATTTTTGATCCACTTATTTCAACTTCATCTCCTTGCCATGATAAATATTTCATCCAGGAAAATTTTTAATGTTTTAATAAATTCATGTAGCTTGAGGTGAATATTTATCCCTTGATTCCCTTAGATGACATTGACGTGCATAATCTAAACCTTGAATATGATATTAATGAAAGTATTGTTTTTTCAAGGGATAAATGTCATCCTTTATCATTTACATCTCATGACAATTTGCATCTTGATTCTCTTAATTAATCCACTACACCATTAAATTCTCCAGATACTCTTGATTCTCAATCAGTTGGTTCAAAAGGTGATCAGGTATAAGGTGGTCACATTTCATAGGTAGAGAAGCAAAAGGATGAAGAAAATTTTAATACATCTTCCCTCTTTCAAGTTCCACTATGTCAAGATGATGTTTCTACATCCATGGCTCATTAAGAATCTCATGATCTCAGTAATTAGTCATGTGAGATCAAATCCCTTAACCAAAATGAAATCTTCAGAAACCATCAGCCTGACAACAATGACTTCACTGATATATATGGTGATTAAATCCTAGGTAAATCATTTGATCTCTTGGTTTCTCGAGGAAATTTGGATTTCCAAGGTTTAGATCTAGAATCTGATCTGATCATAGAATAATTTGTCACAAGGATTTCTTCCTACCCCTTGTGTCATGGCACATGTAATGAATCTACTAATGGTGAAAATATTGCATGCTCTTTGAATTCATGATATAATGATTTTTTTTTTTTTTTGACACAAGGTGATGAGGTAATATATGATGAAGAAGAAATCAGTCTAATTATTGATCATCTTTCTTATATCTTGCAATCTCTAGCTTCAGATGGACTTAATCTTTCACTTCAGGTTGTTCCTGAAATCTCTCTGATCTATGCATATTTTGTTTTAAATTCGGAAGAACCTTATGAACTAGGTGATTTATTTGGTGATGTTAAAATGTCATATGAAATTATTGAATCCAATAGTTTTTATCAGATTAATATTGATCTTGTTGAAATAACTGATGACAAGTGTATATAGGCATATGTTGATCTCACCATACCCTCAAAATTTAATCAATAAACATTTGAATGTTCAGGTAATTCTCTAGGAGTCGAGGAAATTTATCTTTCGTTGATGGTTATGTCAAGTACACACAATCCTAATGAAATGTCTGAACTAGCTCACATCCAAATTTTCTTGCATAATTTTTTTCTCGGCATTATCTCTCTGGATGTAAGTTCATTCTTGAAAGATGTTTAGAATTTTAAGGCAGGTTTTCCTGATTCTCAAAATATATTTTCTAATCAGATAGAATATTTTAGTTTAGTTAATTCATCTTCATGTAAACCTCTTGTATTAAATCAAAATTCAAAGTTCATGACCTTCACGGATGTACTTAGCTTTGAAATCAACCTTTTTGATTATCGAGAAAAAGTTCATCATCAGAAAAAATACTTCAATATTTTTTAATTCCTCTGTGAATGATAAATTTATCATCTTTCTTGGGTATTTTATGAAGCTAATCATTTTAATTTCAGCATGATTTTTCCTCTTAGATGTTAGTTAATGCTTGAGTTATTTCATGAATCAAAATACTCATGGTGATAGATTAATTTCCCAAGTTGATATGAGGGTTGAGTCTAAATCAACACATGTTAATTTGTTGTCAGCCTATTCTCATTATTCCTAGTACCTTGATGGGTTCCCTGGATTTGCTACACCATTATCCATTTTTAGTCCTTTCGATTTCTGCGTTGCTAGTTTAGCTTGTAATCAAATACAAGGTAGTGATTTTTTTACTTAGAACGTGAGGAGAATGATTATATTATTAAAAGAATTCATAAAATATCTCAATCGACATATCTATCTTCTTCAATAATGGAGGATATTATGTGTTAATTAACCAATCTGATCATAATATTGGCCTTAACAATTGTCTTTCAACTAATCATTTTCCCACTAGTGTATTTGATGATAGTTTTTTTTACATTTGTTTATCTCATCAAGGCCATAAATTCAAATGATTCATCATTTAAACACTCATATTCTTTTCAAGAAGTTGAGGCACTTCAGCTTGTGCTTATGGTTATGTCAAGTCCTCACAATCTTGACAAGTCTTTTGAATAAGATCTGATTAAATTTCCTTTGCAAGATTCTCTTTATAATATAATTGCATTGATTGGAAGCTTATATTTTCGATAATTTCAAGAATATTGAATTGGTTTGTTTGAGTATCATGATCGAATCGCTGATTGAATATAGTTTTCCTATCTGGAAATATTTTTTATCAAGAATAAGTTTTAATATTATTTGGTGCTTGCCACAAATGAAAACACAGAAGAAGGTATATCTATAAGATTCTTTCAAGACTTCATGCCCATTATTATGTACAGCAAGGTATAAGTCCAGCTTGGATAAAGCAAGCCATTATGGAAACCATTTTTGCCTCTAGGAAATACCTTTAGCTTCTTTTACAAGTTATTTAGGTAAACATTTTTTATTTTTTCACATTGTTTCATCTTAGCATTAACTGTTTATCTTTTATGCTTGCAAGTCAGGAGAAAATCTTGTCGATGCATTGGAAATTTGATTTCACATTATCTTGACACTCTATTTAGATATATTAGGATTTAGTTTTAGTCATTATTTTTTTTTTTATGTATTTGTACTTCCTTGCATAGTTTTCATAGGATTCCCATACCTCAGTTGAATTTTTCCTTTGTTTTTCACCCTGCATTCATCTCCTTGCATTCTGCATTTTCCTTCCCAATTGAGTTTTGTGTTGAATAAATATTTTGTGTGAAATTTTTTTCGTTTGGCTCTGAGGTAATGTGGAAAAAGGCTAAAAGGGCACTGTGATTATTTTCAACTCTTGGCTAAATTTTGATCCCCTTATTTGTTCGGTCCTAAATATTTTTAAGATTCCATGATAAAAATATGGAAAATATGACTGATTCCAAATAAAATACTTAGTAGATATATGATGTTCCTATCTATAATAGGAACTTCATTCCTTGAACCGGTCATTTATATTGATCATTTTTAAACATATCAAATTAACTGAGTAGAGAAGGGAAAGGAGAAAAATTAAGAAACCAAACTAATATATATATCTATATATATATATATATATATGGTGTCTTTTTAAAACAAGGAACAACCTCTCTTGCTCATAAAATAAGTTGGGATCCCTCTTGCACCCTTTGCGAAATTTTTTTTGATAAAATTCCAATGATCATAAAGTTATAAAATAAATAAATGGTGAAAGAAGAGAAAGGCTTCCTACGCAGATAGGTGAAGCAAGAAACTTTGTTGGGGTACTAAACATGGATGTTGGCAAAAAAATCAATGTTTGTGATTCCTTGAAGTGAATCTATCGAGGTAGTTAAGAGGTATGATCACAATGGAAAAACACTAGAGATGAAACTAAAACTCTTAATATCTTAAACTTGTAAATTTACATACTCCTACTCCCTGATTGAAACAATTGAAAGTTGACTAGTTTTGATAAGTGTGTTAGGTAAGTGAGGGAATAGGATAGGTTACATCTATAACCATGCTGAGTAAGGAAGCTAGGGTGATCTATAAGAAGACAAAATACTTCCCAAAGGCTATACCTTATGCATAAAGTTACACCTAAATAGAGAATTTTGGGTTCTTCTAGTGAATCCCCAATTGTTGTACCTACTACAACACCCTCCAAAATTTTTCCTTCATTCAAATTTTGGAGCCTCCTAATAAGCATTTTTTGTGTCGTTTTGAGTCACCAAAGTCCTTTGTGGTCACATTTTTCTAAGTGTTCAACTATTCCTATAAAAATCCTAAGTTTCAAAGCTAATAGGCTTTCACATGCTTAGGTCATTTTTCCTTCATAGCACACTCTCCCAAGTAGGCCTAGCGCACTTCTTGGAGACGGTGGTGTGCACTTCTTGTGAGAAAGCTTAGCGTAATTCTTAATGGTAGCATAAACTCACTTAAAAAACCTAACCCTAATTGCATGTGTTCTCTCCCTATGTAAAGATTCCAAACCAAAGCTCATTTCACACTTATCTTTCTCTTTTGAGATATGCACACTTTTGGAGCACAACGAGCATCCCTCACTCTTGGTTGCAAGTGTGCTATCATCTAAGTAAGTTTCTCAATTGTCGTTTTTTCTTTCACATGTGTCACTTTTTATTTTTTGGCTCTTTAATATGTCTCTTTTCTCTTATATGTGTCGCTTTTACTCTTGCACGTGTCACTTATCTTGTTAAAGGTGCCTTGGCACACCTTATAGAGGTATATATAGCACACACTTTTTCATTACTTGATCTTATCTATCAGAAGAAAATGTGTTGTATAAAATCCCATGGCATAGCACACTATTTGATTATAATTGACACATGTGTCATAAAGCCTTTCTCCCTAACTATCGCACTAGGAGATAAGTGTTTTTTTGTTACCATTTCAGTGTATACATGTTGGTTTTAGGTACTATTCATATTATTGTCATGTGAGTGATTATATATGTGTGTGTAATCATTTTCAATACCTATCATGATTTCTTTGTCTCTCCTCTTTTTTCCACTGATATCAGACTTGAGCTTATCCTTGAGCTCAATTCATGAGCGTATTTTGCGCTCCCAAGACATAAACATCACTCACTTGTATCCTACACTTGTTCTATGTGCCCATCACAAATCCTCCTTCCCTTATAAGCACATTTTTCATCCCTAATGCATAGTCCCTGACCCCTATCTATTGAAATTGTGCCCAACTTGACACCAGTTCTCTTGATGAGCGCATTAAACCCATATAAGCCTAATTCATCATCCCCTACCCCCTACAATTTTTCTATATGCAAGGCTTGGGTATTTTTGCCTTCACAAGCTCATTTTTCATTCCTAGTGAGAAATATTATCACCCTTACCTCTTGGACCTACGCGTTATGCCAAAAATTATTTCTCTCTCCATTTCACTTACATAGTGTGCACTCCCAATGCTCATACCTTCATCTCTTACCTTCTGAACCTATTCCATGTTCCCAATAAGGCCTCTCCCTCAATCCTAGTGTGCTTTCCCATCACAACTGGCATCTTACATGAGCGAAAAAAGGTGAAATAGGTGCTTTTGGGACTGTTGTTTTCTTTCCATGAGTGAACTTCATTTGTAGGTAATGCCATATTAACATGGAAAATGATATTCAAGGAGGTCATCAAGAATATATTTAAATAATAAAATTGTTGAAATGAGACACAAAGATTCCATCTTATAGAAGTAAGGGAAACTTGGACTGTGACAGAGAGATGGAAACTCATGTTGACTTAGAAGGTTCCAATACCTATCCAAACCCTTTTGAGGGTAAATATGAAGCATATTTTAGACCTATTATGAAGCGTTAATGGCATATAACCAAATATAAGAACTTGGCATCGACATTTTATAATGGCATTCATGCCACAGCCACCAAATTGTAGCTTTTCAAAGTGTGGATACAAGAGTGTTATTTTGTCCCATGTATTTTTCCACAATTTGTGGAATGTAATTTTGTAATTTTGAAAACAAGAAAAAATTAAAATGTGTGGAAGCCCAAGGGTCACACGTGGAATGTGAAAATTCACTAGGAATTCCAATAGTCATGTAAGAGCTAAAAATTCATGTAGAAGTTCAAAATTCATATGGGAGATCAAGAGTTATGAGGGAGGTCAAGACTCCACATGGGAGGTGAAAGGTCACCTCATTTTTTATAAATAATCCCTCATAACTCAATAAAATGACTTTTCACCTTGGGTTCTCAAGCTTAGCATAGGAGAGAAGATCATTCTTTTGAGGAGAAAGTGGTGGCTTCATGTTCCATTATTGGGGCTAGTGATGCATCATTGTAATTGTGTATCTTGGAACATTCACTTAATACCTTGAAGCTCTCAAATTCAGTGCACATTTCATGCATGTATCATGGATGTTGTAAGATTATTCTCTTAATGTTTATGATATATGTTCATGTTCATATTTATTAAGGACAATGAACTATTTTTTATCTTTATTAAACATCTTGTTGAATGGTACATCTTACTTTCTTTCATGATCATTGTTACTTTCTGAACTATTTTGTAGATTAATTAACGATTCATTGTATGTATGTATATGTCTTCATTAGGATAGTACTATTACTTTTCTTCTAAAGGATTACTCTTAGTTTTCACATCCATGACATTAATTTATACACATTGCAACTGTATTGTTCACAAAGATAACTTGCTTATCTCCAAATTTATATGTATGATATTTTATGTTTATATTTGAGGCCAAGGAAAATATTTAATATCATTGTAATGGTAGTCAAGCCAAATTCCCAAATGGGGCTCCTATACCAAATGGTGTGAGGTCTAGTTGGGACATCATAACAGTGAGACCCCCTATTGTTGGCAATATCTAGTGCCATGAATATAAGTGCATATGTTTGGGAGTGTAAAGGTGTGGAAGAAGCACAATCAAAGCTTCTTTTGATCCTATGCACTCCACACATTGAAATTAACTCAACTAAAAACAAAATATTAAAAAATATAACATATTTCAAACTTTTAAATATTAAAAAATATAACATCTTTTGAACTTTGTATCAAATAGAACTACAAAGCTTCAATAATGAAAATAATTAAAGTTGTCTTACATTATGTGTTTTCAATGAACTTTGTATTTATTGACCATCAACATGTTAGTGTTGTATCCTTGGGAGATGTATATATGATATCCAAAATTGTTTTCAAATGGTCTTTTTGATTCTAATCAATAACACAACTCTAGATGTAATATAAAAGCTCAAAGCATATCCTCGAAAACTTATGTAAAACATTATGACAGAATTCTCTGCAAAATTGGTGAAAAAACTCAGAAATGGAATAGAGTAATCAGTCTTACTGCTTGAAAAGTATTGAACAATAGGAAACATAGTTATGGTAACAATAATTATATCCAAATTCTAATTCTATTCATCATAGCTATGATTAAAATAAATACTACAGATGGAATACATATCGAAAATACAAAAAAAATGCTCGAGCATTCATTTTCATTGTGATCAATAATAGAATATTATATATAATATAAAATATCAAAGCATATCCTTGAAAACTTATGTTCAATTAATGTTTTTGGTCAATGCCACATAGTTAAAATCTATACAACATCTTATGCAAAATATTATCTTGGGATTCTCCAAAATATCTGTGAACTTCACAGCCCCTGATTTACGATGATAAATATTTTTATCATGGACATTTCTTATATCTGTAATGGGAATATTCTAATAAATTATCTTAGTAGCTCATTCAGCATGCCATTCTAGCATGTTCTGTATTTAACTATCCACCCTTGCATTCCGAAAAAAATAGCAATAATTGTTCTTTAATAAATTAAGCGTAATAAATGATAATTTATCTCTAAAAAAAAGGTATCTGGTAAAAGGAAGGCATGTGCAGATGGAATTTATTATGTAATTGAACTTACATTTAGATATTAAACCATTTCAAATGTTTTTGGTGCAAAGAATAATGTTTGGTATCTAAAGCACTCATCAAAATCCTAATACTTGATCACAAAATTGAATGCATTCATCCTAGTGGGGATTAGGATTGGCCTCCCATGAACCATAATGTGAAAAATGGAAAATAGAATGAAAAACAAGAAATTTCATCCATAAATTAGCTTAGGTCATGATAACACAACTGACAAATCTTAATAGTTAAATACTAGTAAACAAAAAATTAATGTCCCAAGATTTAAGAACACTCACAAAATGTGAAAGCATAGACCATGATTCTTTGACTACCAACTACCTTTCAAATTCATGATTTCTTGAAGGAATTTCTCGAACATATTTTTAATCAAACATTTCATTAGAGGGACTATAATCTCCATTTTTACATATTCATTGAATATCCTCTTCTTAATTTCCCTAGCCTTTTTTTTCCATTGTGTGGCCAAGGCAAACTTCTTTTCATTCATACTAACAAAAATAAGTATCCATTTTCTACTTTCTTCTATAGTAAAATAATTAATATCATAAAAATATGTTTCCTTTGATTCTTTTAGCTTTTCCAATTCATCCATTAATGTATCTCTCAAAATTAATTCAAAATCAGTTGTGATGATGTAATATCCCAAATGGGGAAATTTTTGCATTGCGGGGAATATCTTGAGATATTCCTAATTTCCATCTCCGGGAGTATTAAAAATCAACATTGAACTATCTCATAGATTGACTACAGGGGCATTTACTGGATATGTCACCTTGACAAGGAAGGATGAGATCTAGAGGCTACCTGGCCCTCTAGCAGACTCTACCAATAGAACTTGTCAAGAGCTAATAATTCCCTTCAAGTAATTTCTGCAACAGCTGCCCATGAGGACACTGTATAAGGAAGCCAATGAGAAAATAAGGCCATCCAGTGCTAGGATGCCCTATAATGCATCTGATACAAACTCCCTTCAGAATATAAGCTCAAATAAATAACCCTAAGGGGGTTATTCAGATCTCCCACCAACAAGTATGTCGGAATAGGGCTCAATGAGAGAATCTTTAGCAACATGAAAACTCCATTATGTACAGCAGTGAAATAATGCATCATATCATGTAAGAAGAGTAAAAATCTGATACATAATGTATAAAAGAAATTATTATACAAGATCCTTGAGGAAAAGACCTCTCAAGGTGAGTGCAAATCTGCCTCTAAGGAAATTGTACATAAACAATAGAACTCATTGCTGCATAAAATCCAACTACTCTATAACTGCACAGTCCATGAGGGAAAATGATTGCAAACAGATATAGATGATATAATATGACATTATGAGCTCAAATAAAGATGGGGGAGTAAGATCTCAACCCCAGAAAACATTATTACATCAATCCTCCAAGGGATTGGCTAAAATACATAAAACATAAAAATGTCGGAGTTGCAGTGTAGCTGCTGCAACTCAAATAGAATACAACAAGGGAGAAGGAAATATATGATGCAATAACAATGAAACCTCCTCAAATGATCTCCAAGTGAATGGTTTGATCCCCTTTCTGAAGATTGCACTCCATAGTGCACAAAATGAACTCCTCCGGCAAACCCTCTCTGAATATAACGCTGTAAGAGGAAGGGACTGCGCTAGGCATGAGTAGAAACATGTGGCCCACTACCAAAATATGAAATATCAGCTCTGGAATATCCTTTTCTGATCTCCTAGAGAAGGAATGAGCTTCCCCTCTACAAACTAGCTCCGGAAGTGGTGATGAAGGTCCCTCACTGCAACACCAACAACTCCAACGTTCTCTTGTTGCAAGAATAATGCAATAGCTGCAAATGACTGCTTTGGCCTCAAGCCAAGTGTGAGGAAGATGAAGAAAAATCTCTCCATGGCCTCCCATGGAAGAGAATGGCATTCCTAAACAGGAATCCCTCTTGTGCTAAGCAGCACAAATTTGAAGAGAGCTTCAACCTCCAAATTCTTTCTCCAAAGATGAAACCCCAACAATGGCTCTCCTTCATATTTTATACAAGGAATGCTTCCTTGCCATGGACCCCACTCACATTAGGGTTTCTCCCATTTTGAATTTCCCTCCATCTAACTACGCAATCTTCTTGTGCAAGCTTCCCCTCATGGGTACGTTGTTGACTTTAGTCAACCATGGTCTAGCTCACTTTCTTTTGGCCACTTTTCACACTTGGGCTGCTAACTTAAGCCACTTAAGTGACTTTTTGCACCTTAGGAGTGATTATTAATTTTCTACATGGGCTACCTCATCCATTTTATTACTTTTATCAAAATAAGAGCAAGATTAATGTTCCAAATACTTTATTGCAAAATTTGGAACATTTCAGTCCTCCCCTCACAAAACTTGCTTGTCCTCAAGCAAGAGCAAGGATGAACTGCCAAAAGGTCCTCCACTCAAGGCATGGAGTCTTAAATATCCCCATGTAGATCCTCCATCCTCAAGCAATCAACTAAGAAAAATGAGTCACCCTCCAACTAGGCAACTCCTGAAAGTTCTCCTCCACCTTGTGCTCATAAGAAATAGGTGGGCTGAATTTCTAAACTTGGTAAGCCTCATAGCCTACCCCACGTTGTCCTCTTCTCCACTTATGATGAATGTGGAGTGAAAGTTGAACTTGGGCTGCAATAGTGTTGCCTTCAAGAGGCAGGATGAAGTCTAGATCCCCAAGGACCTCTCCTCCAACGCTACAAATCAAGCTGACCCAAATCCTCACATATGTGATGAGTTGGAATCCATCAACATATGGCATCCAAGCAATCATATGGTCCACATCATGGAAAAACACATGGCTGAACATGGTGACCATATCATCTTCCATACTCCCCTTGGAGCATGCGCTGCAAAAAGAGTGGAGGTCTTCTTTCCCAAAGGGCACATCCACCCAATGAGTCTCTACCTCCACATGATACATATGGGGATTTTGCTGATATATGGCTGAAATGAAATGGTCTTCATGAGAGACCCAATCCACCCCATCAATCTTACAAACCATAAAATGCCTCCTCCAAAAATTCAAACTCTCCAAATAACTCCTCCCTCATGAATGAAAGAGATGAAGTCTGGAAATCATGGGCTGCCCATTACTTCTCCCGATACAAAATGCAAATTATGGAGAATCACACTCCTAATGGGCATCTTCAATTAATTTTCCTCCTTCAAAATGGGGCTTCCCTTGGACAGTGTTCTATTGGTGAAATATGGAATCATAAACTTGTGGAAGCAAGGAGGTGGACTATGACTTCATGAATGAAGCCAACGCAGGGCACCATTGCCCTGCCTCAAAATAATTTCAACAAGTGCCTTTGCAGCCACTTGTTTGCTACCACATCCATTCTGCAAAATGATATCATGAGAACAAAATTTGGTGCCAAAGGTGCACACCAAAACTATGTGGCTTTCCCCCACAAACCACCCATAAGATGGCCATCATTCTTGCTGCAATATACCATAAGTATTTTTTAAAATAATGTGCAATAAGGAAGGATCCTCCTTGATAACATGCTGATCATAAGAATAAGAGAGCATAAGACATGAAACAAATGGTTACCTCCCTCATCATGCACTTTGGTCTTTGAGCTAAAAATGGCTCAAGTGAAAGTTCTCCCTTACTACAACATAGTAGGGAAGTGGTTGTGCCAATCCTCTCTTCATTTATTGGGCTATGAATCTGCTCATAAGCTGATATACCTCCATTAGGATGCCCTCCCAAGTGGATTCCTCCATCACTGAATAATATGCAGTAGCATGCATGAAAAGAGAACCCAAAATTTCTGCATGTAGATCCCTCTTCTTGTGCTTGTGCAACCAAGCCAATAAAGTCAAAATGTGGTAAGGAGTGCTCTCCTCCATTAATCCTTCATGCTCATCACCTACATGCCTCCAAAATACACCACTTGTGAAGTAGCTTGAAAGACACTCTGACAAGTAACTCAAGCTCCCAAGTGACAATGTTGCTAGTCTTAGAGTAGGGCCACTGTCATCTCAAGGCTCCCCTCTTTGACATGAACCTTACCAAAGACTCCTCCCATTATGTTGTTGCAAATGTAGGGCTCTTGGCATCCAAGATCAAAGAGAAATCCTCTTGCACTATGCTAGTGCCTCCTCTTGCTCCCGCAACATCAAACAAAATCTAAGCAACAAGAATGTTTGTTGCTCCCCTATACTTCCACCATACCCAATCTGAAATGGAAACATAATGAGTGGTAAGAGAAATTCCATCCCATCATGATGCACCCATGCTCTCCTCTTTGTCCATCAAGAGAAATAATTGTGAAATGATCCTGGGACCTGTGGGTTATGGATCCTTTACATTTCGACTGGGCACACTCCATCCATAAGGCGCTGCTCTTTAGTGTAAGTATCCTGCCACTTGGTACCTCTTTCACAATAGCTACCATTGTCCCAAAACAAATTTCTCCTCTTGCATTTCATGGGACATTGAAATGCAATCTCCTCCATGGTACATGTCTCAAACCCCAACCTCATGTGTGGTGCATGACTCATCAAGGGTGTCTGAGAATAATGGCACAGCGTAGTGAAAGTTCTCTCCATAAGACAATCAGCATGCAATAATGTACAATCCTCCATGATAGATGCAAACTCATGCATAACTTGGAGAAATTTGGAAGAATCTTGTGTTGCTACAAGAGTCTCTTCCTCAAGTGTGCTGGCTGCCTCAATAGCTGAAGGTGGAGGCTGCTCCTCCATGAATGTAACAGCGTTGGCATGTGCCTCTGGTGGTGAGGGATTCTCCCTCCTTTGGCCAAATCTTCTGGTCAAGATCTGAGAAAAATCAGCAAGAGTAGAAACCCTTGCATGCCACCCATGGTTGAACCACCAAGTTCTTTCCTCTTCCTGCTGAACAAGTGAAAATATGGAGTCTCTTGGAATACTCTGGGGTTTGCTCCATATTCAGCAAGATACTCACTTAGAATTTCGAATTCCAAGTGCTCTCCATGCTTCTTCTCTACTTCTCTGTGAGAATAGGAAGTGCACGGTCCTTCCTCTTCTCCTTCTTCTATCTCCTCAACCTCCTTGGAGAGGTTGTTGCTGGACCCAAAACTGATGAGATTAATCTCATCCTCTGCATCATCTTGGCCTCTTCTTCTCTAAAATTTGAACTTCATAGGCTGAGCCAAGTTCGAAGCTCTGATTCCACTATAATATCCCAAATGGGGAAATTTCTGCATTGCCGAGAATATCTTGATATATTCCTAATTTCCATCTCCGGGAGTATTAACAATAAACATTGAACTATCTCATAGATTGACTACAGGTGAATTTACTGGATATGTCACCTTCACAAGAAAGGATGAGATCCAGAGGCTACCTGGCCCTCTAGCAGACTCTGCCAATAGAACTTGTCAAGAGCTAATAATTCCCTTCAAGTAATTTCTGCAACAGCTGGCCATGAGGACGCTGTATAAGGAAGCCAATGAGAAAATAAGGCCATACAGTGCTGGGATGCCTTAGAATGCATCTGATACAAACTCCCTTCAGAATATAAGCTCAAATAAATAGCCCTCAGGGGGTTATTCAGATCTCCCACCAACAAGTATGTCGGAATAGGGCTCAATGAGAGAATCTTCAACAGCATGAAAACTCCAATATGTACAACAGTGAAATAATGCATCATATCATGTAAGAAGAGTACAAATCTAATACATAATGTATAGCAGCAATTATTATACAATATCCTTGAGGAAAATACCTCTCAAGGTGAGTGCAAATCTGCCTCTAAGGAAATTGTACATAAACAATAGAACTCATTGCTGCATAAAACCCAGCTACTCTATAACTGCGCATTCCATGAGGGAAAATGATTGAAAACTGATATACATGAGATGATATGACATTATGAGCTCAAATAAATATGGTGGAGTAAGATCTCAACCCCATAAAACATTATTACATCAATCCTTCAAGGGATTGGCTAAAATACATAAAACAGAAAAATGGCGGAGTTGCAGTGTAGCTGCTGCAACTCAAATAGAATACAACATGGGAGAAGGAAATAGATGTTGCAATAAAAATTAAACCTCCTCCAATGATCTCCAAGTGAAGGGGCTAATCCCCTTACTGAAGTTTGCACTCCCTAGTGCACAAAATGAACTCCTCCGGCAAACCCTCTCTAAATATAATGTTGTAAGAGGAAGGGACTGCACTGGGCATGAGTAGAAATATGTGGCCCACTACCAAAATATGAAATATCAGCTCTGGAATCTCCTTTTCTAATCTCCTAGAGAAGGAATGAGCTTCCCCTCTACAAAGCAGCTCCAGAAGTGGTGATGAAGGTCCCTCACTGCAACACCAGAAACTCCGGCATTCTCTTGCTGCAAGAATAACGCGTAGCTGCAAATGACTTCTTTGGCCTCAAGCCAAGGTGTGAGGAATATGAATAAAAATCTCTCCATGGCCTCCAATGGAAGATAAGGGCATTCCTAAACAGAAATCCCTCTTGTGCTAAGCAGCACAAAGTTGAAGAGAGCTTCAACCTCCAAATTCTTTCTCCAAAGATGAAACCCCAACAATGGTTCTCCTTCATCTTTTATACAAGGAATGCTTCCTTGCCATGGACCCCACTCACATTAGGGTTTCTCCCATTTTGAATTTCTTTCCATCCAACTACGCAATCTTCTTGTGCAAGCTTCCCCTCTTGGGTACGTTGTTGACTTTAGTCAACCATGGTCTAGCTCACTTGCTTTTGGCCCCTTTTCACACTTGGGCTGCTATCTTAAGCCACTTAGGTGACTTTTTGCAACTTAGGAGTGATTATTAATTTTCTACATGGGCTCCCTCACCCACTTTATTAATTTTATTAAAATAAAAGCAAGATTAATGTTCCAAATACTTTATTGCAAAATTTGGAACATTACAGCACATACCATTTAGAACCTAAACAATCTCTACCACCTTGATAAATGTATCACCTCTTCTAATGTCTATTATTTCACATTCATAAATGATGTTCTCTAGCGTATTTATTCTCTTAGACCATACATCTTTGATCTAATTTATTAAATTAGCATTTTTAAGTCCTATTTTTTTTCTCTAGCTCAAACAGTAAACCAAGCCTCTCACTAAAAGTAATTCATTTTCAACAAAATGTTTGTCTACCTTAAGAATAATTTTAACCAAAATGACAAATACTTGATTACCCATGCTAAATGTCATAGATAGGAAGTTTATTGCAAATCATGTTCAATAATTTCCATTATTTGGCATATAATATTGATAATATAAGATTTCATTGGATTAAGGAGTTTTACAGCTTTATTAGATCTATGGGGTGTAAAGGGGGTACAAATTTTTGATGGTGGGGCCCATATTGTTGGTGGAGTCGTAAAAAAGGACTCGAATTTAGAGCATCTTCTATATTTTTTATTCTTTATTTCAGTATCATGTTCTCTACTTCCTATTTGAAAATAGACTCTGCAAGTGCTTTACCAATATCTTGATGCAATTTCATGAGCCTCATGGCTCCAATTCAGGACACATCAATATCCATTTCTACTTAATAAATAACATTTTGATTATGAACCTTTTATTTTTTATTCTCAATTTTTTATTGCCCATGTTATAGTTTGCATTTTTCAATGTGAGAGGGTGGTCATTGAAAATAGTGACTTCTTTGGAAATTTTCTCCATTATTTTATAATTTTCTAGTAAAGAAGTACTAACCCACTCAGGTGCTATAACTTTCTCAACTTCCACATTCATAGCTTATTAAATGCTTCTTTTTTGGGGGGAATTTTGCATTTTGTTGATTCAGTTGTTTTCACTATGTCTGGAGTGAATCTGTGAGGATGCTCTTCATCATCTCCACCACCTAATAGCTGATTGTGAACCATTTTTCCACTTGTAGTATCCTTTCTATTCCTTTTACTAGAGGATGAACTCGGCTCAATATCAAATGTGAAAGGTGGATATTTTGCATAAGATTTGCACCTCTGATTCTTGTATTTTTTTTATGTGTTAACGTTGGCTTCTTCAACAATTTCTTCAATATCCATTACCGGCTATTGATTTTTGGTTGGAGCACTCTGACTCTCATCACTTTATTTTGTAACTCTTGTAAACAAGTTCCCATACCTAATGGTACCTAAGTGTGTGGTAAATAGGCGTTCTATATCAAATCCTTGACAAGTTTTAGCTTCTATTAATTTAAAATAATCCAAATACTAAAATTTCTACAATGTGAGCCACATTCTTCATAGTAACTTGTCCAACAATAAATGGAAAAGAAATAAATTATTTTTTCTTTTTTTGTTCAAATATAACTATCCATTCATGGTATTGCCTATATGCTTTAGCAAAAAAATACCTATATATAAAAAATATTGGCAGCAACAGTGGCTTGCCTCTAATTTTGTAAATTCAAATAATCGTATTATTTTCTCTTTATTCTTGCACCCATTTTGCCAACAGAAAAACTTGGGATTATGCATATATTTGATGGGGCTGTTGTTTTATTATCATGTAAATGATCTGCTTTACAAAGACATCTGGATTAGGAAAAAATTTAAATAAGCTTCCTGCTTCAACAATATGGATACCAGAACTACATTGGTTATTTGTTGGAATTGAATTTAGGTTTATAGGATAAGTCATGAAATACATGGCTCGAGACGAGGGATGTTATAAGGTACTCCATCATAAATAATTTATTTCTCCTAAAAAAATTGACAAACTAAAAAGTTAATTCATTAGAAATTACATCAGCCCAACCAAATAAACAATATTTTTTGTATGAGTAATAAAGAAAATAGAGAATGGATTTTGGGACATTTGTTGTAGTTTATTTGACCTTCGGGAGGGAAAATATTCAACAGAAGTCCCTAAATAGATACCTAAAAAAATAAATATCTAGAACAAAAAGATCAAAAAGAATATGGGAATTTGGGGAAATTAATTCTCGAATAATCTTGATCGTGCCTAATTTTGACTCCATAAAACTATTTTCTTCCGAAAATTTTGTAGAAATTTGAATAATTTGCTGAATTATTCACCGAGATTATCCTGATTACACACTATTTGAGCTTCATGCATAATACATAACCTCTTCTACAATTTATCATCAATATGCGGAAATAGAAACAGTCACATGCGCACATAAACACAATAGTCAAGCACACATATAACACAGTATGTAATGGGGAAAGCTTACAGCTGAAAACCCCCAACTATTTGTATATTATAATGATAGAGAATCATGTAACAATCATAGTACAATACTCCTCACAAGTACTCAGTTCTATCTCCAAAAGTTACACACAAACTAGTTCAGATTTGAACAAGTCACAGGTTCAAATCTCCTCCACAAGTCTGTCTGCCTCTATTGCGCAATCCAAGATGAGAATGAATGAGATCCAAGTTCGAATCCCCTTGGCTTGTACTGCGCAATCCTCATTTGCAATCTCAATCAATGTGTGTACAAATCTCATGCACAAGTATAATCACAACTGATAGCCACACTCACCCTTTCACCCACCTCTAACACTAGTCTCCACTGAATTGTCCATGCACTGCAGTTAACTGATGAATTCTTTAGTTGATTTATGAGTTAATAATTAGTGAATTAATTAATAATTAATTCACACCACTCATCACTAGTGTATTTATCAGTTAGACTAAATACAACTAGTTCAACTAAGTTAAACAGGACACAACTCCACCAAACTGTTTGCCATGAGTCCTAACTGAAGTCAACCATGCAATAGCTCAACTAACCCTTAGGAAAAGCGTATTTCCTTCTTTCAGCTGCATGTGCCACATCCAAGCATCAAACTGAAGTGCTCCAAGAGAATAAGATAATGTTTATAGTCCAAATATTATTAAGAGCTAATAATATTTGACTGACCTATTTTTAGACAGGCAGTCTAAAAATAGACTTCGACCTGTATGTCTAAAAATAGCTGTCCATCTATTTTTACCAACTTGACCAATCATCCAAGATTAGCATCCCGCAACTCCTAGACCATGCTCCATATGTCTAAAAATAGACATAGTCTAAAAATAGACTTTTCGACAAAAATCACCTATGTGCTCCCCCACCTAGTTTACGTGATCACTTTCCAACTAGGATCAGGAATGATGTTTCAGGATGCCTCCTTCACTATTTCTTGTTGCAATCTTCAACAAATTTTAAGCACGTATCTAGTTCTGGTAGCTTGAATATCAATTTGACTTCCTTAGGAATCATAGGACTTGGGGTCTTCTTTGCTACTAGCATATTTTTTCTTGTGCTTGAATCAAAATTGTTTTAACACTAATAAACAATATCTCTTAAATTGAAGACTTCTAAAACACATGTAGCATTCACCAATCGTCTAGACAAAATCTTATTGATATTCTTCTCTTTCATTGGCAAGTTTATGTATAGGTCATACACAGTCAGCCACTAAAATTTATCATTAGTAAGAGAAAGTTATCTAATTGTATCAATGAAAATAGCTTATTTCCTTCCTTTTTTATTCATGTTCGCTTTTGTACTTTAAAAATACTCTCTCGATCAGTAACATTCTCAATATCGTTTAACTATAGATTTCTTGGTACACTATATAATCACCATTTTTTACTATTTGGCATGTGAAATATTTTATACAGGGCACTCTCAATAAATATCAATTGAAGATTCCAAAGCCAATGTTTATGGGAAGTAGTGGAAATAAATATTGAAATTTCAAAACCATCTTACTCATTTACTTCACACTTTTCTCTTGCTTTAATATCACCGTTATATATACCCTAAGTATTAGAAATTTACGAACTAAATTCATTGTGAATCATTTATGGTAATGATAGCTAATTTCTAGGTGGTCAATGATAACTCTAAGTCGAAAGGTATGCAAGGACAACCGGAAATAAATATTGTGTGGAGACATGGTCAATTATCTCTACTACAAAGTGAGTTGATGTTTGGGCTAGTACCCACCACCATGTCTATGTTGCTTCACTCTATTTGATAAAAAGATATTTTTGTATGTGGTAGCACTTCCCATTCCTAATTACTTGTCAATTCACCGATTCACCGAAAAAATGTCGAAACATATTACATTTTTCGATAGTGAAGCATTTGTTAATAGTAAGACTAAGCCTTGTTTAATTTTTTAATATAGTGTTAAGAGTCCTTTGCACCTTCTTCATTTGTTTATAACCAATAATCATTACGTAATGCGTCAGAATAAATGATATTAAGTATTTTAACAATGTCCTAATTACGCTTTTATTAAGCCTTAATTAATTTTTTAATATAAATTAGTCTGCACTATGGGAGATTGATTAATTTTATGTGACATTTAGCATATGTCAAATACCATGTAAATTTATGGTTTTGGGACATGAACAAAAAAAATTGAGAAAGAGTATATTTCTTTGATACCATTGATCCTATTTTATGAAACAAACAAAATCAAATGAAAATTACTAACACAAAACACAGAGATACATGATGGAGGTGTGCAGAAGAAGTGGTGTATGTGATGGAGCTATGTAGAAGAAGTGTGTGCAGGGGAAATGTGTGTGGACGTGTAGAATTGGGGCATAAATTTCCTCCCGTACATACTCTTTTTCCATACATCTTTCATTTTTCACAATAAAAACCTCATATCTTTGACCTTTCATAAGAAAACAAATATTTTGTACCATTAAAATGAAAATAATAAAAAATTATTTTTATTTTCACAAACATGTTACAATATCAAAAAATGGAATTGTAATTCATTTGATATGAAGGAGTGTTCGTTGAATTACTATCCTGCAGTGTAATTGCATAACATATTGCTTTGGCTTATATTGGATTTCGATAGATATAGGTGCACCAAAAAAGTATACGGAGAAGAGAATGTGTGTGAATATCCAAGTAGTGAGTATGTGTAGCAAAGAGGAGGAGTTGTGTCACACAAGAATGTGTTGAGCCAATTACTATGTGGAAGAAAGTCATGTGACATGTTAAAGTATGTGATAAAATAAACAACGTACACAAGTAGATAATTTTCCAATTTAAAGGAATAATATCATTTGACCCCTTCTGCAATTATAGAAGCATAGAGGAATTTAGTCGTACACCTAATTGTTGCTTGCAAAACAAAAATAGATATAGAAATAGTAAATTTGCTTTAAATTGACATTAATTACTTAATTACAAAAATTTAGATCATTCTGATCAATGACATAAAATTAGTTTTTTTATAAAATATCAAATCATATCCTCAAAAAATTATGCAAAACATTATGTCAGAACTCTTCATAGAAATGGTGAACATATTCAAAATTAGAACATAGTAATCAGTCTTTCTGCTTTAAAAGTATTGAACAGTAAGAAACATAGTTACAATAACAAGAATTGTATCCACATTCAAATGTCAATCACATAGCTATGATTAAAATAAATACTACATAGGTAACAGATATCTAATAACCAAAATTACGATTGAGTGTTCATTTTCATTCTAATCAATAAAATAACAATAGATATAATATAAAAGCTCAAAGTATATATCCTCAAAAACTTCTGCAAAAACATCATCTCATAATGCTCCACAAAATTGGTAAACAGACTCAGAATTTGAATAGAGTAATCATTATTTGTGCTTGATAAGTCTTGAATAGTAACCAACATAGTTACAATAACAAGAATTGCATTCGGATTCAAATTCCAACCACCATAGCTATGATTAAAATAAATAATATAGATTGAACATATATCTGATATCCAAACTATTGTGATCAATTACAGAACATTAGATATAAAATAAAATCTAAAAACATATTCTTGTAAACTTATGTTCAATTAATTTTTTTGGGAAATGCTACAAAATTTAGAGCTATACAAGATCATATGCAAAACATTACCTTGGAATTCTTCATAAAATTGGTAAACAGCCTTATTATTCTAACAATGTAATCATAAGTTCATTTTGATTATGATCAATTACATAACATAAGATATAATATAAAATCTTAAAGAAGATCCTCAAAAACTTATGTTCAATTAATATTTTTACACAATGCGACGAAATTCAGACCTATACAACATCTTATGAAAAACATTATCTCAAAATTATTTATAAAATTGGTAAACATATACAAAATTGGAACATAGAGAAATCATAATTGAAACCAAAAATGAATACAGACTTTGCGTCCCATGATTTACAATGATAAATATTTTTTATCCCAATTTTTTCTTATATCGGTAATGAGAATATTTTGATATCTCATCTCATCTCATCAGCTCATTCACTATGTCGATCTGGCATCTTCTCACTTTAACTCTCCAGCCCTATATTCTGGAAAATAGCAATAATTGTTCTATAATAAAATAAGTACTTGTAAAAAATGATCATTTAACTCTGAAACAAAGGTATATAGAGAAAGGAAGGCATGACGCGATGGAAGGTGTTATGTAATTGAACTTACATTTATATATTAAACCATTTCAATTGTTTTTGGTGTAGATAATAATCATTGTTGTGTAAAGAACTTATCAAAATCCTGATACTTAAACTACAAAAGTAAATGCATTTGTCCCAATGGGGACTGGGATTGGGATCCTATGAATCGTAATGTCAAAAAAGGTACATGCAATGAAAAAAAAGAAACTACATCCAGGAATTAGCTTAGTTCATGACAACATATCCAAAAAACCTAAATAATTAAACACTAGTAAATAGAAAAATGAAAGTTCCAATGTTTAAGAATACCCACAATATCCAAAAGCATAAATCGTGATTGTTTGACTATAAGTTATCATTCGTATTTATGATTTCCTGAAGGAATTTCTTTAGTTTAACTTGAATGAAATATTTCATTGAAAGGATTGTAATCTCTTTTTTGACACGTTCATTGAATATTTTCTCCTCAATTTCCCTAGCTTCTTCTTGCAAAGCCATGGCAGAGTTCTCTTCATTAACAATAACAAAATTAGTTAGCCATTTGTTAATTTCCTTTATAGTAAAATCAGTGATAATATCGAACTATGTTTCATTTGATTGTTTTAGTTTCTCTAATTCATCCATTAGCATGTCTTTCAAAATTAATCCAGAGTCACATGTCATGCATGAAGCATTTAGATCTTGAACAATCTATACAACCTTGGCATAGGAATCGACTCTTCTACTTTATATGTTTTTACATTCATAAATAATGTCCTCTAGTGTTATAATTCTCTTAGACCATCCAGATTTGACCTCCTTCATTCGATTAGCATGTGGGAGTCATTTTCTTCTTTCTCTAGATCAGAGATAAAATCAAGCTCCTGATTAAAAGTAAGTCAGTCATTTTCTAAGAAATTCTAGTCTCCCTCGATATCGCCTTTAACCCACTCAAAAAATGAATTAATTATTTGTACTAAATGTTGCATATCGAAGGTTTCTTACCATGCATGTTCAGTCATTTGCAATATTTTGGATATATTACTAATAATATATGATTTCACTGCATTAAGTAGTTTGACAGGTTTATTAAATTTATGGGGTGTACTGGTGGTATAAATTTCCAATGGTGATGCACATATTGTCAATGGAGTCATTAACAAAGGACCTAGATTTAGACATCTTCTAGCTTTTTTATTGTTTCTTTCAGTTTCAAACTTTATGCTTCATGTTCACTAATAGACTGCGCAAGTGCGTCACTAGAAGCTTGATACAATTTCATGAGTCTCATGGCTCCAACCCTGGAAACGTCAATATCCATTTGTGCTCAATCAATAACATTTTTGTTATGAACCTTTACTTTTTCAATTCTCAATTTTTACTACCCCTATCATATTTTTCATTTTGCAATGTGATAGGGTGGTCATTGAAAGTAGTGACTTCTTTGGAAATTTTCTCCATTATTTTATGATTTTCTGCTAAACAGACACTAACCCAATCAGGTAGTATAGCATTTTCAACCTCCTCATCCATATCTTCTTTAATGCCTCCTATTTTGGGGGGACTTTTTGATTTGGCAGATTCAGCTGTGTATGTTATTTCTGGGGTGAATCTATGAGGAGGCTCTTCATCATCTTCGCCACCTGATAGCCCATCATGAACCATTTTTTCACTTGCAGTAGCTTTTATCTTCCTTTAACTGGAAGATGAACTTAGACCAGTACCGGGTGTGCAATATTAAGATTGTTGCATAGGATTTGTGCATATTTGTTTTTATTTTCCTCCCATGTTAACGTTATATTCTTCTGAAATTTATTTAGTATCTATTAGAAGAAATTTATTTATTTTTGGTGCACTGTGACTCTCCTCACTTTGCTCTCTAACTATTGGAAAAAATTTATCGTACCTAACAGTATCTAGGTTTGTGATAAATAGGAATTTTGGATCAAAGGCTTCAAGGGATTTAGCTTCACTTAATTTAAAAGAATCTAAAGACTCTGCAAGCTCCATAACATGAAACGCATTCTTCAAAATGAATTTTCCAATAGTAAATGGAAAAGAAACATTTTTTTTTCTCTTTGCATTCAAATTTAACTAGCTAGTCACGGTATTTCTTGATGAATTCAGCAACCAAATACTTATATATAACAAATTTTGGCAATAGAAATGGCTTAGCTTCAAATATGTAAATTAAAATCACCTTATTACTTTCTCTTTATTCATGCACCCTTTTTCCCCATAGGAAAATATGGGCTTGTGCAGATATTCAATGAGGCTCTTGTCTAATTATCATGTAATTGACTTTCTTTACAAAGACAACATGGATTAGACAAAAATTTAAAGAATTTTTTTGCTTCCATAGTATTGGATACCATAAATGCATCAATTCTTAGTTGAGTTTGAATTTAGGATTATATTGTACGTCGTTAAAGACATGGCTAAAGATGAGGGTTGTTATCATGTATTCCATCATAAAGAATCTATTTCTCCTCGAAAAATTGACTAATTGAAAATTTTATTCAATATAAATGACATCATCCCAGTCAAATATACATTTTTTTGTATGAGTGATAAATAAGATAGAGAATGCAAATTTAGGACATTTTTTGTAGCTTCTCTAACCATCACATGGACATAAAGAAAACAGATGTCCCTAAAAGGCTTTGTAAAAAATGAACTATTTAGGAGGGAAATATCAAAACAAACCTGAGAAGTTGGGGAAATGAATTGTCGAAAAACGTTAACCCCACCTACTTGTATCTTCAGGAAACTATATGCTTCAAACAATTATAAGCACTTATTTGATTTTTGTAGCTTGAATATCCATATGAATGGCTTTGGATTCAAATTAATATTCTTCACTACAATCATAATTGTTCTTGTTCTTGAATCAAAATTGTTTGCATGAAAATAAACAAGTTTTATGAAATCAAAGAGCTATAGAACACATGCAGCATTCTCCAATCCGTTAGTCCAAATTGTGTTGTTATTTTTCTCTTCCATTAGCATAATCACATGTTTCTCATACAAGTTAAGCAGTGAAAATTTTCATCGATACAAGCAAGTGAATTAATCATATCAGTGCAAATAACTTCTTTCCTTCCTCTGCTAGACAATTTTTATTTGTACTTAAAAAAACTCTGCCAATCAATTACATTATCAGTGTTTAATTGCACATTTCTTGGTTCCCTTCATAATCACCAATTGTTACTATTTCACATGAAAAATATATTATATAGGAACCTCTCAATAAATATCAATGAAGATACCAAAGCCAATATTTACGGGAAGTAGTGGAAATAAATCTTGAAACTCCAAAACCATCTCATTCATTTACTCTGCACTTGATCCTACTTTAATATCATCGATATATGTGCCATAAGAGAGAAATTTATGATCTAAAATAAATATGAATTATTTTTAATCATGATAATTGACTTAGAGGTTCTCAATAATAACTCTAAATTGAAAATCATGCAAGGACAACCAAAAAAAATAGTGTGCAAAGATGTGGTTAGCTACCCTACTACAAAGAGACTTGATGGTTGAGTTGGTCCCCACAAGTATCTTGATGTTGATTCATTCTATTTTATATCATACTACAAAAAATATGAACCAAATTTGATTTATGAATAACCTAACACACGGTTTTGAAAACTAGGGTGCAAAGCTGACTATCACAACACATCCAAGCTAGTTATGCGAAGTAAGGAATTGAAAATTTGTTCTGGAATTTTTGTACCTGCACATAGATTCCCCCTCTACATATTTCTTATTCACACCTCCTTATCACACAATGCTACATATTAATAATTTAATTAGTGCTTTTGGATTATTAAATTTTATGGCATGAAAAGTTTGGTTTACATGTATATCGGATGTGAAATAAGGGTGGGTGATTAATTTTCCCCATTACTATGTGAACATGGGCTCGAAAAAAATTTCGTTGCAAAATACGAAGATCCAACCTTCATCAATCGAGATGCCTGAACCCTTGTCTTTATCTATTGCCAAGCTAGTGAAGTCTAGGACTGACAAATAAAAGTAAGTTCCTAGAGCAACTCAACATAGATCTGAAGGATTACTGTATTTTGGTAACAGAAGTTCTAAGATCGCACATAGTGGAAAATTCAAAAATGACAATGCAAACAGAAACCTCAGAAATGCATGCAGTGTTCAACAATCATTGTGAATTGCTTTGCTCTCTTATCTATAAACTATATCTTCTGTTTTCTCATAAATATGCAATCTAATATCAACCTGCTCAATGTTTCTTACCCCTAAATAAATTTTATTTGAAAAATTAATCTTGTTTAAAAATAATTCATGAATGTACAGAAGAAGTGTTCTGTGATATGGTAACGTGCGAAAGAAATGTGCAAAGTGGTGAATATGCATGGAGATAAGAAGATGTAGAATATACACTTGCACTTTTACACCTTCCGCATGACACTTCTTCATATTTTTTATCTATCAATAACTTAACAAGGAATGGGTTCCAAATTTAATAAATTATAACTAGAAAATAGTTTAATTCATGGTAACATAATGAGCACACCTTAATCATTAAATGCATCAAGATTTAAGAATAGTCACAGCATATGAAAGCAAACACCATGATTACTAAATTGTTGATTGTATTTTGCATTGGAAATTACATCCTTGCTTCCAATTTAACCTAAATGGAATCCCCTTTCCTAATCCAAGAGGCTTTGGAAAACCTCAAAAATCAAAGTGCTCAAAATTTAATGGAAATAGTTTCAAGTCGTGGATCTTAGCAAGAAAATTCCAACAACATGAACGAAATCTCATTTTGAGTCTATATGAGAAAGTTATGCTCATTTGAAGTTAATGGAAAATAATAAAGAGTATTGTGCAAGTGGGACGCACAGGGTTCCACATGATATTCCCATATGTTTCCATGTGGCAGCCCCATCAACATCCCAGTCAGCAGTCAGTGGGAACCACTAAGGATGACATGGCAATATGAACAACATGTCAAGAGAGTGGCAGAACCAACACGTGGGCCAATGAGTAGGAACCACATGGACCAATCAACAGGTGCTATGTGGCATCCCATGATTGGACACATAGGCCTGCCAATGACAAAAACTTGTTTTTCCATCGGCCAATTTGGCACAATGGATGGGGTCAATTGGGTTTGAATCGATGACCATGAGGAAAGAAATGCAATAGACAACCAACAGGCCAACGGACAACCACATATAATAATGGTGGCCCAATAAAATTTAAACCAATAATTATAATATATGCCAAACAGGGGGGAGGCCCATGGGCTTGACCCTGGCACCTCTCAAAAAACAATGCAAAGTGTGTAGTGCGCCAACCAACATGCTAATGGTGGGAACAAGTTGGTGTCTCCACAAGAAGAATTCTATTTAAACCTCTAAACACATAATTTTGGACATCCATAGGGGTGGACCCGGTGGAACGGTGAAGGGGGAGGTTTGAAATGGAACATAGAGCCCATGGAACCGCGAAGGGAGGTCGGAACCTAGACACAAGCCCACAAATGGATAGAGCGATGGAACCAGGATGTAGTGGAACCATGCCTAGGAGGGCATAGAGATTGAGGAAGAATATTCCATGATATATTAGATGGAATATTATAGAGAATACTCCTAGGGATATTCTGAGAATATCCCTAGGAATATTCTTAGAATATCCCTAGGAATATTCCATATAATATACCATGGAATATTGTTCCTCAGTCTCTATCTGTTATGGAATCTTAGAGATTCTCAGGGATTTAAAATAGACAGTGTCAGAACCTAGTTGTTTTTATACCCATTTTACTCAGAATTTCGAAAGGAATTCAATGCATTCATAATGGATATTTGAGCAACAAATATTAGGTTTCATGTCCAAATCCCATGTTTTTAATTACTGTTTGGCATGAGGTTCAAGTCAGTGATGCACTTTCCAGAAGGTGGTCGAGTCTAAAGTCAAAATTCACAAAATTTGAAGCAAAACATGTTGTTGATGTGTTAGCTATGTTTTGGGTAACAATGTGATTTCCTTGGCATGAGAACCAAAATAATATTTATGTATTTATGGTTTTTGTCTCTTTTTGGGATATTGCGAAGAGATTAATGTATATTGCAGGATTTGGTGATGTTTGTATGTTACAGCAAGATCAGAATCATCACATGGAAACTATCATTTTAGCCTTACAAACTAATATAGTGTGGTGCTAAGAAAAATAGACTTTGACACTTTGTTAGAAAGTAGTCATGTTTGTAGTCATTGGTCTCAGTAATTATGAGACTAGTATGATGATGATGAGTATGATTTGAATCTAAATAGTGGATTCAAGAGGACCCATTGCCACTTTATGTGAGAGATTCTAGTTTATGCCACATGCTTTTGAGAGATCATCCCATTTAGAGGATATTGTCTCTTTGTAAGAGAGACATGGCCACATTCTTGTGAGAAATAACTCTTGGAATTGTGTCTAAGAGCATCTCTTTGATACTTCCAATGTTGTTGGAATTCTACTGCCACTTGATGATGTTGGAATTTATCCCTTATTAAAGGATAACATTTTTTATGAAGAAAATGAATTGGTTCATGGATTCATGAGCCCAAAGATGTAGCTTACATTGGGTGAACCCTGTTACCAACTTGGTGATATATTATCTTATGTGTTTGGTATCTTGTCTCTTGTTTCTTATGCATAATTTTATAGATTCATCAATTCTGTTGAGATGCATTAAGTGATGATAAAGAGAGAAAAAACACATTTAAATGATGTTTTAATTCAAATTGGATTCAATATTTCAAATTAAATCAAGTTAAATTAAAATGATCCTATAAATATAATCCTTTTAGGTGAGCCAAATCTATATCAAGTTCATATCAGAGGCTAACCCCAGATCATATCAAGTTTGGTATCCGATCGGGATCGAAAAATATTGCAGGTTTCGAATCAAAGATGGGAAAAGGATTGAAGTGAGTTAGGCTTCAAGAGCTCAAATTTTTCAACCAATGAATTCTAGCAGAGAATTTTGAGTTGAAGAGGATGCTACGAGAAGAAAAGGATGAGAATAAGAAGTTGAGACTCGTGCTAGAGTAGGTTGTGAAGGAACAAGTTGGGGAATGTTCCAAGTTGCATTCAAGTTTTTCATGTATTTCACATTTTTCATGTAGTACGGTCCATCAAAACTATGCAACATGGGTACTCCTTGGATGAAAAATTAAATTATGCATCCAATGAGTGCTCCTGTTTTAAATTTGAGTAAAATCCTAGGGATATAAGTTGAAAATATGAGTTGAAAAACTAAGTTTTTTTTTTTCCCTCTAAAAATTGATGAGGTAATCTAATATTATTTTATTATTTCCATTATTATTGTATATCATTTATTAGGAGTCTCATTTTAGACCTAAAAAATTATCTAATTCAAAGTGGTTTCCTATAAGCTTTGAATTCAACATCATCCAAAGCAGGGCAATAGGAGGAATTGGTCAAACTCCCAGAAGAGGACCAAGTGTCACAGATAGGAGTGGAGGTAAAGAATTATCCTTGTGAAATTACTTCATTTCATGATGATGATTTTGATTCTTTTTAAAATAACACGACAAGAATTTCTTCGTATCTAATGAAGAATATGGGATATGAAAGAAATGGCCTAAGATTTAATGGCCAAGGAATTGTGAATGCCATCCAAGTGGTGGAACTAGCTCAATATGCATGACTAGGCCATTTTAGAGAGGAAGTTGGAGAAAGTTCCAAAACCATCGATGAAAGACACTCCAAACCCACAAATACAAGAGATTATTCAAGTGACAAGCCTAAGTCAGTGCAATATGTTGAGATCACATCACAAAATTCTAGTGATAGTGAGCATTTAAAATAAAGAGCTAAGGAAAGATCTCCTCGCAGGGCTTGCACCAAAGACAACCAAGGTATAAAATTTCTTAGTATTCTAATGTTCATTTTTATTACAAGAAAATTTGTAATGACGACTAAAAATTATGGCATAGAAAACCATGTAAATTTTATGGTTTGAATAACCACATTTTTTCCAAGCGTTGGAAAAGAATGGTGTTATACATGAAACTATGGAAATGAGCAACAATCCAAGTTATGAATACCCTTCTCCACATCAGGAGAAAAAGAAGGGAAATAAAAATAGGAGGAATAATGGCCACTGCAATCATTGATCCAACGGTGGACATTAATAAGCCACATGTTGGACACTCCATCCAAAGCTTTGTCCCAAGAAGGATTAGAGGGTCACGAAGGAGCCATCCAATGAAGAAGCTCATGAAGCAGGCCAGCTACAAGAATAATGGCAGCTACAAAAATTTGAAAGGGAGAGAATGTTTTCCATGATGAATAAAAAGGTGAATTTTATTGTAGATTTATTTCATAATTGGCCATCATTGTAAATCACATTTTTCTTTTGAAAGACCCCATAGGTGGGAAAAAACTTGTAAAAGTGATGAAACGTATAACATCACTTATGAATACAACATAGTGATATTTTAGGCCTTTTCTAGGTAGAAAAGAGTATGAGTTATGTTGTAAATCAAAGAAAATATGTATGGTCTTTGTATGTAACTTTTGGGGACCAAAAGTCCTTTAGTGGGGAGGAATGATGCAGGAGGCTCTAGCAAAACCTAAAAAATAAAATTGCTCAAAATTTTGTGGAAATAGCGTCAAGTCATAGATTTTAAATAGACGATTCCAATGGTGTAAATGGTGCCTCAATCTCAATTTGTATGATAAATTTATGCTCATATGAATTTCGTGGAAAAAAAAAAATTATTGTGCGGGCGGGACCCACGGGATGCCATGTGACGCTCCCACGCGCTACCACATGGAATCCCTATCGGTATTCCAGTTAACAGTCAGTGGGATCAACCAAGGATGATGTGGTAGTATGGAAGACACGTTAGGATAGTGGCAGAACCCACATGTTGGCCAACCAATATACACCACATGGCCTAATCAGCAAGTGCCACATTTCATCCCACAATTGGACACGTAGGTCTACCAATGACAAAAATTGTTTGGTCACGGGCCAATTTAGCACAATGTACAAGGCCAATCAGGTTTGAACCGGTGACCTCAGGGACAACAACGTAATGTATGACCAAAAGGCCAATGGAAAACCACATATAATAATGATGGGATAATAAAATTTAAACCAAGGGTTATAATATATGCCAAACTGGGGGGAGGACCATAGGCTCAACCCCGACACCTCCCAACAAACAATGTCAATTATGTTATGTCCTAATGGAAGGAAATTGGTGTGTCCTCTAGTGGCATTTTATTTAAACCCCCGAACGCATAATGTTGGACACTCACAAAACAGACCCAATGGAATGGTGAAGGGGGAGGTTTGTGGTAGAACGCAAATCCCACAAAATCATAAAGGGAGTTCTGAACCTAGACGTGATCCTGTGAACAGAGAGAATGGCGAAACCAAAATGCAGTGGAACCACACCCAAGTGGGCACAAATATTGAGGAAGAATATTTCGTACTGTATTCTATGAAATATTACAAATAATATTCCTAAGGAATACTCTAAAAATATTTTGTCTATGGGGGTCAAAAATTGACAATGTCAGAACTCGACTAAGTTTATACTCATGTTTCTCAAAAATTCACAAGGAATTCAATGGTGCAATTAGAATGGAGATTGTAGTAGCATACTTGAGGTTTTATGTCAGAAGCCCATGTTTTTCATTACTGTTTGGCACGAGGTTCGAAGCAGTGATGCACTTTCCATAAGGCAGTCAAGTCTATAGTCAAAATTCATATAATGACGAGATGAATGTGTTGGTGATGTGTTAGCCATGTTTTCATAAACATGTTGATCACCTTGGCACGAGAACCAAAATAAGTTCTATGTAAGTGAAAATGTGAAGTTGGGTTACAATTTTTTCCCTTTTTGAGAAAAAAAATCATTTTTTCTGTTCTTCAACTTTCTGCAAGCCAAAAAAAAAAATTTGTTTAGAATTTCATTTTGCGATTAAAAAAAAAAAATGTCATAAATTTTATTATCTTTCTATTACTTATTTTTTGGAATTTTTTTATACATATTTGATATGTCAACTTAGCGTTTCTTTGAGTATGTGTTTTTTGACAATCAAAGGATTCATAAAAAGTCATGTTAATACGCACTAGTGTATTCTTTGAAAAAATTGTGTTTTTGAGAAACAAAATGTGTTACAACAATATAGACATGGTCTAATTCAGTTTTGTTATATTTACGAAACCAACTAATGCATATCATAATTACTAGAATTTTTTGAATTGATCCAATATGAAAAAAATACATATTTTGAATATGTTTCGGGACACACAAAATTTCTCAACATATAAGTTATAAACTAAAAAACTAAAAACTACCCATTACAGACAACGGACCAATGTAATGCACCATAATTTTTCAATTGTTTTACAGTGTATTTTGGAATACATAGAATATTGATTTCACTGAATCATAATGACCTTCAGAAATTGTTTGCACCCGTTTTTTTACAAAATTAATTAATATTAGTAAATATTTATGAAATTTCATAAAAGTTATATTTCATGAAAGTAGATTGAATTCTGCAAATGCTTGTCTTGGTTCTGTTAGTTAATTCACAAAGTTTCATGGAGTTTAATCAGTCCAAAGTTGAAGAAATGTGTTCAGAGATCAGCTTTGTGTAATTGTTGTTAAACACACACATGGTGTGAGATAAAGATAAACACACAAACAACAAGAAACTCAACACACAATGAAGGATAAGCGTGCAGCTCTATTATTTTTCCATTATAGATGATGTACATTTATAGTACAATGGTGTGACTCTTGGTTTCACATTCCAAGGTCACTTGGACTCCATTGTGACTTTTCGCATTCCACACCTACCCATGGAGGATTAGGTGTTCCAACATTCCCCCCCCTTAATCCGAAGGGGTATGTGTGAGTCCAAGAAGAGAGTTGTAATAAAAATCTACAAAGTATACATAGCATCACTTGGGCTGAATCAACTCTCTGAAATGTTGGCAAAAAGAGGTGGTTTAAGGATGACCACCAACACTGGAATGCAATACTTGTTGTAGTTCCCGGAACTCTTCCAAAACTAGCAAGAAGATGAAAGCTTCTGCTAGAGGAATTTTCCCTCATAAAAAAGGGAGACCTTCAACCTAAAAGAAGGGAGGTCTACAACCTGTGATGGTTTAAGGATGACCAGCAACACTGGAATGCTTGAAGCATTTCCTAGAACTCAACCAAAGCTGGCAATAAGCTGAAGGCTTCTGCTAGAGGAAGTGCCCCTCATATATGAAAGGGAGACCTTCAACCTAAAAGAAGGGAGGTCTACAACCTGTGATGGTTTAAGGCTTTCCACCAACCAAAGGCATGCTCATGGGCATCCATGTCTCTGGCTACATCTCTGAATCTGGAATGACGAATTGTGGCTCAGGCTCGCTTGATCTGGTGTTGAAGCTTGTAGATGACCACCATTTCCCCCCTGTCAGGGACAAGGTGAGATGATGGCGAAAACTCAACTGCAAGTTTGCTCAATATTCTAGAACATGTTCTGACATGCGACTTAAACATCTTCTTGGCTATTGATGCCCATTGCCAAGAAGCGATCCATCCAAGATGAATCTTTGTTCTTGTAGGAGGCTTGTTTCTAAAGCATCTATTTGAATAATGGGTGTGCCGACCATAGTGCTTGCATGGATGAAGATCAAAACAGTGATCTTTCATATGGCCAACTCGATCACAGTGTTGGAATTTTTCAATATGTTGCTGTTGTAAAAGTGGAGCAGGATCTGAAACAACTACAGGTGAAATGTCATACAGTAATCCAGCACTCTGAAATATGATGGGCTTGGTGTAGTCTGGAATATGAAATGACACATCCTTGTCATATCCAAGACCAGTTTTGTGCTTGTTGTGGACAAGCTCTTCCCAAGGTCTGATGATGGGCTTGGGAAGTGCAGGCTAAACTACTGCATTTGCATGTAAATCTGCTCTTGTACAAGGGACTGAATGTGAATTAACTGCAACTTTATATTCTTGTTGTTGATGGGATTCCTTCTCAATTTTCTGAACAGAAACAGGTTCAGAATGGTGACTCTTTTGCTGAAGTTGAGACTCCAACTGCAAAAACTCAATCTTTTCTTGTGCATCTTGCAAACAACTTTGAATATTACAAAGAGCATTCTTGCTCATTTTTACCATATCATAAACACTGGAATGAATGAGGTTATTCAACAACTCTAATGCATCATTGATTTTAGCCATTTTTCTCAACAACTTAGGCTCAAGAAATAAAGGGTGTTGGCTTCAACTGATAATGCACCCGTTTACAATGTGATTCAACTTCCTTTCAAACAATACAAATTACTTTCAAAGAACTTCCAATTATGGAATTCCCAAAGAACAAACTCTGCTGCTCAAACTATGGAGGACCTCAAGGTATATACTTGGCTATCAAACCGACAAGCAACAATGACTTACATCAACAATTTCTCAACAATTCAAAGTTACACTTCAAACACTGATTTCAACTATGAATGAAGAAGCAATATGCACTCACAATGTGAGTACAATTCTGCAAATATTTTGTAAATGTGCAGCAAAAACACTATGCAATAACCCTTTAAGGCAGCTGGTTTCTTTCTTCTTCAAAGAGTTGTTTTACACCAACAACAACTCAACTCAACAAAAGAAGGAGATATTCACAAGCTTGGATGCTTGACCTTGCTGTAATGTTTCACAATAAAGATTAAGGGAAACTCCAAAAAACCAGAAACTTTGTGTAGCCAAACTATGAGTGAACGCCACTGATGTTTTGAAAATGATGACCAATTTACAACTTGTCTTCACATGTCAATCTCTTTGAGAGAATCACCATTCTATCCATGCCACAAATCATACAATGCAAAACTTCTTTTTTCTCCTATATGTATACAAGCCATTTACTCATATGCCATTTCATCTCTCTCTGCAGTATTTTTTTTTTTTTTTTTTTTGTGAAAAAAAAAATTAGGGAAAAAACAGAGGTATTTACTTGGGGAGGTTTTAACTGGGAGAGGTGTTTTCTGAGGGAGGGTTAAACTGGGGAAATTTTTTCTGGGGAAGGTGAAGCTGGGAGAGTGTTTATCTGGGGAAGGTTTTTACTGAAGGAGGTGATTTCTGGGGAAGGTTTTTACTGAAGGAGGTGATTTCTGGGGAAGGTATTACCTAAGGAAGGTTTTAACTAGGGGAGGTAAAACTGTAAAAAAATATAAAAAATTTAAAAGGCCGAATTAAAAAAAATAGAACAAAGAACGTGGGAGGGGGGAGGGAAGGTCGAACTTAAAAAATTTGAGTGGGATGGGGAGCGTTGGGAAGGGGGGGGAGGGATGAGTGAAGGGGTCGAGGGCGGAGATGGAAGGGATGTGGGGGGCCACTATTTGGAGTGGGGGTGGTGGGTTGAGTGGTGAGAGGGGTTGTGGGTTGAAGCAACGTCCAGAGGGGAGGTAAGGGAGGGGCATAGTGGGTAGGCAGCATATGTGAGGGGGTAAGGCGAGGGACGGCCATTGGCCATGAGGGAGGGTTGAGCGGAGGGGAGGGGGATAGGGGTTGAAGAGAGGAGTGTTTGCGAGGGGGTAAGGGAGCAGGGGGCGGTGGGTGAGGCGGGGGAGGGTCGTAAGGGGGAGGGGGGAGAGCAAGGGGGCAGGGCAGGGGAGAGAGAGGGGTGAGGCGGGGGTGCAGAGCGTGTTGTGAGTAGTGAGGGGGTCGGGTAGAGGGGGGGGCTGTGGGTTGGGACGACCGAGGGCCATGGGAAAGGGAGGGGGAAGGGTGTAGCAGGTTGGGTAGGGAGCCGAGTAGGGAGGGTCGGGTAGGGTGTTGTGGGGACGGTGCAGCAGGCCATGAGGGTCGAGAGGCATCGCTGCTTTAGAATTATTATTATTATTATTATTATTATTATTTAATTTTTTTTTAATTAGGAGAAGGATAATTGTAATAGTAGAATTGACATATATGAGATAAATTGCAGAAAACCAAAACCAGTGTGTGAGTTGCAAAAATTTAACCAGTAAAATATTTTCACAGTAGAGGACTGGAGAAGTTTCCAGAATTTCACAAATATATAGCAGAATTTGCAGATTTTTTTAGTAAAAAACCCAGAATTTTTCAGAAACACACTTTAAACAATATTTTCCAGCAACTCTCCAATGTGCAGAAATAAAAGTAGGCAGCAAAAATTGCAGGAAAAATTCAGAATTTTTCTTTTCAAAATTGCAGAATGGCAGGAGCAGTGAAAAACCTGCAGAGTTTAAGATGAAAAATGCTGCTCTTCACAAAACTAATTTTTGAATGCTGCAAAAGATTTTTTGAATGCTGCAAAGATGACTGCTGCAGAAAATCTTTGAATGCTGCAAAAATGACCAGAATTTTGCAGATATACACAGGCCACAAAAACAAATGGCTCAATCAAGGTTGAGCTGGTTATGAACGTATCAGCTCTGATACCCTGTTAAACACACACGTGGTGTGAGAGAAAGATAAACACACACACAACAAGAAACTCAACACACAATGAAGGATAAGCGTGCAACTCTATTATTTTTCCATTATACATGATGTACATTTATATTACAATGGTGTGACTCTTTGTTTCACATTCCAAGGTCACTTGGACTCCATTGTGACTTTTCTCATTCCACACCTACCCATGGAGGATTAGGTGTTCCAACAATTGCAAACGTTTTAGTTCGGAAGAACTTTTAAAAAAAGTTCGGTTGAATTGTTAGTTGCCCTGACGACCCGTTAAGTCTAACGACAGAAAAGTTCGGCTGAATTTTTTACAAAATTTCAGCCAAAATTTTAATTGACTTTATGTCAGTCAGAAAATTTAACGAATCCCCTCCAAAAAAACATTTCGCAGCAATATAAATTAACGTAAACGGATTCATTATTTTCACATAATTTCGCATGTATTTATGGCTTTTGTCTCTTTTTGGGATATTGCAAAGAGATGAATGTATGTTGTAGAATTTAGTGATCTTTTTATGTTACAGCAAGGCGAAAAGATCAAAATCATCATAGGGAAATTATCATTTGAGCCTTACACACAAAACAAGATGGTGTGGTGCTGAGAAAAATCCACTTTGACACTTCGTCAAAAAGTAGTCATGTTTGCAATCATTGGTCTTAGAATTGCAAGACTAGTATGATGATGATGAGTATGATTTGAATCTGAACAGTGGATTCAAGAGGATCTATTTCCACTTTATGTGAGAGAGTCTAGTTTATGCCACATGCTTGTGAGATATCAACCCATTCAAAGGAGATAATCTTTTTGTAAGAGAGGCATGGCCACATGCTTATGAGAATCATCTCTTGGAATTGTATATGAGAGAATATCTTCGATACTTCCACTTGATGATGTGGTAGTTCATCTCTCTTTAAAGGAGAGCATCTTTTATGAAAAGAATGAATAATTGCATGGATTCATGAGCCCATAGACGTAGCCCATAACAGGAGAACTTTGTTACCTACTTGGTGATATCTTCCCTTATGTGTTTGGTATCTTGTCTCTTATTTCTTATACACATTTTTCTACATTCAAAAATTATTTTGAGATGCATTAAGTGATGATAAAGAGAAAAAAAACACAATTAAATGATGGTTTAATTCAAATTGGATTCAAGCCTTCAAATGCAATCAAGTTCAATTAAAACGGTCCTATGAATATAATCCTTTTAGGTGAGCCAAATCAAAATCAAGTTTGTACCATAGGCTCACCACGGATCATATCATTCCTATGTTATCTATTAATAACAAAGAACGTCATATACAATGTACCCAAAAACTGAAATTTTTGAACATAAACAAGAATTGGCACTAATCAAAATATGAAATATTGAGAAAAAAGTTATCGTGATACATTGAACTATTCCCTAACTACATTTATAATTGAAAATATTGAACCCTGATTTATCTCCACCTCCTTGCACCTACATAATGATTTTCCATCAACAATGAATTAATAGTTTATTCCAAGAGATTATGTTCAATGTGTTCAAGTTATTTGAGTTGATTTTGTCTTGTTTCATTGGATATGTTATACACCGTGTAACATATTTATGAACACATGGGAATTTAGTTGCAAAAGATGAAGCATTGATGGAACTTTGAAGAAAATGAATAGTTACCAGGTTTTGGTAACATAAGTGTTAATATCACACACACTATAAAATTCAGAAATTCTAATGCAAAGAGAAACAATCATCACAATTTCTTCAAAGTCAAAAACCTCAGAGATGCACGCAATGTTCATCAATCATTGTAAATTGCTTCGTTCTCTTATTTATCAACCATATTTTTTATTTGCTCAAAAATATGAAATATATTATCGGCCTCCTCAATGCTACTTACCCCTAAATAAAGTTTAGTTGAAAAATTAATCCCAATTAAAAAATTTAATGAATATACGGAAAAATTGTTGTACGAAATGGAAGTGTGTGGAAGAAATGTGCGAAGCAGTGAATATGTACGGAGGGAGGAAGATGTGAAATAGACACCTACACTTTTGCACAACACTTATGCATCTTTCACATCTACCATTTATGTAACAAGGAAGAAGATACGCATTTGATAAAATGGAATCAGAAATCAGCTGAACTCATGTAAAATGCTTCAAGATTTAAGAATACTCACAACATATGAAATCAAGAACCATGATTATTGAAGCATCGTTTTTCTTTCACATTTATGATTTCTTGGAAAATACATCCTCTATTTCCAATTTAGTCTAAATGGAATATCCAACCTATGTTAGCTATCGATAACAAGCAACATCATACTACATTGATGTGACATATTAATCTGGCCATTATGTGTCTATCCCATAGACTTATCCCTTTTCCATGACCCGCCACTTCCTTAACCCTAATTTTTCCCTTCCTCCTCACACTTGCATAATGACTTGTCATCAATAGTGAATTAATATCATATCTCAATAGCTTTATGTTCATCATTTTGTAATCTGATAAGTGCTTATTAACCTATATATTCATAAATTTGAATCTTTGGGTAATTTCCATGTGAAAGTTAGAGATTCCATTCAGGACAAATTGAAAGTCAAAGATGTGATCTTATGCGACACTAGAATTGGAGATAAAATTTTATGTAAGGCAATAGAAGCTCAAAAAATACTCCAAACTTTTAAACGTAGTCTATAGAGAGAAAATTAACATTGTCAGCAAAGTGAAAAATCAATATTATTTACACCATTAATAATCAGTCAACCAATGAAATTTCCTATTGATGTCAGCAACTGCGTTAATTTTATCACTTAAATATCTTATTTCCTTTCTCTACTAACCATTTTTACTTCGTACTTAAAAATACATGATAATCAGTGACATTCTTAATGTCATTTAACTGTATATTTCGTGTTTCCCTATATAATCACAACTTGTTACTATTTCGTGTGTGAAATATGTTACACAAGACACATCATACACACATATTTACCCTAAGTCATATAAATGTATGAAATAATATAAATACGAAATCTTTGTATCAAATACCAAGCTGACATCAATGATTTTTGTTATCTTGATCCTCCACTAATGATTTCAATTTTCATGATGTCTATCTTCATTGACTGATTCTGTGCTAGCCTATGTATATATGTGTCCTTGTCACTTGTATATTTCATGAAGTGAAACATCATTTCATTATGGTTGTTTTCTTGACAATGGAATTTTTAAACTCAACATAGCTAATAATCTCTTAGCACAAATTTTCATGTTCATTTTCAAATATAATTCTCGTCCCACCACAAAACATTCACAAAATGTCATATAAGCATTACCAATAACCTGTGATTAAAGTTAACTAGTGTATATGATTAATATAAAATACATTTTTGGGTAAAAATTAGTATTTTTAGCATACAATTCACTGAATACACGTGTGATTAGGTCATCTCCTTGCATATTGTTTACTCTAAAATGTTATGAAATGATGGTTCTTTTGTGAAACTATCAATAAGCCTTGTAGCTATAAAATAGTTTTCTAATTGTGTTCTTCCCATCTCTATGTACTCATGCTTTAGGCTCTACAAGATTTTTGAGGACTCGATTTATGATACTTAAAATAAAGGTTACTGTCTGGAGACCAAATGAGATCATCTATGGTTGTTCACAATTGTGTTTCAATGAGCAGAGGCGATGGTATATAGTTGCAGGCACATACGATAACTAGAAAATTTAAATATTTTCATTAAATTAATATTCCTATAAATTTCCCATTACAGTTTCTTCATGGTCATGATAACACTTGGAATTTTAGTTCCATATCCATTATATAAAATGTTTACAGATTTGTTAAAAAATGAAATTTTTCCACTTTTCTCATGTTAACCTATAAAAACATCCTCTTGCTAGGAAATTCAATATTAATATTAGCCTCAACTTAAATTATAACTAAAATTAAAACAAATTCACGAGAAAAATAAAAGTAAAATGAGCTCACATAATTACAAATTGTTAAACATGAGCACTACAGAGTTGTTAATGTATATTGTGTAAGCATGAAGGAAGGAATCGCCACTTGCATACACGGTTTTTCCCACACCACTATTGCATCCTGATGTCAAATAAAATGAGCCCATGTCCACATAGTATTGCACATAGTTAATCGCCCACCCTTAATTTGTACCCAATATACACTTTAATAGGCCAAAACTACTAATTAATTAATTAAAAAGTACTATTATGCAAGAAATATATGTTGAAATGCATATCATTTGATACATTGTACCCAAAAATCAACTTAACTCATGGAAAATGCTTCAAGATTTAAGAATACCCATGGCATATGAAAGCAAGAACCATAATTGTTGAAATATTAGTTGTCTTTCACATTTATTATTTATTTTAAAATACATCCTTGATTTCTTATTGAGCCTGAATGGCGTCTCCAACCTATGTTAGCTATCGATAACAAGAAACATCATACTACATTGATGTGACATATCCATATGGTTATTACGTGTCTATCGCATAGACTTATACCCTTTCCATGACCCGCCACTTCATGAACCCTAATTTATCCCTTCCTCCTCACACTTGCATAATGACTTGTCATCAATAATGAATTAATATCGTATACCAATATCTTTATGTTCAGCATTTCATACATTGATAAGTGCTTATTCACCTATAGCTTCATAATTTGGTATTTTGGGTACATTCCATGTGATAGTTAGAGATGAAATTCAAGGCCAATTGAAATTTGAATATGTTATCTTATGCGACACTCGATTTAGAGATAAAATTTTAGGGAAACAAAATCTCGAATAATACTCCCAACTTTTGAATGCAATCTACCAAGAGAAAATGAACATCATCAGCAAAGCGAACAATCAAAATTATTTGTATGCCTTTCTCCTCCAAATACCATTTATATGTAGTCGACCAATGAAATTTCCTATCAACATGAGAAAATGAGTTAATTATATCACTCAAGTAGCTTATTTCCTTTCTTTGCTAGTCATTTCCGCTTCATACTTAAAAATACTTGCTTAATTAGTGATGTTCTCAATGTTATTTAACTATATATTTCTTATTTCCCCATACAATCACAACATGTTACTATTTTACATGTGAAATATTTTAAAAAGGACACATCATATGCACATATGTACCCTAAGTCACAGAAATGTAAGAAATGAAATAAATACAAAATATTTGTATCAAAGATCACGTTGGCATGGAGATTGTTTATCTTCTTAATCCTCTACTAATGATTCCAATTTGAATGATTTTTTTTCTTCATTGAACAATTTTGTATTATATTAGGTATATTTATGTCCTCATCATGTATATATTTCATGGAGAAACACGTAATTTCATTGTGGACGTAATATGTGATGATCCCCAATATTGCAATAAGAGTGTTGCAACTCCCCGGGCTACCATCTTTAATTACCAACTGAGGTTTCGTACAAACTTAAGAGGTGATAGTTATATATGCACAGTATGATATTCTCTACTCATTTCACTTACAAGCAATTGGATAGATCAAGGCAGATAGAGACCACTCTATTGATTGATTCTATATTGGCAAGGGAAGAATATGCATGAAAAGAAAGTCATATTATATTTGTGGAAATGGAAATATTAGTCTACTTGCAAAAGGAATGAATATGCTACTTTCTCAAATGAAAATGCTAACCCTAGTTTCAGAAATTTAAATATTAGGCTACGTGTATAAATGTGAATTATATTCTACTTGCAATAATGTAAACACTAATCTAATTTCATAAGGTAAAAACTGCATTGAAAAGAAAACATAACCTATGCAATGGAAATAACATTGCTTGCAACTTAAACCCTAATTTGAGAAACATGAATCCAAGAAAGTAGTCCTAGTCTACCTTGCATAAGTAAAAGAGAATGAAATCAACCTTTAATCATTGTATTCAAATATATTAGATCTTTAGTGACAAATTTCATTAGACATCTCCTGAGGCAATCAAGAAAATCATCATTGTATCATCAAATTCATAAATCTATCCACTAACCCTAATTGCATAAATGTGTTGCAGTGGATAAAAGGAAACTCCTAAGTGGTATTTTTTCTCCCTCAATTTTAGTTTCAGATCCTACAAGACATTATTCAAGGCTAAGAGGAAAAAATCAAGCTTTAGGAGCAAATCTGGCGAAGTTTATGTGGTGCTACAAGATTGCCCTTTTTTACTATAGGATTGAATATGTGACAATATTGAGGGTGGAAAAGGAGTTTTGAAGGTATATGAAGTTTTTTTGGAGACTTTTCCAATCCTATTACTCCTCAGGGGCCCATCTTGCACAAAAATAAATTCACATGGTGGCCTTCAATGATCTAGAATTATGATCTCAATGGACAGATTTTTGAGAGAAGTGTGAGGTGAGGAGGAGGATGATTATTGGAGGAGCATAAAATGACAATAAAAACCCTGCAAAATAGTAGTAGTACCTTCACACCATACAAGTAATTATTTTTCCAGCTTGAAAAGAAGGTTATACTAATAGCTAAATTGTAGAAAAATGGAACTAAAATGAGAAAGGAGTTGAATTTTATGAAACTAAATAATAAAGGATGAGTTTAATTTTATTTTAAATATACCTAATACATCAAAATAAAATCTAAATTGCAGCATGCATGTGACCTACATTCATGAAATATTATGCTTTCCAAGCTCAAATAAGAATACTATTTGATCACTAGATATGCAAAAAATAAAGTATGTAAAAGAGCACTAATATAAGATCTAATAATTACAAAGGAAAATAACCATATGCTTTTGGCTTTCCAATACATATTCCTCCACCACACTTCCCATAAGAGAGGTGGTATATAGGCCTACACCAGCAACATTTATGAGAAAAATCTGCTAAGAAATAAAAGAGAAGCTACTATGAAAGATAATGCATGAATAAAATACACAAAGAGAGACTATAGCCTCTAGGTTGGGCCCTAACCCAAGTGGACTCAGCCCTCTAAAAAAACTTAGATGGAAGATAATAGTAATATTTTCATTGACATAAAACAGAGTTTAGGTAAATCATGTAAAGGAATGGAAATGACAATCTTGAGCCCTTAGCCCTTGGTAGCTCTTATCAGTTCCCAAAATTTCAAATCTTAGTGAGCCCTTAGGCCTAATTATTTATAAAAAAATGTTTGAGAGGTAGCCTCCTTGGAAACAAGGTTTATACCCTCCAAAATCTCTAAAAAAGTGGATCTAATTCCCTTAGGTCCTCACAATTCCTTGAGTGCATTAGGTGTTAGCATATATTCGACTTATAGGTGAGTGATTTTAGGGATCAAGTTGAGTTGTAGATGATTAAATGCAGGGGAAAAGCCTCCTACATCTTCTCCATCTTCCTCCAATGTATATCTGCATATTAAATGCACTCAAATGCATTATTTTACTACACATTAATCACATTAGGCCACAAAATATGACAAACATCATTTAGTCTCCATATTAAGCACACTTTACTCAAAAAGGTACTAATAAATGTGAGAAAAGAGGAAATTATAGGCTGGAGGATGGAAAAATGGGCCTTATGATATACCTATTAATTAGGCCCATAATCACCCCCCTATTGAAGGTGTTTCTCACCTTATGGGAAACTTACTCAATAATATGTAGCTCATGCATTGCCCAGTTGGCCTCTATGACATCCCAAGGAACTTCAAATGGTGTTCCCTCTTATGGATAAAAGCCTACATTTGCCTCTATTGTTTCCCACTCCCTTTGTTCCTCTTCTTGATCTCTTATTTCCTATCATCCTAATAACAATGGAGGACTAAACTTTAGCCCTATCCAATTGATCTTAAATCTTTGAAAATTTATCTTGTAGAGTGGGGTTATTTTGAGGCAATTCCTCAGCCTATCAAGGGAGTGGTATTCCCCAATCTTCAAACTATGTGGAAAATAATGTCATCTCCTTTGACAAGCCTACAAATTCTCAGTCCCTAACAGCCTAAAAATGTCATAAAAATGTAGGATTGCATGTTCTTTTTAAGTATCGAGGGGTTAATTGACGGTCTGCAGATATGATGCTATGATTTCTTATGATAGCCTTGGGACTTACTAATTCTTATTTGTCATATAAACTCTGATTTTCTTCCTTATCCATGACGTTCTTTACTTCCTCAGCCCGTGCTTCCTCATGAGAAATCAAATAGGCTAGGGAAATTAGTTTTGCATTCCCAATCTCAAATTGGAGTCTGAGGTGTTCATATTTGTGAGGATTATGTTGTGCATATAAAACTCAGCTAATTTGGCCCTATCCTCAATGTTAAATTGTTGACAAAAAATCAATAAACATTTTATAATTATGAAATAGGAGAGATCCATAGTGTGCCAAGTTTTTTATTTGAAATTGCAGCCATTATTCCTTGAGGAATATTTCATATGACTTGGATGGTTTTCTTCATTGGATGGCCTCCTTGGCCAAACTTGATAGGGTGGAAAGTTGTCCCTCTCTCTCCTACAATTGTTCTCTTAATCTATGATTTTCCATTTGCAACTACTCCCTCATGATGGACTCTCTAAATATTAAACCAACCATTTCCTCACCCATATTCTTCATATTTTCTTCCGTGAGGCCCACATCCTCAACTTCCTTTGATTTATCTCTCTGCATCCAACGATGGGTTCAGATTCTCTCTTTGTCTAGCTCAAGTAAGACAGGATTGCAATTTTTTTCCGGAATAATTCACCCCTCCTCACAGAACTTGTAATTGGACCCAAGATTGGGCTGGAGATTTGGCTCCTGGAGTTCTTATGGTCCTATAGCACGTTCCTGTAGAAAATATGTCTTCTCCTATAGATAATATACCATTTCCTATAGCATTCATGTCTCTTCTTGTAGTTGGTAATTTTATGCTTATAGGTGCTTGGCCCTAGCTTCCCTAGTGTTTATCCTTCTTTCGTAGGTTTGAGGTTTCTTTCCCTTTTCCTTGAGAGAGGTGGCCTCTTCAATTTTTTCCTTGCCTTTCCCAAAATCTCCTTCTCAGTGGCTGACAAATTCTTCAATTGTGATTGGGTCTATTGAAGGAGGTTGAGGCTTCCCTTGTTTTATCCTACTACTCCTCCTTGTTTTGAAATATAAGGAGCCTTGCTTTATTTGCCTACTTTTGGATTTTATAGGTGTGCCAAGCATTGTCAGGGTGGAAACCAACCCTTATTCTATGTTCCCTTCTGAGATGCTTACTTTTTGATCTTTTTTTCTCTTCTTTTGTGGCCTATAATGTTACCTAATGGTATCTTTTGATGCCTTTGGTTTCCCTTCCTCTTACTCCCTCTCTTCTCCAGTATATTCTTCAAATTTTTCTTCATTTCCTTCCTCCTTCTCCTCCTTTTCAACTTCTTATTTAGCATCATTGTGTTTTGTGGTCTCTCCATGTTCTAGCAGAGGTTGGGCTTGAGTCTCAATGAAGGCCTCCCTATCCATGTCCACAATTTTTTTACATAGCATAGGGTTCTTGAGGTGAATCAAGGAATCCATAACAATGATCCTTATGAGCCCGTGATGAGAAATGTAATGGTGTTTTCCTTCCCTCACCATATGGCTCATTTATATCATAAAATGAAGAAGGAAGTGGGGAATATTGAGCTTGCTTGGGATAGGAAAGTCTATCTAGAAGCTCAGCTCATAAAGCAACCTAAAATAATATGCATACACAACACTTAACATCCCCTCACAGGATATGTACGTTATGATGTTGTAGGGTACTTCATCCCATGGGTAATGCAAGCTCTCTCTTCCAGCTCCATTTTTGTCCTCAATTGGCTTCTCTTCAGGGAGGATGAGAATATTTTTAGTTGTGATGGCCTATATCCTATACTCCTTGCCCCACCTAACTCTTAAGGCTAGTTTGGTCATCCTACTAATTATTGTTTCACTGACATGGATGACAATTCCTCTTACAATAGTGGTGGCACTATCTTCCCCTAATATTGAAGGGCCATGAAAAATTCATGGGTTATTTCATCATCTATCCTTTAATTTTCTCAAATAACCCCTTCCATTGGTGACTTATGAATATTTCTATAACAGAAGGATGTTGGTATATTATTTTTTATTTTGTGGGTTCCCTTATATTAAAACTCCCTCCCATGTTTTCTATTGTTTCTTCTTCAAGTTTTTTTCAAACAAATTTCTTTTAATTGTCAATTTTTGGGTAGGATAGGGTTTCAAGACAGAGATGAGAGGGATTGTGTTATTATTTTAACCAGAGGGAGGAAAATTACAAGCTAAATTCAAACAAGATTAACTCTATTGATACCTTTCTTTCCTCACATGAAAAGATTTTTTGGAAAAAAAAAATTTAAGGGTTTGCTATGGGATGTTTGTACATACATGTTTTGACCAAATAATATGACTTGTTTTGCCTGGGAGGTGAGGAAAATGCACTACTTACCCCTCCCTAGGAGACTCCTTCATGTTTGTGGGGGTTTGGAGGAAAATTTGCACCAATCGAACACTTTTCCACCTCTCGGGTCGATCATATAGCAATTGTCTACAATCTTGTAGCAATTATTTGTAATCCTGTAGAAATTGTTTACAATCATGTATTGCCTATTGTTTCACCTTGTAGGACCTTTGTACTAGCCTAGGGAACCCATGGTTTTAATTATCTCTACTATCAATGATGCAGTGGACCTCTCTTATTGTTTTAGGCAAGAAATTCTTGGTACAAATGAGTTTAGGGCTCTTCCTTTTATTCCTTTTGATTTTTTGGTAGTGGGATTGGTGTGTTGTGTGAACTAACCCCCACCTACCACCTATGTATTCCCCTTATAAATCCATTGGCCCACTTCCTCTAAATTATCACCCTCATTTTTTTTATTTTCTACATTGCATGAGTGAGGGAGTTAGTTTCACTTAATTGTTTGAGGATAGTTGAGATTGTTGGCCACCTCCAACCTACAAAAACCTCGTTCCTCATACATATAAAAAATAATTGATCTACCATGCACTTAAAGGAAGATGTGAGGAGTTTCATACCTATGATTGTCTGGTGCTCTCTAGTTGCTTTGATGTCTGCATCCTAAATCAAAATGGTGGTTGACCTGTTGGCCTTTTGAGGTGTCATCTTACATGCTAGTTGGTTCTTGTTCTAGCTCTGCCTTTGAAAGAAAAAAATGTAGATATTTTCTTATATGTGGTTTACTGAGTGAATTTTTTTATTTTAGGTTCTTCTGATGGTGGATCAAGTTGATTCTATTGGATATGAACAGTGACCCTGTAGCAGCTTTGCAAGAGTTTTATGGATTCCCAAGATCATAAATATGATCCCGAAGAGCTTCAGGATGGATAAGTCTTCATTTTGGTGCTTCCAAGTGCTTCCAACTATGGTACTATAGGGTTTGTGCAGGCTGCTACAAGATTGGATTTCTTCCTGTAGCAGTCACATAAACCCCTCCATGATCACAATAACCTGCATGCAATGCATTAAAAAGTTTTGATAATTCATGTTCATCTCATGGAAAAGGATTATAAACTTTGGTGGTGGTGAAAACAGTGGAATAAGGGGTGAAAATAGGTTTTTTTCATGGACAGAGTTTATTTTTTGGATGGAGAAGTGTCTAAATGGTTTGGAGGATGGATGATGGTGGTGTGGTGGAATTATATTTTCATTCCCTCATGGAAATCATAAAGTTTGAACCATCTACCTATGTCGATCACAATCTTGTAGAAATTATGGTCAATCTTATAGCATTTTAGGACAATCTTGTAGCACTTCAGGAGTGAGGTAGAATTGAGTAAGATAGGTTACCTGATTATGGAGGAACTTGGGAAGTTTGATGGAATTATGAAGGACATGCAAATAAATATCTTGGTAGGTAGAAAAGTGGAGTGTGGAGGCTTCTTACTTTGACTATTGTCCCTTTTGAACGTAACAGGAACCCTGCAAAAATATGCTAGCATAAATAATGTAAGAGTTCCCTTTCTTTTTCTTTCTTTTTTTGTTTTTCATTCATGTTTTTTCTTTGTTTTTGAGACCTACAAGTTGCCTGAAAGGATGTTTTCAACCCACAAGAATACCCTAAGTGCCTCAAAGGAGGTTTTCACCTGGGATTTATTTATTATTTTTTGACTCTTAAACTACCTCATAGAGGTTTTCAGCCCTAGATTTAGCTTCAGGTACCTCATGGATTTTTTCACCTAGCCTCTTTTATTTCTCCTATTCTTTTTTTTTTTTCTTTTTTTTTCATTTTTTTCACTTTTTTTTCTTTTTTTCTCTTTTCTTCTTCTGTTGATTGGAGGCTAGATGGACTCAGAGTTGTGATACCCCTAATTACATTCAGCACCTTACTTATTGGATTGGTAAACTCTTCCTTTGACATATGCCTCTTGTACAAATTTAACTAGTAACCATTAACCAACCATGGAATTCCTTCTTCATCAATTGTTCTTATTTGGAAAGACCCATTCTCATGAGTCCTTTATACCAGATAAGGACCCAAACATTTTCTCATCAATTTTCCTTTTAAATACTTGAAATTAAATTCATACATGAGGGCCCAATCACCCTCTTGGAAGGTCCTTTCCCTGATGTTTTTATCATGCCAAATATTCCTCTATAGTTGGATCACCTTAGTGTGCATGAGATCCTATAATATGAACTCACCAAACCATTTAGCTGGAGAAAACTTTATTTTTGAGTTGTATTGATGTTTAAATATAGTTATATTGTCATTATTAAGGTGTTGTATTCAAACTCAATGGACAATAGGGGCTTCTTTCCATAAACCAGCTCAAAGGGGGTATACCCATTGGTGATTTTCCAGGTGGTATTATAGGCCCAGATGGCCTCTACATGCCGAGTTTCCCAACCCTTTTTTCTATTGCTGACAACTTTATTCAATATATTCTCCAAAGCTTTGTTTGTGACATCCACCTACCCATTTCCTTGAGGATGACAGGTAGAGGATTTTTTGTGTTTTAAATGATGTTGCTACATGATTCCCTCAATCATATTTGAAGTAAGTTGAGATCCTTGATCAGTGACCAACTCCCTTGGAAATCCAAAATTACAGAAGATATTTTTTGTTATAAATTTTTCCACCTTATGCTTAGTTGTTTCCTTTACTACCCTTGCTTCAGCCCACTTTGTCAAGTAATCAATGCACACAATGATGTATATTTTTTTCTTGGATAGAGGATCAATTGCCCCAATGAAATCCATGCCTCTTTTATCAAATGAATCAAGAGTCACTTGAGGTTGTAGGGGCATCTCATCGGGTGTTGGCTTTCCCATCCTTTGGCATTCATCACATCTAGTAGTGTATCTTCTAGCATCTTAGTGCGGAGTAGGCCAGTAGTAGCCAACTTGGAGGAATCAAAATGGCCCCCATAGGTTCCATCATGGCATGCTGAGAGGGTGTCAAAGACCTCATCCTCTCTCACACATATCCTCAATATATGATATGATCCTAATTTAAAGATATTTTTCCCCAATTCCGATGAAAGGGGAACCCTTTCTAACAATGTTTCTTTTATCTTTGGATGAGGAAACATCCTAGTAACCAACAAATTTTCTATATCAACAAACCAAGGAGACAGTAGTGAAATAGAAAAAAGGTGCTCATACAGAAGTTGGTCATCTATCATTTCCTCATTTCCTGTAGGAAATGTTAGTATAGACCAAAAATATGCAACCATGTTTTCTTTCCCTTTTATGTCAACAATGGTTATATTAAATTGTTGCAATAATAACAGCCATCTAATGATCCTAGCATTGACATCAGGTTTATTCACTAATTTTTTAATAGTTTTAGGATTATTATGAAAAAATACTTGGTACCCAGTGATATAATTCCTAAACTTTTTCAAAGAGTGAAAAACATCTAAGAGCTCTTTTTCAATAACTATGTAATTAATTTCATCAGTTTATAGGTTCTCACTGATGAAATATATGGCATAAGGAAAATTTTCTTCCACTTTTCCCAAAGTTTCTCCTACATCTTTTTATGATGCATCTGTGTTGATGTGGAAAGGAAATGCCCAATTGGTACCTCTAATAATTGGTGTAGTGGTAAAATTCTCTTTCAGTTCTTCAAACGTCTCTTGACACTTATCTGTCCAACAAAAATATGAGTCTTTAGTCAACAGTCCAAACATAGGTGAATCCAAATTGCTGAATTCCTTAAATAATCTTTTTTAATATCTAGTTAACCCAAGAAAACTTCTAACATCCCTTTGTTTTTTAGGGATGGGGACCCTTTTGATAATGGAAACCTTGTTGGGGTCAACTTGGATCCCTTCCTTAGAAATAAAGTGACCTAGGAAAATCCATACATTCATAAAAAATTCACACTTTTCAAGACTCAATGAAATATTCATTTCAATGCATTTATTTAAGACTTTACACATATTGGAGAGAGATTCCTAGAAATAATTTCCATAGGGGGTGAATTCATCCATGTAGATTCAACTATGTCATGAACAAGATCCACAAAGATACTCAATATTTAACTTTGGATGGTAGAAAGGCCATTTAACAAACCAAATGGGAGGACTATATAGGCAAAGGTTCCCTATGGGCATGTGAAGGTGTTCTTGCCTTGATCCTCAGGGCTGATCTAAATTTGATTATATCCACTAAATCCATCCAAGAATGAAAATAATTTCTTCCCTACAATGCTATATAGGACTTGATCAATGAAATGCAAAGGGAAATGATCCTTATTTGCGGTTTTTTTGAGGTCCCTATAGTCAACGCAGATCCTCCACTTTCCATTTTTCTTGGGTGTTATGACAAAGGGGGACACCCACCCACTATCTGAAATGGCATAAATGAATCCTACATCTTTTATATTTTGCAATTCTTCTTTCAAAATATACTTAAGGGAAGGATTCATTCTCCTCGAGGGTTGGTGCACAATTTTACATCCCTCCTTAATGGAAATATTATGGGTACAAACCAAGGGATGCACCCATTTAATTTCCTTATAGTCCCAAGAAACTGCATTGAGATGTTTCCTCAACAAAGTGCATGGTTATTCTTATTTCTCTACTAATAGGGAAGGGTTGATTTTTAGAGTTTTAGATGCACTGATTTCCACAATATTAACATTATTTGAGTGAGATTTGGCAGATCACAGTTCATCCCTTGGATTTTTTTAAGGTTTATTTAGGGAATATTCCACTATATCATCAATTGGAATGATAGTAGGAGGTTGATTTGGCAAGAAGTGATCAATAAGGTCATCCTCATCTAGCTTCCTACTTCACACACTAGTGTCAAATGTACAAACTGGGTAGAGGGACGATTAAAAAAGGTCTTATTTTCCTCTTCCTCTACCCACAAAAGTAAATATCGCTCAACAAAGTGTTAAGCAAGGGATTATAATACAATTTTATTTGATAGATGTCCATTCTTAATGGTCATTTTTCCAGCCCTACAACTATGTAAGAATCAACAGTGGCTAACCAAGGTCTCCCTAGAATGAGAGGGTACACATTAAACTTGGTTTTGGGCTAGAGGACAATGAAATCTATGGGATATTCCTAGGAGTCAATGGAGACCATCACATCCTCAATAACTCCCTTGGGGTATATCTTGGATCTATCTGCAAGTTGGAGTATTGTAGTGGTCTTCCTCAAGTCTCGTTGGAGGTTGAGCTTCAACATGGTTTCCTTAGTCATGACATTTATTGCAGCATAAGATAAATTTCAAGGTATAAAATGGGCCTCAAAAAAAAAATGCACAACCAAAATAAAATTTATAAGAACTAATGGGATTCAAGATGATGACGTCAACCATGGGGGATGACTCACCATTTTTGGAGTAAAAAATAAAAAGATGAAAAAATAAAAAAATATAAATAATAATTTTTCAACTCATAGTTTCAACTTATATCCATAAGGTTTTACTCAAAATTTGGAGCAAGAGCACTTTTTGGATGCATAATTTAATTCATCATCCAAGGATAACCCACGTTGCATGCTTTAGACGGACCTTGTTATATGAAAAATGAGAAATACATGAGAAATGTGATTGCAATCATGTTTTTTCATGTATTTCTCATTTTTCATGTAGAAAGGTCCATCTAAAGTATGAAACATGGGTATTCCTTGAATCAGAAACTAAATTATGCATCCAACGAGTGCTCTCACTCGAAATGTGAGTAAAATTGTATTGAGATAAGTTGAAAATACGAGTTGAAAAGGTAGTTTTTTCTTTTTTTCCCTCCAAAATTGGATGATGTAATTTAACATTATTTTATTATTTCCACTATTATTTTATAATATTCCTTAGGAGGCCCATTTTATACCTCAAAATTTCTCTAATGGACCCAAGGTCAATTAATGTATTGGGGAGTGAAAAAAATTTAATGTGCACATCCACTACTAGGCTACCAGGATCCAAGTACTTTGGGGAGATAACCCTCCCAAGCATTAGATCGGATAGCTTCCCAACAACATTAATAGTGGAGCATCACTTTTTCTTATTCCACACCTCTTGAAACATTCTTCCTTGATAAGCATGTTGTAAATGAGGACATCTTTGATGGTGTTGGAATTATGGCTAGTGTGTTGTCCTTGATGGAAACCTATTTGAAAAATATGTCCTTGATGTCAACTTTATTATAATATGATGGTTATAGAGCTAATGCAGATAACAATAATATTGGTATAATTATTACAGAGGATATTTAAGAGAATTGGCAACTCAATCATAGGATGTAAGAAAAATGTAAAGTTTGAGAAGTATACATGGTTCCTGTGAAGAAGAGTCGCATATGTTTGCAAGTTTTGTGAACAAAAGTCGCATACATAATCCAAACCATGGAAAAATGGATACCAAGGGTCATTAACATGGTAATTTCCCATAATAATTTCCCATAGTAATTTTCATGGAAATGTCTATTTGATCCCATCAATTGTTGGGTATGTGTTATATTCTTTCCACGATTAGTCGCACGCGCGGGGGGGTTACATGGGGGCATTAGCCCCCCCTGTACTTTGTGTCGAGTGCAGCAAGGGGGCCACAGGGGGGTGACATTTCCCTGTTCGAGGTCCGGGGTAGTGCCCTGAGAAAAAAAAAATTGGACCCTATTTTTCGACGGGCAGACCCGCCCATGGTTTTGTGCATAGGTTTTCACATGGTTTTGGGGCATGATGGTTTTCGGCCCCTGGTATTTTGTAGATCCGGTCAAGGGAAATATGGTTAAGTTATAATCCAGGGTTAATGGATTGGAGTTTATGTATGCTTTGGCATGTATATATGTGCTGTAACACTAAAAGGAATATAATGAAAAATCAAGCTGGTCGTCCCGATTTTGGATTGAGGGGAAAATATTTTTGTATAATTGTTTTATGTTTTATGCCATCGCTATTTTTTATTTCCCGTTCTTAAGATTCGTTTGTAGATAATTTTTGTACAGGGTTAAAACCTACATTTGGTATCAAAGTTGTTTCTACTTCAAGGGGATGCCTTTGTTGTTGAGGGGTTTTTTTCTCAAGCCTGTGGTAGACCTTATTCAGTGGGAGATCTATGAGATCGATTCTTACGATGAAAGAAGATGGCGATCAGTGGAAAGATGGATATTGAGAAATTTAATGGTCGGGGTTTTGAGTTGTGGAAGCTAAGATGGAGTATCTGTTGGTGGATAAAGATCAGTGGATCGCAGTAGATATAGGTACTAAACCAATGGAAATGTAAGATGAAGACTATAAGAAGTTTGAGCGAAAGGTGAAGAGCACCATACAGTTATGTGTCTCAGATTCAGTATTGTTGAATGTATCTGGGGAAGCTACGGTGAAGAATTTGTGGGACAAACTTGGGACTTTATACCAATCTAAGTCTCTGGTGAATAAATTTTTCTTGCAAAAAAGTTGTATAACCTAAGGATGAAGGATGGAGACTTGGTGATAGAGCATATAAACGCCTTCAATACTGTGGTAATCCAGTTGTCATTTGTTGATATTAAAATCTCAGATGAAGATAATTGCATTAGTTTTTTGTGTTCTCTACCAGATTCATGGGACATTCTGGTTATTACAATAGGTAGCAATACAACTACCTTGAATTTTGATGACATTGTCTTAGCCTTGCTGTCAGAGGAAATGAGACGAAGAAATATGGAGGGCCAGAATGGAGATGCCTTATCTGTATGAGGAAGGTCCCAGAATAGAAACAAGAATATTGTTTTGAGTGGGAGATCTAAATCTAGAGGGATATCTAAATCTCTAAGAAATTTTGTAAAGGTGTGCTGGAAATGCGGAAAGGAAGGGCACTACAAAACGGACTGCAAATCTAAAGCTCCTGAGAAAGGAAAGGGATCTGATGATGCTCCTTCTGAAGAGGAAAAAACCACCTCAGATGAAGGTGGGGATGTGTATTTTGCTTCTTCTTCAAATAAACATGTATATCATGAGGCATGGTTGATTAACTTAGGTGCATCCTTTCACTTCACTCCCCATAGGGAGTGGTTCTGCGAGTATGAGAAGTATGATGGTGGTGATGTATTCTTAGGGGATGATAGGAAGGCAAGAATCATCGGACATGGAAAATTAAGGTTGAAGTTGCAAGGTGGAAGGATTAGAACACTTCCTGGTGTTCTACATATTCCTGCATTGGCCAGAAATCTGATTTCTGTAAGAAAGATAGATGATGCAGGTGTAAAAATAGTGTTCAAGAAACATACCTGCAAGATGGTTTGGGGAGAACTCGTATTCATGCGGGGAGTTTGGATTGGAACTCTGCACAAGCTTCAAGGTAGCATTGTTATTAATGGGTGCAACAGTTTTGTGGTTCCTGAAAGTGGAGTGGAAATCCTAGCAGTCTCTGGAGAAAATGCCATGCTATGGCATCAAAGGCTTGGACATATTGGAGATAAGGGCCTTCAAATATTTCATGGAAATGGTATGGTAGAAGTTATGTATAATTTCTCTCTGGATTTTGATTGCTGTAAACATTATGTATATGGGAAGCGGAATTAGGTGAGTTTTCCTTCTGGTGCTAAGAGGGCGAACAAGGTATTAGAGCTTGTGCACAGTGATGTGTTTGGACCTGTGTCGGTTCCATCACTGGGAAAGTATATGTATTATGTTTCATTCATAGATGACTTCTCAAGGAATACAGGAATATATTTCTTGAGGAAGAAATATGAAGTCCTTGATAGATTTAAATAATTTAAGGCTCTGGGGGGAAACCAGACAGAGAAGAAGATAAAGGTGTTGAGGACAGATAATGGTGGATAATTCCGCAAGAAGGAATTTGAATATTTCTGTAATAAGTGTGGTATATCACGGCAAAAGACTAATCCATACACACCTCAGAAAAATAGAGTTTCAGAAAGAATGAACATAATGCTCATGGAAAAGGCAAGAAGCATGCTCAGTGGTACCGGGTTAGGACAAGAATTCTGGGCAGAGGCAGTGGAGATTGCATGTTACCTGGTTAACAGGTCACCTTCATCAGTGTTGGAGGATAAGACTCCACATGAGGTATGGACTGGTAATAAACCCTCTCTTTCACATTTTAGGGTATTTGGATGTGATGCATGTGTACATGTTCCAAAGGAGAAAAGGACCAAGTTGGATAATAAATCTTAAAGGTGCATCTTTATTGGGTTTAAGTATGGTTTAAAAGGTCACAAGCTTTGGAACCCATAAACAAGGAAGGTTGTGTACAGCCAAGATGTGGTGTTTAGAGAGGTGAAATATGTTTTTAATAATGAATTCCTACCAAAGGAACCTAAGAATATAGAGTTTGATCTAAAGGAGGATGAATCAGACTCTACAACAGAAGAATATTCAGAAGAGGAAGAGCCACAAACTCCAGTTGTGGGAAGATCAGCTCGAGAAAGAAGGAAGCCAGAAAGGTATAGTCCATGTACTTTCTTTTCAAATTTTTCTTTAACTATCACTGATGATGATCCAAGAACTGCCAGGGAGGCAGTGGATTCAGAGGATGGAAAACTATGGAAGGAGGCCATGGTTGATGAAATGGCATCCTTGCACAAAAATGAGGCATGGGATCTGGTGGAGTTGTCGACTGGAAGGGAGCCCATCGGGAGAAAATGGGTGTTTAAGAAGAAGATGAATGTAGAAGGCAAGGTGGAGAAATACAAAGCTCGGTTGGTAGCAAAAGGTTATTCCCAAGTGCTGGGAATTGATTTTGGTGATATTTTTTCTCCTGTTGCCAAGGTTACTTCTATTATATTACTTTTATCTGTTGTTGTTGCATTTTATTTTGAGGTAGAACAGATGGATGTGAAGACAACATTTCTTCACAGGGATCTAAAAGAGGAGATCTACATGAAGAAAATTGAAGGCTTTGCAGTGAAGGGTAAGAAAGAACTGGTATGCAGGTAAAAAAAGTCTTTGTATGGGTTAAAACAGTCACCAAGTATGTGGTATCAGAAATTTGATACCTATATACGGGGACTTGGCTTCACCAGAAGAAAAGATGATCACTGTGTTTATTTTAAATTAATTGGTGATCGTGTTATTTATTTGGTCTTGTATGTGGATGATATGTTGCTAATTGGAAATGACAAGGAAATTATCCAAGATTTTAAGACCCAATTGTTCTCCAAATTCGACATGAAGGATCTTGGTGATGCAAACTATATTTTGGGCATGGAAATTAAGAGAGATCGGGAAAAGAGGAAGTATGTCGAGACTATATTGCAGAGGTTTAATATGCAGGATAGTAAACCAGTGAAGGTTCCTATTCTAGTAGGTGTAAATTTGTATGTTGAATAGTGTCCCAAGACACAAGAAGAAGAGGAGGATATGTCCCATGTTCCATATGCAAGTGCAGTGGGTAGCTTGATGTATGCAATGGTTTGTACTAGACTAGACATTGCACATGAAGTGGGAGTATTGATTAGGTTTATGTCAAAACCAGGGAAGGAGAATTGGACAGCAGTGAAGCAGGTTTTCAAATATTTGTGCGGCACTAGTGATTATGGTTTGTGCTACTAGGGAAGGTCAGGATTGGATTGAGTTTTGGATATCTATGGTTTCATTGATGCAGATTGGGCTGGATTTCTAGACCAAAGAAGATCTACAAGTGGGTATGTGTTTAGCCTATTTGGATGTGTAGTTAGTTGGATGAGTAAAATACAATCTATAGTGGCTCTTTCAACTACAGAGGCAGAATACATGGCAGCCACTCATGCAAGAAAGGAAGCAGTTTGGTTACAGATATTATGTTCAAGTATGAGGTTGGTGCAACAGCCTACAAGGATATATTGTGATAGCTAAAGTGCAATTTTCTTGGCTAAGAACCCTGCTTATCATTCAAAGACAAAGCACATGGATTTTAAATATCACTTTGTGAGAGATATGGTTGAGGATAAAATGGTGTTGCTGGTAAAGGTGGACACTTTGAAGAATTTTGCAAATGAATTAACGAAGTCTCTGAGCACTCAGAAGTTCTCTTGGTGTAGAGAAACAATTGTTGTCGCAGAGCTAGGCTAATGACTAAGCTCTCCTCTGGCCCCCTGCAGAAAGAAAACAACAAGTGGGAGAATGTTGGGTATGTTCTATATTCTTTCCACGATTAGTTGCATGCATGGGGGGGTCACATGGGGGGCGATATCCCCCCTTGTATGTTGTGTTGGACCCTATTTTTCAGTAGGCAGACCCACCCATGGTTATGGGCATAGGTTTTCACATGGTTTTGGGGCATGATGGTTTTTGGCCCCTGTTATTTTGTAGATCCGGTCAAGGGAACTACGGTTATGTTCTAATCCAGGGTTAATGGATTAGGGTTTATGTATGCTTCGACATGTATATATATGTGTTGTAACACTAAAAGGAATATAATGAAAAATCAAGCTGGTCATCCCAATTTGGGATCCAGGGGAAAATATCTGTGTATATTTGTTTTATGTTTTTTTCTCTTGCTATTTTTTATTTTATGTTTTTAAGATTCATTTGTAGATAATTTTTGTACAGGGTTAAAACCTACATCAATGAATACTAATAATTTTACCAAGGTTTTGCCTAAGGTATTGGCAAAGGAAAAATATATATAAAGAGATGGATATCAAAGAGTTAAGTGTGCAATGAAATGGCTTATTCATGTGTGATTTGATATGGAACAAGTGTGCACTAGGGAACAAGGAGATGGATTAGATCTGATAGATCTGAAACTGTAGTAAAGATGAATGAATATAATTGCTTGATCTGTTTGTGTTTGTGTAGCCAACAATGTTAAACTTGTAGATACGGTGATGGTATGATATGAATGTGTTTGCAGTGACTTTAACAGTATGTATGTTGAGATCTAGGTTTGAAAGATGTTGTGATTTATAGTAAATATTTTATTCAGGATTTTAAGATATGTACACAATTTTTATTCAGTATTGTCGCATACATACACGAATCTAGTTCACCATTGTCACGTATAAACTATGTGATGATTTATTTGGTATTTTGTAATTTATACGTGGATTTTATACATGGTAATAATGTACGTACGTGGATATGTTTTATGGAATTTGTGTATATGTACTAGGGTTTGCAATGGCTACTTGATGATGACAATTGATGATGTTTGCTCTATTTGTTGTATTCTGTCAATGATGTCTTGATCATGATTATCTATGTCTAGCAGTATTGATTAGATTGATTTGGTTTTGGATTGGAATATTGGATAGTGATGATATTGGTATATATGATTAGATTCTATTATGAATTAGTATGGCAGTAACTTAGTGGGTGATGCAGTGATTCAGTTTCAGCATTCAGTGAATTGAGATTTTTATGTAAGTGTTATATATAGTAAGTGCGTATATACGTGAGTATAGAAAAAAAATCGTGTATACATTTTGAAGTTAATATTGATCAGGGTTTTCATTCACTGCACATTATTTTTTTGATGATTTTTTGGTATCAAATAGTGTGATTAATCAGTGAATGGTTGAATGGTTGACGTGTGACAATATTATTTAGCATTGAATTGATTTGACCTTATTGCATTGCTTGAGATTCAGTTCAGTGATTGGTTTCTTTAGTATTCAATGGCTTTATGTTTCAGGGATTATTTTGTTTATAGTGCTTCCAAGGAAAATTTTAAGGATGGAAGTTTATCTTAAAGTTTAGAAACCTCGGCGAATCTTACAAGTCCCTAATATGCAAATTGTAAAAAAATTGTTGTTTTTTTTTGTAGAAATAATTAGATTTAATATAATTTTATATTATTCGATATAATATTTTGGTGATTTTTAAGGTAAAATAATGGTGTACTATAAAATTTGGGCGAATCATTTTAGAAAAAAAATGGAAATTGGCTAATATTGTTTTTGTAAAAAGCATGGAAAATTAGCCCACCTGCGAATATTAGCCCCTAAAATTTTCCTTGACTGTGCTTCAATGATTTTATTTCAAATTTTTTGATCCAGTATTCAGTTTTCTATTAAGCATAATGTTGGGTGTGGATCTAGTTTGAAAATATGATGAAAGGTGACCTACAGGTTTTGATGTTTTTTTGAGACAGGTGTATCTAGTATGAAATATCATGAAACATGGTCCACAAGGTGTTCAGGGTTGTAACCTTAAGTGATGAGGTAGGAGCTCCCTTCTGGTAGGAGTTGGTAAATGATATTAAGGGGTCGTATCTCCCTTCCAATAGGTGCTAGAGAACGAGTGGAGGTTGTAGCCCCCTGCAGGTGGTTTCCTATGTGCTGGTAAGAGTTTGTGCCAGTACAAGATGTAATAAATATTTTCTTTATATAATATGAAAGAAGATAGAGATGACGGTAGCGGTGGTTTTCTCCCACATTTGGTTTCCACCTAAAATCTCAGTGTTCATATGTGTTGATGTGTTTATTATGTGTTGTGATTTATCTATTATTTACTGCATAATGGATGGCTAATGAAATAATAATGCAATGGTTAAGTTAAACATCTTATGGATGTTCTGGAAAATTAAGTAATATAAACATACGCAATTTTCATTCACTAAAGTCATGTACACACATGGGTTGCATGAATAATAGTAGCATATAGAATTCTAAATGTGAAATTGGAATATAAAGTGAATTAAAGATATTGATTCACCCCCCTCAGTATTTTTCCTAACAATTGGTATTAGAGTAGGTCTCTCAAGTAAATCTTGATCGCTTGAGATTGGATTAGGGACAACGGGAAAGAAGCATAAGAATAAGGAAACAAAAAGGAAGAGATCAAGTCGAGAAAGAAGTGACAGTGATGCATTCGATGTTGCGGTAATATCTACATTAAAAGATCAAGAGAAATATTCAGTAGATCAAGACAAATCAGTAAATATGGAAAATAAAGATATGATTGTACTTAATGATGTGAATTATCAGGATTAGAAAAAAAAATATGAAGATAAAGTTCCTCAAATATGATGTTTGTCATTTTTTAATGTATATGATTCAATATTAAATAATATAATGCACTATGATATTGCAAATGAGGTATGGGATAATGTGCAGAGCATCTATTAAGGAGAAGGAAAACTAGTAAAGAAGAAATTTTCTCATCATTAAAACAATAGGTAATCCTATTTCTGCAACATTAAATGAATTTAAAGGAAATTTTTGTCTATCAAAAGATGAGAGTGACCATGAAATATCAAATGGAGCTACTATCTCAGGAGAATACAGGTTATAATAAGTTCTTAATCTTAGAATAAAATGTGTTTTTTCTTTGAAAATGATTAACAATATTGAGAATAACTTGCAGGAATATGAGAACATGGATCATGATAAATTAGTAAATATTGCAGCAAAATCTAAACAATATTGTGAAGGACTTGAAGTTGATATCGTCTCTCTAAGATCAAATCTTGAAAAGTAAAACAAATGAAATGAGGAGCTACTCCAACTATTTGAAGAACAAGAGAATGGGCTTAAGGAAGATATTATTGAATTAAGAACGCAATTGGAAGAAGGAATAAATATTGAAGAAGAAATGAGGAAGCAATATATTGAAAAATAAAGTGAGTGTTAAAAAACAGAGGCTGAGGTAAGCATTCTAAAAGGTAAGCTATTAGAAAAAGACAAACATTTGAAATTTCATGATAGTACCACAAATTTGGATAATCTTCTTAACATTCAAAGATCCCCCTTCATCAAAACTCATATTGGCTTTCATGAAACTATTAAAAGATAATCTAGTTCATAGGCTTGTGCAAGGAACTTGAAGGATAACAATGCAAAATCTAAAAATCTCGGTAAAGAGATAAGAAGTCAACAAGATCAACTACCAAGGAAAGTGAATTTTCAAAGGAAATCATTTAATAGAAACATCAATCGATTCTCTCCTTTGATCAATGATGACGAATGTTTTATATGTCATAACTATGGACATATTGCATCCAATTGCAGAAGTAGATTGTTTCGATCTCAAGAAAATAACCACTTCACAATAATATCATCAGCTCCCAAGTATTCAAGTTTATTTCATGGTTATTGTTTTACATGCAATATATTTGGTCACAAAGCTAATGATTGCAATAAGAGTTATTTGAAGCAGAAATATTATGATGCTTCCTTCACTAGCCATTTGAGATGTTATACTCATAACAAATTTTGGCATGTAGAAAAAAAATGTAGGAACAAGATAATAGATTCACACAGACAACAAGTAGATTTCCTCCAAAGCAAACAACTAGACAATAATATTGTTACGAAAATACCTGCGAAAGGTGGATCCACCGACACTGCTCATATTAAGCATAAAGAAGAATAACAAGTAAGGTGTGGTCTTTCTCTATGCTAATTTGAAGAAGAAGATGGATGGTACATAGATAGCAGATGCTCTCATCACACATTAGAGATAAGAACAAGTTTATGTCTCTCAAGAAAAACAAAGATAGTAAAGTTATTCTTGCCAATAGTGCACTAGCAAATGTTCTAGGAAAAGGTATATCCAAACTTGATAAGCATACAAAAGCATTTGACGCATTATTAGTTCAAGAGCTAAAGAATAATATTCTAAGTGTAGGAAAAATAGCTGATAAAGGACATATAATTGTGTTTACATCAACTAAATGCAATTTTATAGAAGAATAAATTAGAAATTTTATAGCAAAAGGATTTAGAAACATAGACAAATTATATGTAATAATGAAGAATCCAGGAATAAATAAGAGGTATAGTACCTCTTCTTCAAATTCAAAGTAAAATAAGATGATCCCCACTACAGTCTATTTTACTCAATGCATAGTAGAGACTGCGGTTATTATCAAGTCCACATGAAAAATAGGTGATTATCAAGTCCACATGACCAGTGGTGTATGATCTCGGGGGGAGATATGCATATGTATCTTGATGATGATTCCCTACATTTATTTTGATATTCTTTTGGTGATGTTTATATTATTTATATCACATTTGATGAAGCAAAAATGACCAGGAATAGACATGACATGTTCAAGGAGATCAGCGACTATAAAAAATCAGTATTTTACATTATATGTGTGGTTCTTATAAATTACAGTCATGTATGTACGTGGCTTCTAACTTATACAATCACATATGCTTCTCTGTGGTGATTAAGAAGTGGGAAAAATTCAAGGGAATCTTCTCATGTGATTCCATCAGTTCATTATTGGCTTTTTGGTTCTCATATTTGTTTTTTGCAGTCTGATAATGATGCCCATATGATGCTTAGAATGATAATGGTTCATGATGAGTGTATGAGTTGTTACAAAACATTATATTATTGTTTCTGATGAAATGGTTCTTTGGTGAATTTGTTGATTGATGAGATAGATATAATATCAAAATTGATGGTGAATATTTGGCACAGGTTCAGGGGGAGCATCTCCTATGCTTCTAATGGTTCATTGTTGGAATTATGGACTCTTGAGCACTCCTTGATGCATTTTGTTGACTATGATTATTGGTGATCTTGATCTATGGTTATTGTTGCTATCACTACTGAAAATATGTGTTCTTGTCACTATGTCATAAGATTATCAATGATACATGGTTTACATGTGGTGAAGTTATGGATGATGCCTATATGTTTCTTGAGTTGTATTTGGTGTTGTTGTTAATGGTGTCTTATTCTTGTTGGTGGAAAATATTGATACACTTGATAAGGAAGATATGTATGTTATGTTCATTGTTCATGTTGGTTGATAATCAATATGTTGTTGGTTATTTCTATTCTACTTAATGACATGTGATGTTGGAGATACTCTTTGTTTGCACATATGTTGTTGATGCATGTATATGCTAAATATGGTGTTGTGATTTAAGAGATTTATATTGTTGCTTGAGGATTGTGGTTCTTCCTATATGTGGAGAGAATTTGCAGACCTTGATGACACAAGGTTAAGAGGATGAGTTGTTGACAGAGCTCTCTTGCACAATATTATGCTCCTGCTACAATTTCTTAGTGATGCTTGGAAGCATTGCATATTTGGTCATGTGTTGATAATATTGGAGAGCTTGATGCTACATTGTATTATCTAAAATTTCTTCTTGATGATGAGAATGTTCATGTTACTATTATTATGTCATAGTATGTTGTTTCTCTTAGATGATCATGTTTCAGATTCCCATTTGGAGCATGATGGTTTCTAATGAATGTCATGGTTTTGTTATAAAGGAAGCCTCATTCTTGAAATTCTTGTTTATGATTATGAATTTCATGTATGTCTCTTGATGTAAAGGTAATGAAATACCCACGTGATAATTTTAAAATTTAGTCATGTACAGGCTATTGGGTTAAATGTGTAACTCCATTATGTTGGGTGATTGATGTAATCATGGGAGCATAGAGTCATTGGTGATATGAAAGGTCATATTTGGTTATGGATAGTCATGTATTTGAGTCATACATCCTTGTACTTTTATTGTATATCTTTAGAAGTTATAGGATATGCTAAGGCAGAGAATGGTTATTATACAAATTTCATGATTCATATCAGCGAATCATACTTATAGAAATTAGTGCTACAAGGGAAAGTACTTTATTTAGCCTAGTTTCAATCTTTTCCCTTTATTTCAAGGGGGGAGAGAAGTCTTGTTGTTTGTCTTGGTGTTTTCAAGTGTTTATAGGTAGTTTCAAAACACCAAAAGTGGTTTCCATCAAGTCCAAAGGGGGAGATTATTGGAATTATGGCTAATGTGTTGTTATTGATGGAAATCTATTTGAAAAATATGTCCTTGATTTCAACTTGGTTACAATATAATGGTTATGGAACTAATGCAGATAATAGGAATATTATTACAAATATTAGAGATGATATGGAAGAGAATTGGAAACATAGCCACAAGATGCATGAAAAATATGAATTTTGAGAAGTATACATGGTTCTTGTAAAGCAAAGTTGCATGCATATGTAGGTTCTGTGAACAAAATTTGCATACATAATGTGAACCATGGAAAACTGGATATCAAGGGTCATAATCATGGTAAATTCCCTTAGTAATTTTACCATCAACGAATACTAACAATGTCTATTTGATCCCATCAACGAATACTAACAACTTTACCAGGGGTTTTCCTGGGGTATTGGAAAAGGAAAAAGCTATATAATGAAATGGAGATCAAAGAGTTAAGTGTGCAATGAAATGGTTTATTCATGTGCGATTTAATATAGAACAGATGTGCACTAGAGAGAAACAAGATGGATCATATCTGATAGATCTGAAAGTGTAGTGAAGACAAATGGCTATAATTTCTTGATTTTTTTATGTTTGTGTAGCTAACAATGTTATATTTGTAGCTACAATGATGGTATGATCTGAATGTGTTTGCAGTGGTTTTAATAGTACGTACGTTGAGATCTGGGTTTGACAAATGATGTGATTTACAGTGAAGTTTTTATTCAGTAGTTTAATATATGTACGCAATTTTTATTCAATATTGTCACGTATAAAATTTGTGATGGATTATTCAGTATGTTGCAATTTATATGTGGGTTTTATACACGATAATCGCAAACATAAGCTCATATGTTTTATGGAAGTTGCATATATGTATTAGGGTTTGCAATGGATTCTTGATGATGAAAGATGATGATGTTTTTTCTATTTGTTGTTGTCTATCAATGATGTATTGATCATGATGATTTGTGTCCAGAAGTATTAACTAGCTTGATTTGGTTGTGGATTCGAATATTGGTTAGTGATGATACAAGTATATATGTGATTAGTTGTTATTGTGACTCAGTATGTCAGTAACTCAATGGGTGATGTGGTGATTCAGTTTCAACATTCAGTGAATTGAGATTTGTACATAGGTTTTATATATAGTAAACATGTGATACATGTGGGTAGACTACAAAACAGTCGTGTATGCATTATGAAGTTAATATTGATCAGGGTTTGTAGTGACTGCTCATTTTTATATGATGATTTTTTGTTATCAAATAGTGTGATTAATCAGTGAATGGTTGAATGTTTTACATGTGACATCATTATTTGGTATTTATTTAGTTTGATCTAATTACATTGGTTCATATTCAATTTATTGATTGGTTTTCTTTAGTATTTATTGGCTTTATGTTTCAGTGATTTAGTTGGTTTATAGTGCTTCATTGTTTGTATTTCAAATTCTATGATTTAATATTCAGATTGGTATTGAGCATAATATTGGGTGTGGGTCTAGTTTGAAAATATGACAAAAGGTGGCATATAGGTTTTGATGTTTGTTTGAGACAGGTGGATCCATTATGAAATATTATGAAACATGGTCCACAAGGTGCTAAGGTTTGTAGCCTTCAGTGAGGGGGTAGGAGCTCCCTTCCCATAGGAGTCAGTAAACGAGATAAGGGGGTTGTAGCTCCCTTCTAATAGGTGTTGGAGAATGAGTGGAGGTTATAGCCTCCTGCAGGTGGGTGCCTACATGCTGATAAGAATCTACACTAGTACAATATGTAATGAATATTTTCTTTATATACTAAGAAAGAAGACAGAGATGACAATAGTGGTGGTTTTCTCCGACATTAGGATTCCACCTAAAATCTTGGTGTCTGTATGTGTTGATGTGTTGACGTGTTGATATGTTTCTTATGTTTTGTGATTTATATATTCTTTACTTCATATTGGATGTCTAATGAAATAATAATTCAATGATTAATTTAAAAACTTAGTGGAAGTTTTGAAAGTTTAAGTAATTTTCACATATGCAGTTTTCATTCACTAAAGTTGTGTACACACATGGGTTGCATGAAAAATAGTAGCGTAAAAAAAATGAATTTGAAATTGGAAGTTAAATTGAATTAAAAATATTGATTCACCCCCTCCCCCTTCGGTATTTTTCCTAAAATATGGTCAGGAGAAGGGGTATCTTAACACACAAGTTCTTCAATTTTCCCAGAAGTTCAACCTCTTTTGGGGTGTGTTGCTGGGTTTAGACCAACATTTCAAGATAGGGAGGTATATTGGATTGGGGGGTAGTGTCTTCCTTCTCTTCTTCAATATCTTCAGGTGGAGAAGGTGGGTGAGCATCCAGAAGTACCTTCCCATACCTAAGGTTGATTTTTTGGATTTCCATAGCATAAGCTAGATAGGATGTTTTCCCACTATATACTTGTTGTGCATGTTTATTGTTCGGGTTCAGATTTGGTTGGAAAGGAATCTGAGGTTGCTTAGGTAGGTTACTATGGGGAAGTTGTGGTTGATATGGATGAGGAGGTAGTAAGATAGGAGGTTATTCTTCCTAGGGCCTCCATCCTTGTAAAGGGTTGCTCCATTGAGGAGGCTAAGGTTGATATGGCTAGAAAGGTGGGTTGGCAGGCTGAGGAGGGTACTGAAGAGCATAGGGCCAAGGAGAGGTCATGAACCAAGATAAGTGAGCTGGAGGATGTTGAGGTTGGAAGGATGCATTATTATTTGGATTGAAATAAGGATATTGTGCACCATACATTCCTTGTTATTATGGTTGAGGACCTTATGGCCTCCTTTGGTTGATGAAGCAAATTTTCTCCAAGCCATTCTCTACCCCTTGGTATATAGACTTCAGGCCTAGAAACGAGGGAATTTTTTTTGTTTCATGGTTCTCCTCATAAACATAGTATACCTCTACAGTGTTCAATAGACACTCATTTTTGGGGTGTCTCCTAGTGCACCTAGGGAGAAATATAGCTACTGCCCTTTCTGCCTCCTCTTATTTCCTTTCAATATGCATAGTATCCATCTATAAGGAAAGAGTGTGCAACATCTCACTCTTAAAGTCTTATAGAATGCTTCCTATCTCATGTTTGATTGTTGAGGTAGAGGGAAAGGATTTGACCAGGCCTTGGTTGGACCTACCCCTCTTCCTTGCAGCCCTAGAATGATTCTTGAATATTATCTTGATGTCTTGATAGGTCAGCTAGTAAATATCTCAACCAAACAGCATATTAAGGGTATACATTACCTCCTCCCTAATCCCTCATAGGAGTAAAATATTCAATGACCTAGGGTCAAGGGTATAGTTATCCCTTCTATAGTTGATTTGGATCCTTTCCTCATAATTTTATAAGGACTTATCTGACCCTAGGGCCATCCTAAATATATCTTATTTTGTCTCCTTGGCCCTATAATAATCCATGTATTTCTCATTAAATTCTTGATTCATTTGTGCTCGGGTATTGATACTACCCTCGGGCAGGCTCATGAACCAGCGCAAGTTTTCATCCTTGATGGTGGAAGGAAATAGCTTCAGTTTCTATTCACCATAATTATAATCATAGGTCCTACAAAATAAAAAAAAATTGAACATGGATGTCTTAGGGTATTCAAAGGTCAGCCCATGGAAGAATGGGTGAGCACTGGGGCTTATATTCTTCATCATGACCTCCACATTGTTTTATCGAATAGGAAAGAGCTCATTCTACCTGTTCTCAACCATGTTTTTGGTAGGTTATAGAGGTTCTTCCTCCACTATGGGTTCTTTAAATACTTTTGGTTGCTCACCTATGGTATTCTCCAACACTTTTGTGGTTAGAGCAGGATTTTCACAGTCACCAAAGAAGGGTGATGGTTGACTGTTACAAGGGGTGGCAGATTTTGGTAGTAACTTCACTTAACTATCCCTACTCCTACTCCTATCAAATCAATTTTTTCAACTACGGAACTTCACTTAACTGCGGAACTGCAGAATTCTTTCCGCAGTTTTGGCAGTTTTTTTTTTTCAAATGTTTTGAACAATGAACAATGCTATTTTGAAAATAAAAAAATAACAAATTATTTCCGCAGTTTTGGCAGTTTTTTTTTTTTCAAATCAAACAATGTTTATGCAAAACAACAGAAATATGAAAAATAAAGGCAACTTCTAAGTATAAAAAACTCCTACTTCGACGCCTCCCCGAAAACAATGCCAAAAATTAATGAGCCCCAGTATTGCAACAAGAGTGTTGCAACTCCCAAGGCTACCAACTTTAATTATCAACCCAAGGTTCGTACAAAATATTAATGTTAGTATTTTCATCCTACCATCAGTGATCAAAATCCTCTTTTCATATCATTTTAGGAGTCCCACTCATAAATTTTGTATCATTCCACTAGGTCATGCAAAAAATTAGTCACTAATGGTAGCCCCAAATCCAAAAAACATCACTCTTCCATAAATTTTATTACGTGTTGGCATATCTTCATACCTTGCTGAATGTACACCATCCATAAAATCAATATCAGTCATGTCATCTCAATGTTCAGTCTTTTAAGGTCTCATTAGGTCTTTTAGGGTTTTTCAAGGTCATACTAGGTCATTAGGGTTTCCAAGGTCCAATAAAACTTCATTTCCACTGCATAAGATCAGAAAGTAAAGGGTGATCCAAATAAACTTCTCTTCACTATGTCAAGATGATTTCTGAAGAAATATCTGATTTCATCATGTAATTTTAAGTTCAAATGTAATTTTTTATATTTTTCATTATGTAATTTTATGTCATTCAAATGTAATAATCTCACCATCCCAAGCTACTAATTCAGTATTACAAATATGCCTAAACATAAAAATGTAAATTCAAAGAATTCCTAATCCATCAAAATGATCAATTGCCAAAGAATAGAAGTCAAAATGAAAGGTAATGTTTCAAATGGTTAATTGAATGGTAAAGGAATAAAGTGGGACCTAAGGCCCAAATCATCAATTTCATGAAGTATAAAATCCCTCAAGACACTCATTTATCCTATATTTTATCAAGCCATCACTTACATAGCTTAGAAAATCGAAATTGAAGGGTGAAAGGTCAAAATTCCTAGAGGTGTTGCTCACCTGGAAAGAGGTGTTGCGCATAGAGCCTGAGGCACTGCGCATAGAGCCTGAGCATTGTGCATAGAGCTAGAGGTGTCGCGCACCTGGAAAACTTTTCTTGCAAGCTCCAAAACTTTGTGTCAGCACTCAAACCTTCAGAAAATGTTTTCACTACTTCTTGGCAAGTAAGTAACCTGCAAATACACCCTCCTTCCATTCCTCAATTGAAAATTTCAAGTATTTAAGTTTTTATGAAAATTTTAGAGAGTTCTAGGATAAAAACCATATTTTTAATTCCTAATCCTAAATTTTATCCTTGAAGACCCCTTTTATCCTTCCCACATCACAATAAATCCTATCCCTACCCCTATATCATTAAGTCCCTATCCCAAACCCCTTTATTCTGTAAACCCTAAGACCTAGGTATTTCAAATTCCTAGGCTCCCAAATCCCCATACCTGTAATAAAATTCATATTCCCAAATCCCACAACATTTCCACTGCCTGTAATCTCCCTCAATTCAAAAATCCCTTCCCCCATCTCCCTAATTTTTTCCATCCCATTCCCCACTCCCTAAACCTACATTTCACTCCCAATTCATCTCCCTAGGGTTTCTAGCCAAGACACTATGGAAGAAGAAAACATATAATTCAGTGAGGAAGAAGAAAGGGAAAAGAGGAGGCCACATAAAGGAGTTAAGATCCTCAGACTTGAATGTACAAACACCAGAGAACTCATCGCCTCTCCCATGGTCGTGACATGTTTCAAGCATGTAGGATTCTTTGATTTTTGTGAGAATTTACAAAAGGTCCAACATCACCCTATTTTGAGCAGGCTTTTCATTTCTAATCTTCATGATAACAAGATAACCCTTGTTGGTGTCACTTTCATAATTTCTACAACCATCATAGCATATGCCACTGGAATTTGAAATGTTGTTGACAATGGTACAAGGAAAAGGACTTGGAGAACCATTACTTTGACCCATATATCAAGCCAAGGTACAAGAATGAAAGAAAAAGGTTCTTTCCTTTCTCTTACCTCCTGGATAGATATTTCCCCATGATGTAAATCATCATGAGGTACTTATCTTTTGAAGGAAGGTTCTCTAGACTCTACACCTACCATACCAGGTTATTAATGCACTTCACAAGGGTCAAATTCTCAACATACCTTATTTTCTCTTTAGAGACATTGAAAAAACAACATACATTGTTCAAAAGAGAGATTATGACCAGCAAATAAGAGTTATTTTTCACCACTTTCCCATAAAGATCATTTTCCTCCATCACCTTGATAAATTTAACATCTCATGGGACACTTTCATAGCTAATGACATTTTTACTACTCCACCAATTCAACATGCCCAAGATGTGACTCCACCATCTCATCCTTCCACATCCATTCCTCCATCTCAGCCCACAGTATCTAGTTCTTCATCAGCTCAAACTACCTCACCCGTTTCACCACCATCATCACCATTTCACACTCATATTGGGTCATCTAGCATGGTTAATAACAGTGAACTTCAAAATACCAAAGTGTCTAAGATAGAGACATTGGAAAAAACATATCAGAGAGGGTATAGGCAGGTATTTTCTCCAAGGAAATTGGAAGGGGCCCTTCCTTCTTCACCAACAAATCAGGTACAAAAGGGAAAATAAAATATGGTAGAGGAGGATGTACATGAGGCAGCCATTCATGATGAGGCTGACCTCCATGAAACAGATATTGATTTTGGCCTTGTTGATTTAGATGATGAGCATGATGATGAGGCCTCCAAAATTATTATTAAAAGAAGGATGCCAAAATAAATGAGCTTCATACCAATTTAGAGAGATCTCATTTTGTCATTGTATTTCATGAGCAAGAAAATGAACAACTAAAAACCAAGCAGGCCATCATGGAGATTCAGCTTTTCAAAGAAACAAGAGAAGAAAACAAGGAAAAGGCTTTGATTGATGAGTCATATGGAAGGTATAGTGAAACCAATGAGGTAGAATAACAAGTGCGAAGAAGAAGGCCTAGGACTAGAGGGTTGAAAAGAGCTCTAGAACTTGAGAGGCAAAAGGAGGTTGAGCTTGCTAATTAAATCACTTTGAATGAACAGTTTACAGTGGTAATCAATGAGAACCAGGAGCAATGGCTTGAAAGGGATAACTAGCACCTTGAGAAGATCCTGGAGAATGAAAACAATGATAATGATATATTGAGAAAGAGTTCCAAGCACTATGCCAAGAAAAACAAAATTGCAAGGTCAAAACTTAAACAAGCCAATGAAAAAATTGAAACCTTGACCATGCAAGAAGAGAAAATAAGGCTTGATATCCTTGCTGAAGCCTAACTCCATGCCTAATCATCATCATCACCCACCATTCAATAAATTTTTGTAATTTTTGACACATTTTTTCAAATTTTTGAAGTTTTGTGCATACCTGGACAGTCATGTGACAGTTGGAATCTCCTATGCGCAGCTCCCTAGGCACTACGCACTTTTTTTAGGCATATTTTGGCCAAACAGAGACCACCATTGGATTCAGAAAGATTAATACATGCACCCTAACATCTTTACTAAGTTATTTTGGACAAACTGGTCAGTCAAAAGGTCAAAAAACACCCAAAAAGTCATGTTTCTGCCTTATTTTTGAGCTTGGCACTGCGCATAGAGCAGTCTTCGGAGAATCACTTTTTAGGAGGTCAAATCAAGTCAAATATAAAAACCAAGCACATATTTGGAAATTATACTGGGTAATATTTCCAATGAGTTATCCTGAGCTCAGTTTGGACATCAGAAACCCCCTCAAAAGTTAGCTTGAACTTGGCATTGCGCATAGGACAAATTTTTTGAGTTTGCTGATATTTTCCTACTTTCTGAGTTTTTTTCAGTTTGACCATGGTCAATGAGATTTTTACCAATGTAAATCATGAATGTAAAAGTAAACATGATGTGGTTGACTTACCTCGGGTAAATACGTTAGGTGAAAAATTTTTATGACATGTAATGAATCAATTTGCAAAAAGTGAGGGATGAGTCAGTTTGACCTCCCTACACTCTAGGTATTCAGCTCAGTTTTCGGTGGAACTGCTCCTCCTCTCATGGATTTTACCACTGAGTATGGGAGGTGTTGTTTTAAGTTCTATATCATGTACTTTTTGACTCATTACACAGGTTGGAAATTGTTGGATGTTGAGGCATTGATCAAAGACTCTAGTGTAATCATTTTTGGCAGGAAATTAATGAAAAGGTTGCAGCTATTTCTTTGGGATACCTGTTGGAGAATGGTCCCCAAAAGCTGGGAATTTGGTACAATTTTGTATATTTTTGGTATTAATTAGTCTATCGTAGGGGTTTTGGGGTGGGTCAAAGCCCCAAATTCATTTTAATGGGTTAAGGGTAGACCTATAGTCCGCAAACCATGGTTTTCGTACCACAGGAAAGCGTAGGCTAAGTCGTTATAAATAGATGAAAATTTTGAGTCTTAAAGGAGGCAAGATTTAAGTCTGATGCTAAGTGAAAATTTTTAGACCTATCTTGGGTTGTTTGGGTAAGGACTCCTGCTAGTTGTGTTCGCGGAGATCCTCAGTCCTGCTGTGTGTGGACCCTGCTATTTGTGTGCACAGGCGATGTTAGATTGTAACTGGGTTTGAATGATAATATATGTGGATATAGTTGAAGTATCTCTATGCAATCGAGATCTATTGTGTTATTGTTGATGTGAACCTTTGAATCTATTCAGATCTGCATATATATTTACATTATCTTTTTATGTTGCAATTATATTTGTGTTATGCATATGTATATCTGTGATCTATCTCAGTTACGAGTATAAGGGTTCTGTGATGGTTTCCGTACATCTGTTATAGGTTATGTTTTATGATATCATAATTTCTATATGCACGTGGATGCGAAGGTATCAAATAGATCCAAATAACTCTGTTACTAACTAAATATACTGTGAAGACCTACGAATAGACCTGTGAGAACCTGGTAGGTTGCGAACTTGGATCTACTTGACTAACCTGCTCTCTCTCAGGGTGCGGAAACCTGGTTCCAGCATCCTCCCATACTGCTTTTGGTGATACTTTGGCCTGCGCAAGTAGGTCACTACCAAAAGGGCCAGTAGTATAGGGGTTTGTTTTCAAACCTTAACCTTCGAACCTAGGTCAGGACCCTTCAAGCTAAAAAATGGTTCCGTTGCTGAGACTGGGAGCATTTTGAGAGAGAGATCAGGTAATTCCAAGGGCACATTGGAGACCTGAGAGGAAAGAAATTGAAGAGTGGTTTGAAAAACAGGTTCAGGTATTTGTGGTAAAAGAGAATCGCAGCACAAAGTTTACAGTGGAGAGGTGGAAGAATAAGTACATTTTCACTGAATTCTACGAAATTTTCTTTGTAACATTTGCGAACGAGCTTTAGGAGTGGCTGGCATGGCTCATAGATTTCCAGATGTGTTGGAAGGACGAACGGGTCACGAAGTGGACTCCAGAGTTGATCCAACAGTTAGAAAGGACTGATAACACCATCACTCGTATGGTAGATCACTGGGTGGATAATGTGTTGGGAGGATTTGTGATGGAGTTTGTAGTCGATCAGTTTGTGTCCTATTCTAAGGCAGAGCAGAGGTTATTCAAGGGTTTTCGGGATAAGTTTCTAAAAACATTGCCATTACTGATTAAAATATTATTGTGTGAAAATGGCATTCTGTGCAGCCATACAGAGTGAATGAGCTCTGATCAGAGCGAGGGTACAACCCGGAGCGGCAAGTACTACAGGGTCATTCAAGAAGGGGACAGATCCATTTATATCCCATTAAGAAAATCGGTTGTGCACGAAGGAAATATCCCTTCTACGACACCACCTTCGAATCCACATAAGGGTAAGAACTCACCCACACCTCCTCCTCCACCGCCAACCCCAGAAGTAGATATGGTCGTGAACATGAAGCTACCCACCTTCAAGGGTGTAGGGGATGAAGATATGGACCAATTCTGGTTTGTCGCAGAGTCAGTATGGATTGCGTAGAATGTGTCCAACGATGTTGTAAAGAGGGCACAACTATCCCTCACCTTTGAAGGAAGAGCCCTGAATTGGTATATGGGATACGTAGCTCAGCATGCGAATGCGACCATTCAAGAGGTTAAAATTTCCCTAAAATGGTAGTTTCGAAATCCTAAGTCCTACTCTCAGATAGTGAATGACCTAAAAGATTTCAATCAAGTGCCCTATGAGTCTGTGTGGGAGGCTAACCAGCGGCTAAAGAAGGTGATCAGAGAAGGGGGATTTACATATGATGACAAACAGCACAGGGAATGGTTCATCGCTATGTTACTACCTCACCTGCGCGTACCTATGGGTCAGCAAGCCATTGAATCACAGGAAAAAGCTTTGGAGATTTCTATGAAGTTAGAAGCCACGCCAAGATATGATACCCAGTTGGGAGTACAGCAAATCCAAGGGAGCTGGAGGTGATGCACATGGAGATCCATAACCTGCGAAAGGATGGAGGGAAAGAATCTAGCCCAGATGTATGGTGCATACGATGTAGGGTATCAGGCCATACCAAGGATCAATGCCCCCTGCTAACAGACTACCTATAGGTTGGGGGACCCAATTTTTTGCGCCCTAGGAAGACTATAGGACTAAGTGGACCAATGTTTTGGTGTGATGATTTTTGCATAGCTAGCCTGCATGATACTAACCACTGCCCCCGTTTGGGTGCGTATGTTCTGGAATTAAAGCAACAATGGTGTTGGTTTTGCCGATCAGTATGACATGATGAACAGAACTGCCAAAATTATGATTTAATGATAGACCGAGAAAACCTCTATAGGGTACAAGCGGACCCTTATTCACCACGATCCCCCTTGGGCATAGGTGGCTCCCCAGCTCGAGGCAGGGGAGGGAGAAAATTTGGAGGCATAGGTCAGGGAATAGGACAACTTATTTGTTATAACTGTGGAGAATTAGGGCACTTTGTGAGGGACTGCCCAAAGCCTGCAAGGAAATATTGCAGATAATGTAGAAAGCTAGACCATGTGATTGAGGACTGTCCAATTCTGATATCAAAAACGCAAGAAAAGTAGCAGACACCTACGCAGAATGTGCATAGGGTTAAGTCATAATGTCGAGATGAAGGACCAATCATTAATGTCATAATGCGCAGTGGCATGGCCACTAGGGGAGCTGAGGAAAAAGCTACGGCTGAGCCTCTTATCTGAAAAGCAGCTATCAAACAAGAAGGTTTGGACCTATAGAAGGAAAAGGAAAACTTTGTCATAGCTTGCAAAGACTTTGCTAAGGCTGAGGCATCTACTTCTCAGGCCATCGCAAACCTCAAAACAGATGACAAGGTCAAACCATTTTTGTAGGCATGTATGAAGTTGTTGCGCAACCAAAGGGCTGTATAAAATCTTTCAATCATTAATAAACAACTATGTAGAAATAATTAATCCACCCCTAGAAGTTAAGGATGTGCACAAAATGTACAAGCATAAGAAACGCACTGGTAGGGAAATGCGGCTAACAACAAAGATTGGTGATTGTGAAATGGATGAGGTTATTTTGGACCTAGGATCAGATGTGAACGTACTACCCTAGCAAACATGGCAGCGAATGAGAGAACCTAAGTTGGAATGGTCCACTATCCAGCTAAGCATGTCCAACCAACAGAAAATCATACCGTTGGGGAAACTGTCAAAGATCGTGGTAAATATCGCAGGAGTTAAGGTCCAGGCCGACTTTGAGGTAATTCAGATTGTAGAAGATGCGGACCCCTATCCTGCGCTCTTAGGATTGGATTGGGCAATAGATATGGGAGGTATCATCAACCTAAAGGAAAGAAGCATGGTGTTTGAAAATGAAGGCACACGGGTAATAGTACCATTAGACACTACGGAAGGAGACTGGTATATGAAGCCAGTGCGCGAAGAAGAGGATGTGGATCACATCTATAAGTTAACTGCACACGACGAAGACTGGATCAATCCTATGGCTGATGGTGTGCTTTGCTGGGAAAAATATAGCAAATGTTTCTCTGACTCCAATGGGGAGATGGAAAATTCACAGAATCAGTTACATGATGTATCTGCGCTGCGATGTCTTAGAATCAAAAATAAATTTTGATGAATCTCCTCAGAGGTAAGATAACTACCCTACTTTGATGGTTTTGGTAGTATTAAGGATTTTTTATGAGCATTTGAAGCTGAGGTTCTGAGAGAGAAAAGGTTATGGGCCCTTAATCTAGCCATGTGCGCGACACCTGCGAGGTGGTGGGAAACGCATAAGGGGGAATTCCAGGATTGGGAAGAGTGTCGAGATATGATGATCCTGCAATTTGAACCTCCAGTTCTCTTGCGCGTAAAGGAATTCCTTGGCCCAGGGGACCTGTGCGAGCATTTGTTCACTTGGATGGAGAAATGGTGTGACTGAACTACAGAAGAATGGGTTCACCTGTTTATTCATGCCTTGGGGCCAATTCCCACCACATGGTACTTAGATGTGGACCTACATCAATGCACCCACCACTGGGAAACCTTGAACAATGAGTTTGTAGGGACATTTGGGTTAGTAGGTGGAACGGAGGCGCTTGATGAAGCTCTGCAGGATATAGATACCTTAGTATTTGATGAATCACGTCCTTACACAACACCTGGGGCACCAACATGGGAAACGCAGATGCAAGATATTTTCAACTGCTGCAATCTAGTGATAGAAGAGTGCGATGAAGATCCACGAAATGTCTCTATCCCAGAGTCAGAGGGAGAGCACGCAGTTGCTAGACCCCCACTACAAACTGTCGATGTTACTAAGCCTCTGAAGTTGAGAGAAGTCAACATTGGCACGGAAGAGAAACCTAAGTTGGCTTAAATTGGGGACTACTGGGATGATGATACAGTAGGAAAAGTGGCAGAAGTGCTCACAGAATACTAGGACTTATTCCCCACAAAGTTCTCAGAACTCAATGGGATTACAGGGGACCTAGGGGTCATGCGCATCACGTTAAAACTAGATGCGACCCTGTGAAGCAACATCCTTATCGGCTGAACCCTAAGTATAAGCAAAAGGTTAAGGAATAAATCGATAAAATGTTGACCGCAGGTATCATCGAACCGGTTGAACAGTCAGACTGGGTAAGTCCGATGGTGGTTTGGAAGAAAAAGATGAAGGGGGAGATATGAATTTGTGTTGACTTACGCAAATTGAATGATTCCTGTGTAATGATCCCTTTCCTACACCTTTCTCTGATGAAATCCTTGACAGCGTAGGCGGGCAAGAAGCATACTCATTTACAGATGGGTTCTCGGGCTACCATCAAATCAGGATCGCACCTGAAGATTGCAAAAAAAATAGATTTTCCACTAAATGGGGATCCTTTCAATATACTATCATGCCATTTGGGCTCAAGAACGCCCCTGCCATCTTTTCATGGGTGGTGGTCGCAATGTTCAAAGAGTTCATCCACAGGTTTTTGGAGGTATATTTTAATGATTGGACTATCTTCGGCTTGGTGAAGAAGCACGTCTCGAACCTGCGCATGATGTTGGATGTCTGTAGGAAGCACCGAATTTCCATGAATATCAAGAAGTGCATATTCTGCATACCCTTTGGAATCTTTCTCGAGCACATAGTTTGTCGGAAAGGATTGATGGTTGATCCTGCCAAAGTCGCAGTTATCATAAACATGGAAATTCCAACAACTGAGAAACAGTTGTGTTCGATCCTCAGACATATAGGCTACTACAGGAAGTTCATTCAAGGGTACGCGCTGATCACAGTGCCTCTGAAAAAATTTCTTAAGAAGAATGTTTCGTTTTTTTGGGATGACGAGTGTCAAAAAAGCTTCGAGCTACTCAAGGAGAAGATGGTCTCTGCGCCTATTCTCATATTTCTTGATTCGTTGAAGGTATTCCATGTTCACGTAGATGCATCAGGGATTACCCTGGGAGTGGTCCTTACGCAGCCTGGAGATGGAGAAATTGATCATCCTGTTGCATTCACTAGTAGGAAACTCTCTGGTGCGGAGCACAACTACCCCACTACAGAGCGGGAAGGATTGGGCATGGTCTATGCATTACAGAAGTATCGACACTATCTATTAGGAGGGCACTTCAAAATTTTTACAAATCACTCGGCTTTGAAGTACCTAGTGAATAAGCCTATGTTAGGGGGGGAATCTACCGATGGCTACTATTGTTTCAGGAATATGATTTTGAGATCATTGTCAAGCTGGGGAAGTTGAATGTTGGGCCGGACCACCTGTCCCAAATTGAAAGTGGTGAAGAATCGACCAACCTAGAAGAGGGATTGCCTGATGCACAGTTGTTCTCCATTAAATTAGTTGATGCACACTTCGCTGACATCATTCAGTTCCTGACTACGGGAATGGCACCTATGGAATATTCGGTACAATAGAAGAAGGAGTTGGTAACCCATGCGGCAGATTTTACCTTCATCGCAGGTCATATCTATAACATGGGAGCTGACGAAGTGCTTCGAAGATACATTTTGGAGCGTGAAAGGCACGCTATCTTAGTAGAAGCTCATGAGGGTGTGGCAGGAGGTCACTACGCAAGGAAAATATCTTGAGAGCTGGCTTATGGTGGCGTACCTTGCATAGTGACTCTCACGACTATTGCAGAGCCTGTAATACATGACAACAAACAGGAAGACCATCACGCAGGGATGAAATTCCCCTGCAATCGTAAATGGCCCTGCAAGCATTTGACAAGTGGGCCATTAACTTCATGGGGTCAATCAACCCGCCAGGAAAGAAGAAAAGTGTGTGCTACATCATAACTACCATAGATTATGTAACCAGATGGTCTGAAGCACAAGCCATGAAGGATTTCATTGTCAATACCGCTGTGCAAAGTGAAGGAGTGTTTCCCCTGCTGGTGGAGGCAATCAAGCATCTATAGGCCAAGATGGAGAACCCATGGCCACAGTGACTCAGGACGAGTCACAAGATTGTGTTGGGGGACTGTTGGAGCAGGGTCCCCTAAAGCTACGAATTTGGTACAATTTTGTATATTTTTGGTATTAATTAGTCTAGCGAAGGGGTTATGGGGTGGGTCAAAGCCCCGAATGCATTGTAATGGGTCAAGGGTAGACCTAGAGTCTGCAAACCATGGTTTGCGGACCACAGGAAAGCGTAGGCTAAGTCGTTATAAATAGATGAAAATTTTGAGTCTTAAAAAAGGAAAAATTTAAGTCTGATGCTAAGTGTGAATTGTTAGATCTGTCTTGGGTTGTTTGGGTAAGGACTCCTGCTGGCTGTGTGCACGGAGATCCTCACTCCTGCTATGGGCGAACCCTGATGTTTGTTTGTGTAAGCAATGTTAGATTGTAACTGGGTTTGAATGATAATATATGCGGATATAGTTGAAGTATCTATGTGCAATTGGGATCTGTTGTGTTATTTTTGATGTGAACCTTTGAATTTTCTCAGAGCTGTGAATATATTTGCGTTATTTGTTTATGTTGCAATTATATTTGTGTTATGCATTTGTTTATCTGTGATTTGTCTCAGCTACGAGTATAAGAGTTCTGTGATGGTTTTCGTACATCTATTATAGGTTTTGTTTTATGATATCATAATTTTTGTACGCACGTGGATGCGAAGGTATCAAATAGATCCAAATAGCTCTGTTACTAACTGAATATACTATGAAGACTTGCGAATAGACCTGTGAGAACATGGTAGGTTGTGAACTTGGATCTACTTGACTAACCTACTCTCTCTAAGGGTGCGTAAACCTGGTTCTAGCACCCTCCCACACTGCTTCGGGTGAGACTTTTGCCTGCGTAAGTAGGTCACTACCGAAAGGGCCAGTAGTATAGGGGTTTTTTGGCAAACCTTAACCTTTGAACCTGGGTCAGGACCACTCAAGCCAACAATACCTGTGGTATGATAATTTAGCATTATTTTCCTTATGTCACTATGTATGAATGTTTTGTTTCATGATCCATTTCATTTCTATGATATGATGGTTTTTAATTTGCTGAACAAAATACATCTCTCATGCTCTGTTTTGGAAAAACCTTCATAGTTTTTCAGTTTTCTTTAGTTTAGAAAGAATTCAAGCCTTGCCTTGATCTTTCTAGCATCTCACCTGTCTGATCCATCTCACCCTCAAACCCTAAGTGTTAGGTTTTCTACCTACCTTTCCCAATTGAATATCTGCAACCCTAATCCTATTTTCCTTGACCTAGCATTTTGACCTATTCCTCATCCAGCAACCCAATTCAACCAAATCAAACCCATGTACTTATACCTAGCCTAAAACCCTAATTCATCCATCCCTCTTGGCAATGACATTGTGGAGAGAGCCCTCTCTGGTTTGGTAGGGCTAGATACCAAGCCAAAATATTGGTATGTGGTTACCTTTGTTGGTATTTCTTCTTCGGCCTTAGAGATTTGGCAGAGTGATAACATACTAGTGTCATTTCTAGGGAATGAAATATTTATTTTCCTTGGGTGTACGAAAAAAATAAACATTGGAATTTGATCCTTTGGATGATAGGGTTAAGTTTCAGAAAGGGTGATTCAATAATTGTTGTGCTAAGATTGTAGAGCTGGCTTTGAGAAGATATATCAGAGAAAATCCCGATCTAGATCCAACTGATCTAGTCGATGATCCAGAGAATATTTTTCGAAGGCATAGATATCAAACTACAAACATTTAGTTAGGACCGGTTCCATTGGTACGATCTGTTTCTCTACATGCTAAACTACTTTCTCTTGATGATATACTGTATGATCTGAAATTTCAATTGTCGTTGTTTAAATCCAAGTTTGAAACCTCTTTATTCGACATAGTCTTCGAACCTTTAAGACTATCTGAGTTCAATTAATTGTCTAAATTGAACCTTAGTCCTCTGAAATATTGGTTTTTCGAAGAGATTAAACCCGAATCTAACCTTGACATCAAATATTGGATTCAATTCTACCATCAAGAGGAAATTTATTTCTCAACTCAACCTCAAAATCAATCAATTGTAGTTTTTTCATCTGCACCTTTGACCTCATCATTCTACCTACTACTTCAGTACCTACAACTGCAGTTCCATTACCTATTCAACCAATCCCTCCAGTTGTCAATCCAGCACTTCACTCAGCAGGAATCATGGCAATTTTTTCCCCACTTATCCTACCTGCCCAATTGAATGAATTACCTCAGGGTTATGGCCAAATACTCCCCTTGTTTGATGAAAACTCTACCATATCTGCAAGAAAACATATTTTTAAGGTCACTGACTTCATAGACTTGGAGGAAGTTGATGTTGACAATGAAAAAATGAGGATTATAACCCAAATTTTTTCTGGAGATGTCAAAGTTTAGTTTAGGTCCTTGACTGCTAATTCCATTGCCACTCTAGACCAGCTTATTGATTTTTTTATAGCTCGTTGGGAAGTAAAGAAAAATCATTTATAGTTTCCTGATGAATATGAGAACATTAAAAGAAATCTCAATGAATCAATCCAATATTTCAATACTCGCTTCAATATAATTTAAAATTAAATTCTCATTGAGATTAAACCTCCTCCTGACTTAGCTCTCATATGTTATCCATATGAATTTGATCCTAACATGTCTTATCAATTAAGGGAAAGAAATCCAGCTACACTGGAGGATATGAAAAAGAACATTGTCAACATTGAAGCAAATCTGCTGATGAAGAGAGCTAGAGCTAGGAATGAGAGAAGAGTTACTATTAAAGATGAACCATCCACCTCATCTTCAGATGCTAAAATGGATACACGTATAAGAACTATTGAAAGGATGGTTGACAGGATTTCCATCATGAAGAGATAGCCTGAGGTTAGAAATCCTAACTATAGAGGCTAACAACAGCCTCAGCTAAGGATCAAGCAGAGAGAAAAGCGGGCTCCTGAGAAACCACCACAGTAGCGGTAGAAAATCAAGACACCCTTGCAGCATAACTATGCTCAAGGAGAAGAATAATATGAAGACAAATTTGTTGTGGAAAATCTCCTTTTCAAAGCTGATGATCTGCCTATGTTTTTTACCAACTAGGAGGATTATTTTGAAAATAAAGATCATCCTAAAGATGAAGATTTTATCCTTGCCAATGATCATGAATTGGATACTAAATCAGATGATTACCAGCAGGAGTACTTGAATGCACTTTGTTCACAAAATAGGCAGATTTCATTGAGGAGTAGAGATGTGCTAGTTAATCCCATTCAGAAGAGATCATCTCAGCAAAAAGACACTCAAATAAGGCAGAATCCTCCGAGAAATCAGAGTGAGGGAAAAGATCATGTGGTCATGAATCAGAACAAGGTAAATCTTCCATCCACAAGTTCAAAAAATAAGGAAAAATACAGTAAGAAGGAAGAAGTTCCATCAAAGGACCATTCTATACAACAAGACATTGTCATTAAAGAGGTAGATAAGACCACTCCCTTCAGTCTAAAAACATAAATTTCAAAGCTAAAAGTGTCTATTCCTTTAACCGAGCTTGTTAATAATAACCAATATAAGTCCCATGTTTCCAAGATGCTTAAAGTAGATCCTTTGTCCGACATGGTAAATGTTGAAGATGATCAGCCCAAACTCATTTTTGGTTCTGCTATTGACGATCAATTAGAAGATAGCGAGGTTCCTCCTTTTTACTTGATTCTAAGAATCCACTAGTGCATTTTACATAATTCCATGTTAGAATCCGTAGCCTCCCACAATCTAATGCCAAAATCCATAATGGGGAAGTTGGGCCTTGACATCACTAGTCCTTACCATGACTTATACCGCTTCAATTCAGGTGGAGTCTGTTGTATTGGCCTTATTAAATATTTGGTAGTCTCCTTGGAGCATATTTCAGGAAAGAATGTTCTAATGGATGTGGTTGTAATTGACATACCGCCATGCTTTGGCATGTTATTGTCAAGATCCTGGGGGGGAATTGCAAGGCACATTGCAATTAGACTTTTATTATGCAACTATCCCTGTTTTCGGGCAATTGATAAAATTGTACCGTGAAGCCAAGATGAAATATATGATCACAAGAAAATAAAATCCTAACAATCATCCAATAAACATTGTACATATAGATTTAGAGTCATTTATTTTTTTTAATGATAGTGGCTTAAATGATGTAGATAGACAGCTAGTAGATGTAGAAGATGTTCCAAATATCCATAATTGTATTAGAGAAGTTACAGAAAAAAAATAATAATAATAATATTTGGATTGGTCGATCTCATCAGAATAGCAATCAGATGAAACAGTGAAAAATTTAGAACAGCAATCAGAGGAAGCATGTTGGGAAAAATACTGAGAGGGGGGGTGAATTAGTATTTTGGGCTAACCAATAATTCTTTTCTTTCTCTTAAAACCATATGTTACAGTACTGAATCCAATATGTATGTCCAGATATATTATTATGTCTTTACTCAGAGCATTGCATCAAATAAGCATTAAGCATGAACAGAAATGACAGAACAAACCATCAAACATAAACAACACATATGAACACCAGGATTTAAGGTGGAAACCCAATTCGGGAGAAAACCACTGCAGCTGTAATCTCAGTCTTCAACATTTATTATAGAGAAAACTTCTTACAATATATGCTGGTGTATACTTATACCATCACGCAGGCACCCACCTGCAGAATGCTACAACCTTCTCTCGTTTACCAGCCTCTCCTGGAAGGGAGCTACTACCCCCTGCTACCACTGGAAGGGAGCTACAACCCCCTCTCTGAAAGCTTCGACCCTCAGCACCACTGCGGACCACGTTTCATCAATTTTCATACTGGATCCACCAGTTTCCAAACGACATACCATTCTGGTCACCAGATTTATTTATTTTCTGAATACTCACATCAGTTCCTCATGATTTCGTCCATCATTCACACCAGAGATTCATTATTATATTCATGGGTGCATCGTAGTTTCAGATTTATCAGTTAAGAACAGAGCTCGCCCATACATATATTCTTTGGAGAAATTTTTATTCACCACCCTTACAATTCACACCCCACATTCTTTATTTTTTCTTCTCCTTATATATTTTTCCCTTTATTAAAACCATGAGTCAAAACCACAAACCGGTAATGGTATTCCTCTGACAGTATTCCTTTTTAGTTTATCCCACAGGGATTTTTGATCTCTTTTTAATTTTTATTTATTAATTTTAAATAAATTGACAAATAAATGTATTTACAACTTTTGAATTCCCAAGCCTTATGTCTAAATTTTAACCCTTCGGACTTTATAGAAATATCCAACGTTTCCAAATTAATCTTACGATAAACCTTTGACCCCGGGCCCACATACATAGTCAATAGCCAATCCAATATGCCCATCATACCACAGTAAAATTCGCGCAAGTCCAGTGTCCGATCACCGTTAGATTAGCAAGCTTCCAAATCAATGGCGTATATACATATCGCTCGACCTCCGATGTTGAACGTTAACGTGCGATGGTCCATCGTACCTGTGTTAATATTCGCGCATCTTCAACAAATGACGACCACCCGATGACCCCTTCCCAGATCAACGGCGCTCAACGATATCGCTGGGCATTCTGGGTCAAATTATAACGCGCGATGGCGCATAGTGAAAAGTGGTTTTGTAAAATCGTACAAGGATTCGTGTCTCCCGTTCTATGGAATCGCTCCCCACCTCTTGAATACTGCTTTCCCATTGAAAGCGGTGCGATGAAAACCATAAACCGCCTTCACTGTTCCTCCTTCGTGGTTCCGCCCTTCGCTCAAGGTTCCGTTCATGATTTCAAAGGGTTAGTCTGGGTTTGCGCTATAACTCTGGTCTATCTTTGGCAGGATTTCCAATAATCAATGAACAAATCTAGTTCTCTTCCGACGGGATTTCCTTACAAACATTAACTCGTGACAATTCAAAGTCATTTTTCAATTCTGCTATGATATATATAACATATCAACCTTCCATTTCGGAGTTCTATCCTGTCACAGTTCCACTTCTACCTATACATTCAAAAACATCATATCTCTGCCACCATTAAGTTCTTCAATGGATACACTGAATGCCTCGAGAGCCCCTCATATATTCAACCAAGTAGTTCCACGACTGCAAATATCAAACTAAGCCAATTCTTTATTACAAGAAGGTCTCATCCTGGAATTTGAATCCTACCACCATGATTCCTCAACAGGGTTTCATTTTTAACTCCATACGCAGAGACTCATACAGAGGTTCAGGGGATTCCACACAAGAATTGCATCAGTCAATACACATATAATACACATATCCCTAACTCTGCAACAATGATTTCATACCGAAGGTATCCTATACCCATTATGAAATTGATCACACAGGTCATATATATTCCAGATTTACTCAACCATACTTAACACAATTCCACAGTTCTTCATCTCCTTTGAAAACTGTATTAAACCCCTAATTCAATTCTAATGCTCTGTCTATAATTTCTCTGTTTCATCTGCTGCCTCTGCTACCCTCTCTGTCTCTTTTGCCTTATGGATAGTTTAGGTGCTGCTCCTATCTTTCCCAATTCCTTTGCCATCAATGACAACATTTCCAAAAATCTCCCCCTTTGGCATTGATGGCAATACTCTTCCTCTGATGGCCTTATAGAAGCCCTTTGTTGATTTTCCTCCCCCTTTTACATCAATGGCAAAGAGTGCGATCAAGATCCTTTGAACCGACAATGCCATGCTCCCCCTGAGATCATGCTGCATCTTCAAACATAATATGACCAACAATTCATCCTTTTCATATGACCAATGCTCCCCCTAAGCCTGTGCATTCAGAGATGCCTAACAGCACCTCACAACCAATTTAATCTTCTGAATTTAAGTATACCTGATCCTCTGCATGGCAGATACTACTCCCAGTTTCTGTCTGAGATATTCGAACGCTTCCCTGGGTAGAGGTTTGGTAAAAATATAAGCAACTTGTTCTTTGGAGGAAACATACTCCAATTTCACCTTTTGTTCAAGCACTTGTTCACGTAAGAAGTGATATTTGATGGGAATGTTCTTGGTCTTGGAATGCATAATAGGGTTCTTTGAGATACTGATAGCACTTGTATTATCACACATAATGGAGATAGGAAGTGAACATTTGATTTGAAAGTCTTGTAGGGTTTGCATCATCCAGAGAAGTTGAGTGCACATGATGCTACAACCACATATTCGGTTTCTGCTATAGATAAGGCAATAGAGATTTGCTTCTTGCTAAACCAAGATACTAACCGAGGCCCCATATAGAATGCACCACCACTAGTGCTTTTCCTATCATCAACACTTCCAGCCCAATCTGCATCATTGTATGCATGAAGAGTAAGATCAGCATTCTTTGGATACCATAGTCCAAAGTCTTGAGTTCCTTGTAGATATTTGAATATTCTTTTCACAGCTTGAAGATGAGAATCCTTTGGATTAGCTTGGAATCTTCCAACAATCCCAACTGCATGCATGATGTCTGGTCTTGTCCCAGTGAGATAAAGTAGACTTCCTATCATATATCTGTATTCTGGTTGATTCACCGTGGGGGAATCATCATTAGAACTGATATTACATCCGGTTATCATTGGTGTACTTACATGTTTGCAATCTTCCATGCCATACTTCTTTAAGATTTGCTTGAGGTATTTTTCTTTTGATAAGAATATGCCATATGTTTCTTGTTGCACTTGCAAGCCAAGAAAAAATGTTAGTTCCCCAAGTAAAGACATTTCAAATTCTTGTTGCATATCAGAAGCAAATTTTTGACTCATAGACTCTTCATTACTTCCAAAAATTATATCATCAACATATACAACCACAATCAATAGTTTGTCATTTTCAGTTTTTGTGTATAAGTTGCTATCAGCAAACCCTTTTGAAAATCCTTGTTGATGAAGATATTTTTCAAGACGATAGTACCATGCCCTTGGAGCTTGTTTGAGACCATATAGAGCCTTTTTAAGTCTACAAACAAGTTTTTCATCATTTCCCAAAATGAATCCTTCTGGTTGTTCGATGTAAACTTCTTCTTCTAGATCACCATTGAGAAAAGCAGATTTAACATCCATTTGATAAACTTTGATTTGTTGGAAGCTTGAAAAAGAAAGAAACATTCTTATGGCTTCAAGTCTGGCTACAGGAGCAAAGGTTTCTTCAAAGTCTATACCTTCTTGTTGAGCATACCCCTTGTAAACAAGTCTAGATTTATTTCTTATAACATCCCCATTCTCATTTAACTTGTTTTTGAATATCCATTTAGTTCTAATGACATTTTTGTCTTGAGGTCTTGGTACTAATTCCCAAGTGTGATTCTTTTCAATTTGATCAAGTTCTTCATTCATGGCTTGAATCCAACATTCATCTTTGCTAGCTTGACTAACACTGTGAGGTTCAATAGTGGATATAAATGCCATATTGCTAGAAGATCCCACGAGAGTCCTTCTTGTTTGTACACCTGATCCCTTTTCTCCCAAAATTTGAGATTCTGGATGATTCTTTTGAACATATCTGGATGGAGCCCTTTCAGAAAAATCATCTTCGGGTTCTTCACTGGGTTCACTGTTTGTATCATTACTATTTGATGTAGAAGGATATGTGTCATCATCATCTTCATCTGTTGTTTTCTTTTCTTCTTTTGGAGCTGCAGGAGACTCATCAATAACAGCATCAATACATTCAACAATCTTCCGAAGTCTTTTATTGTAACATTTATATGTCCTACTCCTAGAGGAGTAACCAAGAAATATTCCTTCATCTGCTCTGGGTTCAAACTTGCCAAGTTTTTCATCATTATTCTTGATAAAGCATTTGCTTCCAAAAAATTTAAAATTCTTTATAGTGGGAGGATTACCATACCAAAGTTCATATGGATTTTTATCACTATTTACACGAACATGTGCCTTGTTGAGAATGTTTACTGCTGTATGAGCTTCTTCTCCCCAAAATGTGTCAGGTGTTCCGGAATCATCAAGCATAGCTCTAGCCATTTTCTGAACTATTCTGTTCATTCTTTCTACAACGCCATTCTGTTGTGGAGTGCCAGCTACAGAAAACTGTCTTTTTATGCCATGTTGTTCACAAAATTCAAGGAATTCATTGGATGTATATTCTCCTCCTCGATCAGATCTAAGACACTTTATTTTTAGATCTAATTCATTCTCAACTAGTGCTTTGAAGATCTGAAATTTCTCAAATGCTTCATCTTTGTGTTTAAGCAGCCCAATCCAACACATTCTAGAGAAATCATCAATGAATAAGATAGAGTATTCTTCACCACGTGGTGACTTTTTCCTCATAGGTCCACATATGTCAGTATGAATGAGTTCAAGAGGCTTACTTGATAATCCTTCCTTGGCATTAAATTGTACTCTGGCTTGCTTACCGAATTGGAAAGATTTGCATATGATATTTTTAGGTAGAGTAATATTGGGAAGATCACGAACAGCTTTAAGTCTTCTTGATTTGTTGATTTGAGAGAAGCTCAGATGCCCCAACCTTCTATGCCATAGACAATTTTCTGAAGATTTACTCAAATAACATTGTTCTTTGCAGTTCTTTAATACATATAGGTTCTTTGGAGTTCTTTTTCCTTTTATAATTGTTTTACCTGTATCAAGATCACGTACCACACATTATTTTGAACTAAAGACAACTCCAGTTCCTTTATCACACATTTGACTTACACTTAAAAAGTTATGCTTTAATCCATCCACATACATGACTTCATTAGCTTTCACCTTTTCTTTTATAAAAACAAACCCTTTTCCCTTAATGACTGCAGGGATATCATTTCCAAATGTAACGTTCTTTTCTTTTTCTAGAGCACTATATGCAAGAAGTTTGGTTTTATCCCCTGTCATATGTCTTGAGCATCCACTGTCAATGTACCATTGGTTTTCTTCATCTTCTACAAACAACGCTATGCCACAATTTTCAACCTGTAATTCCTTCTTTTTCCATACTTTGGAGCTTGAAGGAACATGTTCTTTTGGCTGAACTTTGCTCCTACATTCAGATTCTTCATGGCCAAAGTTATTGCAATAAGCACATTCAAATTCATTTTGAAGAGGAGAAAAGTTGTTATAGGTATTCTTCTTTGTTTCAATATCAATCCTTTTCTTTCTTGCTTCTCTTGTCATGATAGTTTTATATGCTACACATTGAACAACTTTATGACCAAAATTGTGACATGAGAAACATTGTCCATTGAAGAAGAAATTTTTGCGATCATAAAATCTTCTACATGAATTTACCTGTTGATTGGTGTTTCTTTGAAAGACATTCCTGTTAGTTTTCTTTGAATTGAGATGATCATGTTTTATCTGTAAAGATTCTTTATTCCCTTGCTGAGTGGCAGCATGTTGTAAACCAGCTGTAACTGCTTTTAGATAATTTGGTGCTGAAGCCTGAGAAGATTCTCCAATATATCCAAGACTTGTCTTTATAAGAGGAGAACGTTGTACCTTGATAATCTCATCTAATGTTTCAGATCCTTTAGCAAATCTAAGATTCAGAGTCTTTACTTTCTCAAGTTCTTTTCTTAAACTTACTACTTCACACTCTAATTTCTCATTGTGTTTCTCTTTTTCTTCAAGCTGATTTTTCAGAGTTTCTATGATTATTTTACTCTCTTCTAAGAAAATTTTGAGTTTATTGTTTTCATCAAGAAAATCATTGTCTTCTAAAGCATCCACAAAAGTATCCTTTTCTTCTCTAGATTCTTTTTCAAATGCCATGAGAAGTCTAAGATCTTGTTCACATTATTCCTCACTATCAGATAACCCATCACTGTCTTCATGAGTATAGTAACTGTTTCTAGTGCTAAAATTATTCTTATTCCTTATTGATACTTCCTTCCCCTTTTTATGTGTTTCTTTATAAGGACACTTAGCAGCATAATGACCAACTCTTCCACAATCAAAACATTTGAAAGGAAGCTTACCTTTGAACCGTCCTGTGCCAAGTTGAAGTTTCTTTACAAAGTTTATCTCATCTTCTTCTGAGATATATCCTGATCCTTCTATTTTTTGTACTTCCTTCCCTTTTGTAGAAGTTCTAAAGACTGCTTCTTTGACTTCTGATGGTCCTCCTCTTCTCATTTTATATGCAGTTAGTATACCATGAAGTTGCACCACAGTAAGATTTTGAAGATCCTACTTTTCTTCAAGAGTAGAAACTTTTGACTCAAATTTTGTTGTTAGTGATCTTAAGACTTTCTCAACCAAGGTAGATTCGGTTATTGTTTCTCCCAGATTTCTCATACTATTTACAATATCATCAAGACGTAAAAAGAAATTGGAAATGCTCTACTCATTATCCATTTTTAGATTCTCATATTGAATTCTGAGAGTTTGAAGTTTAGCACTTTTTACCTTTGCATCACCTTCATAACTTAGAATGATTTTGTCCCATATTGTCTTGGTTGTATTCAGCTACATGAATTTGACAAATTCTGATTCAGTTAGACTTCCCAATAGAGCATTGACCGCCTTTGCATTCGTTTCATAATTCTTTCTTTCCGTCAGATCTGTTGGTACTGCAGCTGGGTATTGATATCCCTGTTCAACAATTTCCCATACCTCTGCTCCCATAGACTGAAGATAGGATCTCATCCTTGTTTTCCAGAAGATTAGATTATTTCCGTTAAAGAGCGAAGGCCTGATAGATGTTGTTCCATCTTGATTTCTCATCTTGCTTGATCTTCCTTCTAGCGGCTAAGCTTTTTTAGAAGGACCTGCTCTGATACCAATTGTTGGGAAAAATACTGAGAGGGGGGGTGAATTAGTATTTTGGGCTGACCAATAATTCTTTTCTTTCTCTTAAAACCATATGTTACAGTATTGCATCCAATATGTATGTCCAGATATCTTATTATGTCTTTACTCAGAGAATTGCATCAGATAAGCATTAAGCATGAACAGAAATGACAGAACAAACCATCAAACATAAACAACACATATGAACACCAGGATTTAAGGTGGAAACCCAATTCGGGAGAAAACCACCGCTACTGTAATCTCAGTCTTCAATATTTATTATATAGAAAACTTCTTATAATATATGCTGGTGCAGACTTATACCAGCACACAGGCACCCACCTGCAGAAGGCTACAACCTTCTCTCGTTTACCAGCCTCTCCTGGAAGGGAGCTACTACCCCCTGCTACCACTGGAAGGGAGCTACAACCCCCTCTCTGAAAGCTTCGACCCTCAGCACCACTGCGGACCACGTTTCATCAATTTTCATACTGGATCCACCACTTTCCATACGACATACCTTGCCGGTCACCAGATTTATTTATTTTCTCTATACTCACATCAGTTCCTCATGATTTCGTCTGTCATTCACACCAGAGATTCATTATTATATTCATGGGTGCATCGTAGTTTCAGATTTATCAGTTAATAACAGAGCTCGCCCATACAGATATTCTTTGGAGAAATTTTTATTCACCACCCTTACAATGCACACCCCACATTCTTTATTTTTTCTTCTCCTTATATAGTTTTCCCTTTATTAAAACCATAAGTCAAAACCACGAACCGCTAATGGTATTCCTCTGACAGTATTCCTTTTTAGTTTATCCCACGGGGCTTTTTGATCTCTTTTTAATTTTATTTATCAATTTTAAAGAAATTGACAAATAAATATATTTACAACTTTTGAATTCCCAAGCCTTATGTCTAAATTTTAACCCTTCGGACTTTATAGAAATATCCAACGTTTCCAAATTAATCTTACGATAAAACTTTGACCCCGAGCCCACATACATAGTCAATAGCCAATCCAATATGCCCATCGTACCACAGTAAACTTCACGCAAGTCCAGCGTCTGATCACCGTTAGATTAGCAAGCTTCCAATTCAACGGCGTATATACATATCGCTCGACCTCCGATGTCGAACGTTAACGTGCGATGGTCCGCTGTACCTGTGTTAATCTCCGCGCATCTTCAACAAATGACGACCGTCCGATGACCCCTTCCCAGATCAACGACGCTCAACGATATCGCTAGGCGTTCTAGGTCGAACTATAACGTGCGATGCCACATAGTGAAAAGTGGTTTTGTAAAATGGTACAGGGACGCGTGTCTCCCGTTCTATGGAATCACTCCCCACCTCTTGAATATCGCTTGCCCATTGAAAGCGGTGCGATGAAAACCATAAACCAACTTCATTGTTCCTCCTTCATGGTTCTGCCCTTCGCTCAAGGTTCCGTTCATGATTTCAAAGGGTTAGTCTAGGTTTGCGCTATAACTCTGGTCTATCTTTGGCAGGATTTCCAATAATCAACGAACAAATGTAGTTCTCTTCCGACGGGATTTCCTTACAAACATTAACTCGTGACAATTCAATTTCATTCTTCAATTCTGCTATGATATATATAACATATCAAACTTCCATTTCGGAGTTCTATCCTGTCACAGTTCCGCTTCTACCTGTACATTCAAAAACATCATATCTCTGCCACCATTAATTTCTTCAATGGATACACTGAATGCCTCGAGAGCCCCTCATATATTCAACCAAGTAGTTCCACGACTGCAAATATCAAACTAAGCCAGTTCTTTATTACAAGAAGGTCTCATCCTGGAATTCGAATCCTACCACCATGATTCCTCGACAGGGTTTCATTTTTAACTCCATACGCAGAGACTCATACAGAGGTTCAGGGGATTCCACACAAGAATTGCATCAGTCAATACACATATAATACACATATCCCTAACTCTGCAACAATGATTTCATACCGAAGGTATCCTCTGCCCATTATGAAATTGATCACATAGGTCATATATATTCCAGATTTACTCAACCATACTTAACACAATTCCACAGTTCTTCATCTCCTTTGCAAACTGTATTAAACCCCTAATTCAATTCTACTACTCTGTCTCTAATTTATCTGTTTCATCTGCTGCCTCTGCTACCCTCTCTGTCTCTTTTTCCTTATGGATATTTTAGGTGCTGCTCCTGTCTTTTCCAATTCCTTTCCCATCAATGACAACATTTCCAACAATCTCCCCCTTTGGCATTGATGGCAATACTCTTCCTCTGATGGCCTTATAGAAGCCCTTTGTTGCTTTTCCTCCCCCTTTGACATCAATGGCAAAGAGTGCGATCAAGATCCTTTGAACCGACAATGCCATGCTCCCCCTGAGATCATACTGCATCTTCAAACATAATATGACCAACAATTCATCCTTTTCATATGACCAATGCTCCCCCTGAGCCTATGCATTCAGAGATGCCTAATAGCACCTCACAACCAATTTAATATTTTATATTTAAGTAGACCTGATCCTTTGCATGGCAGAGACTACTCCCAGTTTCTGTCTGAGATATTCGAACGCTTCCCTAGGTAGAGGTTTGGTAAATATATCAACAACTTGTTCTTTGGAGGAAACATACTCCAATTTCACCTTTTGTTCAAGCACTTGTTCACGTAAGAAGTGATATTTGATGGGAATGTTCTTGGTCTTGGAATGCATAACAGGGTTCTTTGAGATACTGATAGCACTTGTATTATCACACATAATGGAGATAGAAGGTGAACATTTGATTTGAAAGTCTTGTAGGGTTTGCATCATCCAGAGAATTTGAGTGCAACATGATGTTGTAGCCACATATTATACTTCTGTTATAGATAAGGCAATAGAGCTTTGCTTCTTGCTAAACCAAGATACTAACCAGGGCCCCATATAGAATGCACCACCACTAGTGCTTTTCCTATCATCAACACTTCCAGCCCAATCTGCATCAGTGTATGCATGAAGAGTAAGATCAACATTCTTTGGATACCATAGTCCAAATTCTTGAGTTCCTTGTAGATATTTGAATATTCTTTTCAAATCTTGAAGATGAGAATCCTTTGGATTAGCTTGGAATATTCCAACAATCCCAACTACATGCATGATGTCTGGTCTTGTCCCAGTGAGATAAAGTAGACTTCCTATCATAGATCTGTATTCTGGTTGATTCACCGTGGGGGAATCATCATTAGAACTGATATTACATCCGGTTATCATTGGTGTACTTACAGGTTTGCAATCTTCCATGCCATACTTCTTTAAGATTTGCTTGAGGTATTTTGCTTGTGATAAGAATATGCCATTTGTTGCTTGTTGCACTTGCAAGCCAAGAAAAAATTTTAGTTCCCCAGGTAAAGACATTTCAAATTCTTGTTGCATATCAGAAGCAAATGCCTGACTCATAGACTCTTCATTACTTCCAAAAATTATATCATCAACATATACAACCACAATCAATAGTTTGTCATTTTCAGTTTTTGTGTATAAGTTCCTATCAGCAAACCCTTTTGAAAATCCTTGTTGATGAAGATATTTGTCAAGACAATAGTACCATGCCCTTGGAGCTTGTTTGAGACCATATAGAGCCTTTTTAAGTCTACAAACAAGTTTTTCATCATTTCCCAAAATGAATCCTTCTGGTTTTTCTATATAAACTTCTTCTTCTAGATCACCATTGAGAAAATCAGATTTAACATCCATTTGATAAACTTTGATTTGTTGGAAGCTTGAAAAAGCAAGAAACATTCTTATGGCTTCAAGTCTAGCTACAGGAGCAAAGGTTTCTTCAAAGTCTGTACCTTCTTGTTGAGCATACCCCTTGCAAAAAAGTATAGCTTTATTTCTTATAACATCCCCATTCTCATTTAACTTGTTTTTGAATATCCATTTAGTTCCAATGACATTTTTGTCATGAGGTCTTGGTACTAATTCCCAAGTGTGATTCTTTTCAATTTGATTAAGCTCTTCATTCATGGCTTGAATCCAACGTTCATCTTTGCTAGCTTGACTAACACTATGAGGTTCAATAGTGGACAGAAATGCCAAATTGCTAGAAGATCCCACAAGAGTCCTTCTTGTTTGTACACCTGATCCCTTTTCTCCCAAAATTTGAGATTCTGGATGATTCTTTTGAACATATCTGGATGGAGCCTTTTCAGACAAATCATCTTCAGGTTCTTCACTGGGTTCACTGTTTGTATCATTACTATTTGATGTAGAAGGATATGTGTCATCTCATCTTCATTTGTTGTTTGCTTTTCTTCTTTTGGAGCTGCAGGAGACTCATCAATAACAACATCAATACATTCAAAAATCTTCCGAAGTCTTTTATTGTAACATTTATATGCCCTACTCCTAGAGGAGTAACCAAGAAATATTCCTTCATCTGCTCTGGGTTCAAACTTGCCAAGTTTTTCATCATTATTCTTGATAAAGCATTTGCTTCCAAAAATTTTAAAATGCTTTATAGTGGGAGGATTACCATACCAGAGGTCATATGGAGTTTTATCACTATTTACATGAACATGTGCCTTGTTGAGAATGTTTACTGCTGTATGAGCTGCTTCTCCCCAAAATGTGTCAGGTGTTCCGGAATCATCAAGCATAGCTCTAGCCATTGACCCCTGGTTAATCTTCACGCATCTTCAACCAATGACGACCGTCCGATGACCCCGATGGTCCGTCATACCTGTGTTAATCTTCGCGCATCTTCAACAAATGACGACCGTCCGATGACCCCTTCCCAGATCAACGGTGCTCAATGATATCGCTGGGTGTTTTGGGTCGAACTATAACACGCGATGGTGCATATTGAAAAGTGGTTTTGTAAAATCGTACAGGGATGCGTGTCTCCCATTCTATGGAATCACTCCCCCCCTCTTGAATATTGCTTTCCCATTGAAAGCGGTGCGATGAAAACCATAAACCGCCTTCACTGTTCCTCCTTCGTGGTTCCGCCCTTCGCTCAAGGTTATGTTCATGATTTCAAAGGGTTAGTCTAGGTTTGCGCTATAACTCTAGTCTATCTTTGGTAAAATTTCCAATAATCAATGAAAAAATGTAGTTCTCTTCCGACGGGATTTCCTTACAAACATTAACTCGTGACAATTCAATGTCATTTTTCAATTCTGCTATGATATATATAACATATCAAACTTCCATTTAGTAGTTCTATCCTGTCACAATTCCACTTCTACCTGTACTTTCAAAAACATCATATCTCTGCCACCATTAAGTTCTTCAATGGATACACTGAATGCCTCAAGAGCCCCTCATATATTCAACCAAGTAGTTCCACGACTGCAAATATCAAACTAAGCCAGTTATTTATTACAAGAAGGTCTCATCCTAGAATTCGAATCCTACCACCATGATTCCTCAACAGGGTTTCATTTTTAACTCCATACACAGAGACTCATACAGAGGTTCAGGGGATTCCACATAAGAATTGCATCAGTCAATACACATATAATACACTTATCCCTAACTTTGCAACAATGATTTCATACCGAAGGTATCCTCTGCCCATTATGAAATTGATCACACAGGTCATATATATTCCAGATTTACTCAACCATACTTAACATAATTCCACAGTTCTTCATCTCCTTTGAAAACTGTATTAAACCCCTAATTCAATTCTACTGCTCTGTCTCTAATTTCTCTGTTTCATCTGTTGCCTCTACTACCCTCTCTGTCTCTTTTGCCTTATGGATATTTTAGGTGTTGCTCCTGTCTTTTCCAATTCCTTTGCCATCAATGACAACATTTCCAACAAAGCAGTGAAAAATTCAGAACAACCATTGGATAAAGTGGAAGAAAGTCCAGAAAAGCATGAAGAGACAGTTCAGAATATTGATCAAAAATAGAAATCAGAATTTTAGCACTTGGAGGATGAGAATGGTCTATGGTCCATGGACTTTTATGGTTCCCTAGGGAAATATGGGGTGGGCATTGGAATTTGGGTCCACGTCCCTTTTCATCAACATAATGAGGTACCTACAAATGTTATATTGTGCTCTTAAAGGTTAGCTTTTGATTGCACTAACAATGAATCTGAGTATGAAGCACTGATTACTGGCCTAAAGATTTTGAAGAAACTGGGAGCAAGAAGGATTGTTGTGTTTGGTGATTCGGAACTTCTGATCAAGCAAGTTAAAGGTGAATATCAAGATAACCATCCTCGAATGAGACAGTATAGGAATGATGTACTAGATATTTTTAAAATGTTTCAGGAGTGTATACTTTCAGTGGTGCCAAGTAATCAAAAATATCATGGTAGATTCATTGTCTAAAGCTACAAGCAATTTTAAAATCCCCATCTTTTCAAACAGGAAGTTTGAGATTCATGTGAAACACCAGCCCATTGTTCATGATAACTTGCAGTATTGGCAAGTTTTCTGGGATGATAAGCAGGTAAATAAGTTTCTCCAAGATGAAGAAGAATTTGAGAATTGTTCCATAGATTAAATTTGTGATAAAGGATACCATGATATAGAATCAACTCAGATGGATATACTATAGCTGAAAGACAACAATATTCCAAAAGTTCTCATACCTTTGGAAGAATTTTTTGATGAAGATGACATAGCAAGGAAGCCTACATCTATGCCTACGGAAAATATTTTTGAAGATGTAAACATTGGGACAGGCGACAAACCAAAAATGGTTAAATTATCCAAGTCCTTATCTCCTGAGGTAAAGGATAAATATGTTAAATTACTTTCTGAATTTTCTGATTCTTTCGCATGGGAATATGCAGATTTAAAGGTGTATGAAAATAACATCATTCAGCACACTATTCCGATCAAGTCTGACCAAAATCGCTTTCGGAAAAATTTGAGAAGGATAAATCTCAAATTACTGCCATCAATCGAAAAAGAGATAAACAAAATTTTCAAGTCTGGTATTATTGTCCTGATTAGATTCTATGATTGGATTTCAAATTTGGTCCCAGTATGACAAAATACTGGAGAAATCCGGTTATGCATAGATTTCAGAAACTTGATCAAAGTGTCCCTCAAGGACAACTATCCACTTCCAAATATGGACCATATACTTCAAAAAGTTGTCAGTTCTTCCCGGATGTCACTGTTGGATGGTTATTCGAGGTACAACCAAATTTTGGTGCATGAGGATGATTAGGACAAGCCAGAATTTACTACACCTTGGGGAATATTCAAATATGCAAAAATGCCATTTGGTTTGAAACTGCAGGGGCCACATTTCAGTGGGCCATGGACATAGCATTCGCCAATGAAAAAGGTGTTTTTTTAGTTGTTTATTTAGATGACTTGACAGTGTTTTCTCATTCTTATGATGAACATTTGCACCATTTAAGAATTTATTTTGAGAGATGCAAGAATTTCGGAATATCTCTCAACCAAAAGAAAATCCCTTTTTCCATTGAGGAGGGCAAACTTCTTGGTCACATCATCTCCAAGGATGGGATCCGGCTTGATCCTTCCCACATTCAAGCAATTTAGTAGATTTATTTCCCTCATAGAAAAAAGGAAATGCAAGCATTCAATGGTAAGATGAATTTCTTACGTAGATTCATTCCTAATTTGGCAGAGTATCTTAGGGATTTGACAAATATGTTGAAGAAATATAGTGATATGAAGTGGTCTGAAGATGATCGAAAATCCTTCCATTCAATTAAGTTTGCCTTGACTACTGCCCTAGTTTTGATAAGTCCTAATTATACTACTGATTTTATAATATTATGATTTTCTTCTGAGCACACCACGGCAGCATTCTTGATGCAGAAAAGGGATAAAACAGAGCTACCAATTTCATTTTTCAGTCACAATATCATAAATGCATCCCTTTGCTACAATATAGAGAAACAGCCTCTGGCTTTGGTTAAAGCACTGAAATATTTCATATTTTACATATTACATTCACATACTCTTGCCTATGTACCTAATGCAGTTGTAAAAGAAATTCTCATGAAGACAGACCTAGAAGGTAGGAGAGGAAGATGGATAGCACCTTTACCCAAATATGGCCTTGATATCAAGCCCACCAAGCTGACCAAAGGTCAGGGCTTAGCCAACTCATGGCTGAGTCAAACCTTCATGATCTTGATATCAACTTGATTTAAACCTTATCCAAAAATTAAGAAGAAGTAAATCTCATTCAAGTATTTGATATCCTTTTGTCATCTCCACGATATTATGATATTGTTTGTGTTTTTCAACACCTAAACCCTCCTATAGGCATGACTAAGATTCAAGGCAGATCTTTGAAACTCAAAGCTTCAAAGTGTTGCATAATGGACAATGCACTTTACTGGAAGGATCTCAGAGATGTGTTGTTGAGCTATTTGGTCGAAGAAGAATATAAGGAAGTGATGAATGAATTCCACAAATGAGATTGTGGGGGCTACCTATATTGGAATACCACAGCCAATAAAATATTGAGAGCAGGATATTATTGGCCAACTCTTTTTGTAGATGTCTACAAAGTAGTAATGAGTTGCCACGAATGTCAATTTTTTCAGGGTAAGGGAAAGATTCTCCCAAATTTACCTCTTCAACCTATTTCAGTACATGCACCATTTTAGCAGTGGGGCCTAGATTTCATAGGTGATATTCACCCAGCATAATCCGCACGGCACAAGTGGATATTGACAGCCACAGTTTACTTTACAAAATGATCGAAGCAATCCCAGCTAGGAAAGAAACAAATTATGTCATCATTCAGTTTTTAGAAACTAATATTTTGTCCCGTTTTGGTTGTCCTACTAAAATTATCACAAAAAATGCAACAGCATTCAAGTCTAAGAAGATGACTGAGTTTTGTGATAGATATAACATTAAGTTGGGGCACTGTATAACCTATGACCTACAAGGTAATGGATTGGAAGAGTCCTCTAATAAATCCTTGATCGGTATCATTAAGAAAATGTTAGAGGCAAAGAAAAAGAATTGGCATAAGAAGTTGATAAATTCATTATGGGCAGACCGGGTGAGTAATAAGAATTCTATTGTTATGTCTCCTTTTCAAGTTGTGTATGGTGTGAATATTGTGTTTCCTTCATCATTAGCAGACTTGGTAATGAAATTTCTACAAGAAGCAGGGACTGAGGAAAATGACATACAGTGTCATATTAATCAAATGATACACCTTCAATACACAAGAGATGAAGTATTTCAGAATACTTCAAAACTTCATGACAGGATAAAGAAGATCTATGGTCGTAAAACTAAGGAAGACAACTTCAAATTTGGAGTTGTGGTACTCCACTAGGATGCCAGAAATGAGGACAAGGGTAAGCATGGAAAATTTGAGAATTTATGGAAAGGGCCATATCATATTTCAGCTTGTCGGTGATAGAATGATTATTTTCTTGAGGAGATGAATGGACAAGAGTGTTTAGGAGGACCAGTCAATGGTAAGCTCCTGAAACATTATCTTTTCTGAAACTCATTTTTCGATCAGTTTTCCATTTCATTGTAAATATCAGTTACATTTTTTGCAAGTGTGAAGTAGAGAATCACTTGAGTTCAGAGCCCGAAGTGAAGGCCATGGAGCTTCACTGATTTTGTACCATTTTCAAAAAGTTCAGTTTTCAGTCAGGTAAGTCAGTATTGAGTCAATTTTCAGTCATTTTGGTTTTTCTTGAGTCAATCTATTTTTCTGAGTTATTATTTTTCAGTCATGTTATTAGTTTGAGGTTTTTTACCGTATTGGCCCAATGGATAAGGCAATGATCTTCAAAATCCAGAGTTATGTGGTTCTTGGCACCTCTTTCAGATCTATCATCCCCAATAAGGCCAATGTTAGTGTCAGTATTTGCATCCTGCCATCAGTGATAAAAATCCTCTTTTCATATCATTTTAGGAGTCCCACTCAGAATTTTTTTATCATTTCACTAGGTCATGCAAAAAATTAGTCATTGATGATAGCCCCAAATCCAAAAATCATCACTCGTCCAAAAATTTGATTACTTGATGGAATATCTTCATACCTTGCTGACTATACACCATCCATAAAATCAAATCAGTCATTTCATCTTGATGTTCAGTCTTTCAAGGTCTCATTAGGTCTTTTAGGGTTTTTCAAGGTTTCACTAGGTCATTACGGTTTCCAAGGTCCAATCAAACTTCATTTCCACTGCATAAGGCCAGCAAGTAAAGGGTTATACAAATAAAATTCTATTCACTATGTGAAGATGATTTGTGAAGAAAATATCTCATTTCAGCATGTAATTTTAAGTTCAAATGTAATTTTTTATATTTTTCATTATGTAATTTTATGTCTTTCAAATGTAATAATTGCACCATCCCAAGCTGCTAATTCAGTGTTCCAAAGATGCCTAAACATCAAAATGTAAATTCAAAGAGTTCAGAGCCTATCAAAATGATCAATTTCCAAAGAAAAGAAGTCAAAATGAAAGGTAATGTTTCAAATGGTTAAGTGAATGATAAAGGAAGAAAGTGGGTCCCAAGGCCCAAATCATCAACTTCATGAAGTATTAAAGCCCTCAAGACACTCATTTTTCCTCTATTTTATTAAGACATCACTCACATAACTTAGAAAATTGGAATTGAAGGATGAAAGGTCAAAATTATTAGAGGCATTGCTCACCAGGAAAGAGGCGTTGCGCATAGAACCTCAGGCGTTGCGCATAGAGCCAAAGCATTGTGTATATATCCAGAGGCATTGTGCACCTGGAAAACTTCATTTGCAAGCTCCCAAAATTTGTGCCAGCACTCCAAACCTTTAGAAAATGTTTTCACTACTTCTTCGCAAGTAAGTAACCTGCAAATGCACCCTCCTGCCATTCCTCAAGTGCAAATTTCATGGTATTTAAGTTTTTATGAAAAATTTAGAGAGTTCTAGGCTACAAACCCTAGTTTTACTTCTTAATCCCAAATTTGATACTTGAAGACTCCTTTTACCCTTCCCACATCACAATAAATCCTATCCCTACCCCTATATCATTAAATCCCTATCCCAAACCCTTTATTCCATAAACCCTAAGACCTAGGTATTTCAAATTCCTAGGCTCCCAAATCCCCATACTTGTAATAAAATTCCTATTCCAAAATCCCACAACGTTTCCACTCCCTGTAAAATCCCTCAATTCAAAAATCCCTTCCCCCATATCCCTAATTTTTTCCATCCCATTCCCCACTTCCTAAACCTACATTTCACTCCCAATTCATCTCCTTAGGGTTTCTAGCCAAGACACTATGGAAGAAGAAAATAGAGAATTCAGTGAGGAAGAAGAAAGGGAAAAGAGGAGGCCACACAAAGGAGGGAAGATCCTCAGGCGTGAACCTACAAACACCAAAGAACTCATGGCCTCTCCCATGGCTATGACACGTTTCAATCATGTAGGATGCTTTTAATTTTGTGAGAAAATACAAAAGGTCCAACATCACCCTGTTTTGAGAAAGCTTTTTATTTCTAATCTTCATGATAAAATTGTAACCCTTGCTGGTGTTACTTTCATAATATCTACAGCCGTCATATCAGATGCCACCAGAATTCCAAATGTTGGTGAAAAATGGTACAAGGAAAAGGACTTGGACAGTCATTACTTTGACCCATATATCAAGCCAAGGTACAAGAATGAAAGAAAAAGGTTCTTTCCTTTCTCTTACCTCCTGGATAGGTATGTCCCCATGATGAAAATAATCATGAGGTACTTCTCTTGTGAAGGAAGGTTCTCTAGACTCTAAACCTACCATATCAGGTTATTAATTCACTTCACAAGGGTTGAAATGCTCAACATACCTTATTTTCTCTTCAAATAAATTGAAAAAATGGCATACATTTTTCAAAAGAGAGATTATGACTAGAAAATAAGAAGTATTTTTCACCACTCTCTCATCAATATCATTCTCCTCCGTCGCCTTGATAAATTGTACATCTTATGGAACACTTTCATAGCTAATGACATTTTTACTACTCCACCAATTCAATATGCTCAAGCTATGCCTCCACCAGTTCATTCGTCCATGTCCATTCCTCCATCTCAGCCCACAGTATTTACTTCTTCATTAGCTAAAAATACCTCACCCATTTCACCACCATCATCACCATTTCACACTTATATTGGGTCATCTAGCATGGTTAAGAACATTGAACTTCAAAAGACCAAAGTGGATGAGATAGAGACATTGGAAAAAACATATCAGAGAGGGTATAGGCAGGGGTTTTCTCCAAGGAAATTGGAAGGGGCCCTACCTTCTTCACCAACAAAGCAGATACAAAAGTGCAAAGAAAATATGTTAGATGAGGATGTACATGAGGCAACCATTCATGATGAGGATGACCTCCATGAAACAGAGACTAATTTTGACCTTGTTGATTTAGATGATGATCATGATGATGAGGCCTCAAAAATGATTATTAAACATAAGGATGCCCAAATCAATGAGCTTCAAACCAATTTAGAGAGATATCAGTTTTTCATTACATTTCATGAGCAAGAAAATGAATAACTCAAAACCAAGCAGGCCATCATGGAGATTCAACTTCTCAAGGAAAAAAGAGAAGAAAACAAGGAAAAGGCTTTTCTTGATGAGGCATATGGAAGGTATAGTGAAACCAATGAGGAATAATAACAAGTTCCAAGAAGAAGGCCTAGGACTAGAGGGCAGAAAAGAGCTCTAGAACTTGAGAGGCAAAAGGAGGTTGAGCTTGCTAATCAGCTCACTTTGAATGAACAATTTGTAGTGGTAATCAATGAGAACCGCGAGCAATGTCTTGATAGGCCTAACCAGCACCTTGAGAAGCTCTTGGAGAAGGCAAACAAAGATAATGATATATTGAGAAAGAGGGTCAAGAACTATGCCAAGAAAAACAAAATTGCAAGGTCAAAACTTAAACAAGCCAATGCAAAAATTGAAACCTTGACCATGCAAGAAGAGAAAAGAAGCCTTTATATCCTTACTGAAGCCTCACTCCATGCCTAACCGTCATCATCAGCCACCATTCAGAAAATTTTGGTAAGTTTTGACACATTTTTGAAAATTTTTGAAGTTTTGTGCATACCTGGACTGTCATGTGACAGTTGGACTGTCCTATGTGCAGCACCCTAGACATTGCCCACTTTTTTTAGGCATATTTTGGCCAAAAAAAGACCACCATTAGATTCAAAATGATGAAGACATCCACTCTAGCAACTTTTCTAAGTTTTTTTGGAAAAATTGGTCAGTGAAAAGGTCAAAAAACACCCAAAAAATCATGTTTTTGCCCTCTTTTTGAGCTTGGTGCTACACATAGATCAGTTTTGGAAAAATCACGTTTTGGGAGAACAAATAAAGTCAACTCTAAAAACCAAGCACATATTTGGAAATTAGACTAGATAAGATTTCCAATGAGCTATCATGAGCTCAGTTTGGACATCAAAAACCCCCTCAAAAGTTAGCTTGAAGTTGGTGTTGTGCTTAGGATAGTGGCGTTGCGCATAGGACAGTGGCATTGTGCATAGGACAAATTTTCTGAGTTTGCTGATATTTTCCTACATTCTGAGTTTTTTCAGTTTCACCATGGTCAATGGGATTTTTACCAATGTAAATCATGAATGTAAAAGTAAATATGATGTGGTTGACTTACCTAGGGTAAATACATTAGGTGAAAAATTTTGATGACATGCAATGAATCAGTTTGAAAAAAGTGAGGGATGAGTCAGTTTGACCTCCCTACACTCTAGGTATTCAGCTCAGTTTTTGGTGGAACGGATCCTCCTCTCATGGATTCAACCCCTGAGTATGGGAGGAGTTGTTTTGAGGTTTATATCATGTACTTTTTAAATCATTACACAGGTTGGAAATTATTGGATATTGAGGCATTGATTAGAGACTCTAGTGTAATCATTTTGGTAGGAAATTAATGAAAAGGTTGCAGATATTTCTTTTGGATACCTCTAGTATGATAATTTAGCATTGTTTTCCTTATGTCTCATTATGTATGAATGTTTTGTTTCATGATCCATTTCATTTCTATGATATGTCAGTTTTTAATTTAATGAACATAATACATCTCTCATGCTATTTTTTGGAAAAACCTTCATAGCTAGTCCATTTTCATCAGTTTAGAAAGAATTCAAGCCTTTCCTTTCTCTTTCTAGCATCTCACCTGTCTGATCCATCTCACCCTCAAACCCTAAGTGTTAGGTTTTCTACCTACCTTTCCCCGTTGAATCTCTGCAACCCTAATCTTATTTTCCTTAACCTAGCATTTTTTACCTATTCCTCATCCAGCAACCCAATTCAACCAAATCAAACCCCTGTACTTATACCTAGCCTAAAACCCTAATTCATCCAGCCCTCTTGGCTGTGACATTGTGTAGAGAGCCCTCTCCATTTTGGTAGGGCTAGATACCAAGCCAAAGGATTGGGCTGTGGTTACCTCTGTTGGGATTTCTTCTTCATCCTTAGAGATCTGTCGGAGTGATAACACAAACTTAAGAGGTAACAATGTTATATGCAAAGCAAGCTATGCTCTTCTAATTTCACTTCCAGGAAATGCAAAAAATCAAGGCATACAAGGACCACTCTATCAATTGATTCTATATTAGAAAGTGAATAATATTCATGAAATGAAAGTCCTATTCTATTTTCAGAAATGTAAATATTAGTCTACTTGCAAAAGGAATGAATATTATACTTGCTCAAATGTAAATTCTAACCCTAATTGTGGAAATGTAAATATTAGGCTACTTGCAAAAATTTAAATTCTATGCTAATTTCAGGAATTTAAACACTAATATAATTGAAGAAGGTAAAATTTGCATTGAAAATAAAACCTAACCTATGCAATGGAAATAAGAGTGCTTGCAACTAAAACCCTAACTTGAGAAGCATGAATCCAAGAAAAGAAGTCCTAGTCTCCCTTGCATAATTAAATGAGCATTAAATCAAACTTTAATAATTTTATTCAAATATATTAGCTCTAGTAATCAATTTCATTATAAATATCATGAGGCAATCAAGAAAATCTTCATTGTATCATCAAACTCATAATTTTTTCCATTAACCCTAATTTCATAAATGTGTTGCAGTGGAGAAAAGGCAAGTCCTAAGTGGTATTTGGTATCCCTAAATCATGTTTTTATATCCTAGGGTAAATTATTCAAGGCTAAGAGGAAAAAATCAAGCTTTAGGAACAAATTTGGCCAAGTTTTCACGGTGATACATGATCCTACAAGATTGTCTTGTTTTGCTACAATATTGGATCCATGAATTTCCTAAGAGTGGAAAAGGAGGTATCAAGGTAGATAAAGGTATTGGAGGGTATATTAAGGTTTTTTGGGGAATTTTACAAGCCTAGTACCCCTTAGGGGTCCATCTTGGACAAAAATCAATGCACATGGTGGCCTTCAACGGCCCAGAATTATGTTCTCGATGGACAGCATTTTGAGAGAAATGTGAGGTGAGAAGGAGTGTGAAATGAAAATGCCAACCCTGGAAAAAAATAATAGTACCTACAAACAAGACAAAAACCTATTTTTACAACTTGAAAAGAAGGCCAAACTAATAACTAAATTGCACAAAAATGGAACTAAAATGAGAAAGGCTAAGTTGAATTTTATGAAACTAAATAATAAAGGATGAGTTGAATTTTAATTACAATCTACCTACTTCTTCAAAATACAATCTAAATTGTAGCATGCATATGGACTACATTCATGAAATATTATTTTTTATAGGCTTAAATAATATTTTTATTTAATCACTAGATGTGCATAAAATAGAGTATGTAAAAGAGCACTAATCTAGGATCTAACAGTGGCAAAGGAAAATAAACATATGATTTTGGCTTGTTAATACATATTCCTCCACCACACTTTCCACAAGGGAGGTGGTATATAGGCATACACCAACAACTTTTATGAGTCAACTATGCTAATAAATAAAAGAGATGCTCCTATCCAAGATAATGCATGAACAAAATACACAAAGAGAGACTAGAGCCTATGGGTTGGGCCCTAACCCAAGGAGACTCAACCCTCTAAAACAAACTTAGATGGAAGATAACAGTAAGAATTTCATTGACATAAAATAGAGTTTAAGTACATCATGTAAATGAATGCAAATGAGAATCTTGAGATCTTAACCCTTAGTAACTCTTATATGTTCCCAAAAGTTCAAATCTTTTTGAGCCCTTAGGCATACTTATTTATAAAAAAAAAAATTGAGGGGCAGCCTCCTTGGAAAAAGGGTTTCTTCCCTCCAAAATGTCTAAAAAAGTGGATCTAATTCCCTTAGATCCTCGCAATTCCTTGAGTGCATCAGTTGTTATCAGATCTTCGAGTTGCAGGTGAGTGATTTTAAGGATAAAGTGGAGTTGTATGTGATTAAATGCATGGAATAAGCCTCCTACATGTTCTCCAGTTGTCTCCAACATATATTTTCATAGTAAATGCACTCATAGTGCACTCTTTTCCTGTAAATTAATCACATTAGACCATGAAATATGACAAACATCCTTCAGTCTCCCTACTAAGCACATTTTCGTCAAAAATATGTTAATAAATGCAAGAAAAGAGGAAATTATATGTTGGAGGATGGAAAAATGGACCTAATGATATACATATTAATGAGGCCCATCAATCCATAAATTTTCATCTATATTCCACAATACATTTTGTCACAACAAATCTGATAATATTATATTAAAAATCTAAAATTCTACATTTTTCTAGTTTTATTAGATTTATGTATCTGTAGATTTACTGTTAATGGTGCATGCATGAAAATAAAACTTATGCAGAAAATGGAGAATGGAAAAATAAAATATCACACACATATTAGACACAATATTTTCTCTAGGAAAAATTTTCAGGATAAAAACCCAACTGGAAGGTGAAGCTGCTTCGCTCTCTCTGTGTGGAGAAATATGGTTGTGAGTACAAAGAAGTATGGTTTATGGCTTGTGGGTTGCTACAGTTCACATATACTCTCTGTTTGGTCTACCTCTTGTCCCACTTGGTTATTTTTTCTCAACTATAGAGAAAATGCACACAAAATAATGGAATGTCTCCTCCTCCTAGTGGTCTGGTTATAACACAACCCTATAGTCCCCTACTAGTGGTTAAATTTGGCTACCTCAACTATTAACCAGAGTTAAAATATAGACTCTTCTAGAGTATTTTACATCATAATAACGTGGCTAGTCCCTTTTCCATGAATAATGGGGGTTGATGCAGCATCCTCCCTAATTATGGGTGTGAAAACAGGAAGGTCGACTTCTGAGTAGCATAACTTTCACATACATACTCTTATTGATGTGCTTCTTGCACCGTTGGAAATACATTTGTGTGTATAATAGCATGAAAAAGTTCCACATTAATGCAACAAATTTTTAACCCCAAAAAATGTCATTTGATGACTCAAAACTCTGCCAGAAGATTTCAGACCATGTTTTTCTAAACTGGGTCCCGCTAGTAAAAATGGTCCCATGATCTTATTCCTCAGCATTTTCCACTTCGAATGCATCGAGATGGATGAAAAATAATATAATGATCCAATCAAGATCAATATGTTTTATCGACAGTGCAATCTGTAAACTCAACATAGCTAATAGGTTCATAATACCAATTTTCATGTTCATTGTTAAAGATAATTCTATTCCCACCACAAAACATTCACAAAATTTCATATAAGCATTGTTGGAATGGGGTCCCCTAGCTTCATTTTGATATAAATTTTGTAATAATTAGTCTAGCGTAGGGGCTTTGGGGCGGGTCAAAATCCCCAATGTATTTTAATGGGTCAAAGGGTAGACCAAGCGTCCGCAAACCACGGTTTGTGGACCATAGGATAGTGCGGGCTAATATGCTATAAATAGATGGATAGATTGAGTCTAGAGGTAGGCTAAGTGTGATTTATGTTGGTTGCAATCTGTTGAGATCTTTTTTGGGTTGTATTTGGGTAAGGACTCCTATTGGTTGTGTGTGCGGAGATCCTCAATCCTGTTGTGTGCGAACCCCACTAGCTGTGTGCACAAGTTGGTAGTTGAGTCTGTAAGTGGGATTTGAATGTTCATGAATGAGAAGACTGTCTGGTAGTAACAGAAGTATCTCTGTGTTATGAGCATTGGTTTCGTTTTATGTTATTTCTTTGATTATATATGTTGATGATTATTAATGCGCACATGGATGCGATGCTATAAGAAAAGGCTAATTGCATAGATCTGGTTATTATTAGTTGCTTTATTTTTGTTTACATGATGTATGTTGGTTTATGAGCTTCGCATTTTGCAAGTATACTATTAGGGGTTTTGCGATAGGGCTCCTTCGGCACAAGTCTGATAGATCTGAAAAAGGCCACCTCAATTAACTTTCTCTCTCTCAGGGTGCAGAAACCTGGTTCCAGCACCCTCTCATACTACTTTGAGTGAGACCTTGGCCTACGCAAGCAGCTCATTACCAAAAGGGCCAGTAGTATAGGTGTTTTTTGGCAAATCTTAAATCCAAACCTAGGTCAAGACCCCTCATGCCAACAAGCATTACCAATAACTTGCAATTAAAGTTAACTAGTGTATATGATTAATATAAAATACCTTTGTGGGTAAATATCAGTCTTTTTAGAATTCAATTCATTGAATACACGCATGATCAGTTCATCTCCTTGCATATCATTTACTCTAAAATATTATGAAATGATGGTTGTTCTGTGAAACTATCAATAATCCTTGTAGTTGAAAACTAGTTTCCTACTTGTGTTCTTCCCATCTCTATGTACTCATGCTTTAGGCTCTAAAAGCTTTTAGAGGACTCAATTTATGTTATTTAAAATAAAGGCTATTTTTTGAAGACCAAATGAGATCATCTATGGTTGTTCATAATTTTTCTTCAATGAGCATGGGAAATGGAAAAGAGTTGTAAGCACATACGATAACTAGAAAAATTACATATTTTCATTAAATTAATATTCCTATAAATTTCCCATTACATTTTGTGCATGATTGTGATAACACTTGAACTTTAAATTCCATATGCATTATATTAAATGTTTATAGATTTGTTAAAAAATACAACGTTTCCAATTTTCTCATGTTAACTTGTAACAACATCCTCTTGCTAGGAAATTCAATATTAACACTAGCATCAACTTAAATTATAACTAAAATTAAAACAAATTCATGGGAAAAATAAAAGTAAAATGTGCTCACAAAATTACAATTTGTTAAACATGAGCACGTGATAGATTTGTTAATGGATATTGTGTAAGCACGAAGGAAGAAACCACTACTTACAGACATGGTTTGTCCCACACCATTATTGCACCCTTATATCAAATAAAATGATACCAAATCCACATAGTATTGTGCACAATTAATTTCCCACCCTTATTTTTCACCCAATATACACTTTAATATGCAAAAAATGCTAATTAATTACTTAAAATGTATTGTTATGTGGAAATGTTTAGCATTGCAAATGAAATTTTATGTTTCTTGCTCCACATGTCCATTCTCCCACACAACACTTCTAACTCACACACATTAAAAAGACACTTCATTTAATATTGGATAATAAGTTTCTGCTTAAAGTTAAACTAATTTCATGTCTACAAAATAAAGTTCCCTTTTCACCCTCGTTCTCCCCAAAATACCCCCTCTTTCTCACACCCTTCATTCTGCACACATTCACAGCTCCATACAAGTTAAATATTGTGCGGAGGGGAAAATGTGCACCGATGTTTTTTTTAATTCTACTAAATATTTCACACATATGTCTTTGATTATTAACCCAACTATCTAGAGAGCTTTCTATCACTTACGAAATGAAAATATTATTGTAGTTGTTTCTCAACTAAGGGATTTTTCAAATAATACATGTTTGAAGCTAAGACATATATGAGTTAAATAATATAAAACCAAAATGTGTACATGGTCAACTTCATGAACCTTTATTATTATCGAGTTATAAAAATCAATAAGTATTATATGGAATTTTTGGATATCCCTGTTAATAGTAACTTGTAAGTCTAAATTACCATTGACTAGTGACGAGTGGTGGAGGGGCGTCCACACCTTCACACTTCCAATATTAACTCCACCTTCCACTTTTTGCTTGAAGTATTTGACCATTGTCATAGATATTTTCTAGTTTGTTGGATGGTTGAGATCTAATTTCGTCTTGTGGTTACCTAATATGTAGCTATTAACATTGTATAAAGATGTATTCCAATGAAGTTGTTTTTTTAAGTTCCATTTTTTGTATTATGTTGTTTAATTATACTATATATACTCTAAAATTCGCAGTATATAATGTGTAGCTATCTCATTGTCCTACGTAGTGTGTTCTTTTCTGCAATGTGATTTCTTGCATTTTTTTATTGATTTTCAAATTTTCAAATCCTATGATTAGTAAAATGATATTAGAAAACATTTTTCCTCTGCACATAGTTCATGTTTTCATAGACATATCCATCGCACGTGACTTATTAAACAAAGCAACAAGACAACTTAATTCTAGCAATATGAAAAATTCACTTAGTATTTGGGAAGTGTGTGTATCAATATTCATTGATTCTACTTGTCAAAAAAAATGAATCCACGCTAAGATAATCTAATCTACATGTGAAACAAAATTTTCATGCCCCAAACTTTAATAAACCAAAACTATAATTAATTGATTAATATGTATTGTTGAGAGGTATGTGGAAGAGTTTGTAAAAGTTTAAATGGAAAAAAAGTTTAAACCAAGTGTACGGAGGGGGAATGTATATGGAGGTATAACATTCCTAATGAAATTTTTTGTTCCATGTTCCAAACACTCGTTTTCCTACACAACACTTCTTCATACCCATTAGAAATACACTTTATTTAATATTGGATAATAACTACTTAATTGAAAAATTTTAAATCACAAATTCACTTAATATTCGAGAAGCTCAAACAAAATGAGCCCCCGTAGACATAGTAGTGTGGAAAATTGTTTGCCCAACCTTATTTCGCACCCAATATACACATAATCCAAAATTTTCATGTCCCAAACTTTAATAAGGCAAAACTCCTAATTAATTTATTAATATGTAGTGTTTAGGAATGTATGCGGAATTACAGAACAATGCAAAACAAAGTATATATTCCTTAATCCACACACCCATTCTATTGCACAAAACTTACTCCTCACATGCATTCTTAAGCCAAAACTTCTAATTAGTTGATTAATATGTAGTGTTATATAGAAGGGATGTGTGCAGAAGAAGTGTGTGGAGGAGTAATGTATGCGGAGATACAAACAGTGTGAATTAAAGTTTATGTTCCTTGTTCTAGACACTCATTCTCCCGCACAACACTTCCTCCTCATATGCATTAAAAGACACTTCATTTAATATTAGATAATAACTATTTAATTGAAAAATGTGAAATCACAAATGTACTTAGTATTCGAGAAGCTCAAATAAAATGAGCCCACTTCAACATAGTAGTGACGACTGTTAATTGCCCACTCTTATTTCGCACTGGATATATGTGTAACCCAAACTTTTCATGCCCAAAAATTTATTAATCCAAAATTGCTAATTAATTTATTAATATGTAGTGTGTAGAAATGTATACGAAGATACGAAACATTGTGAAAGAAATTTTTTGTACCTTGCTTCGTAGTTCTCCCACGCGACACTTATTCCTCACACGCAATAATAATACAAAATCGCTAATTAATTGATTAATATCTAGCATTATGCAGGAAGGAGGCATGCAGAAGTATAAAGATGGGAGGAATTTTTTGGTCCTTGTTCTGAACAGTTGTTCTCCCAAAGACACCTCATTTGATATTAGATAATAGCTATTTAATTGACAAATGTCAAATGAAAAATTCACTTAGTATTCGAGAATAAAATGAGGGAACAGTTAATCGCCCATCCTCATTTCGCACTTGATATACATGTAACCCAAATTTTTCATGCCCTAAATTTTAATAATCCAAAACCGTTAATTAATTGATTAATATATAATGTGTAGGAATGTATGTGAAGGTACAAAACATTGCGGAAGAAAGTAGTATTCGAAAACCATGAATACCAAGATTCTCCCTTTCGACTTTGATACATATTTAAACAATAAAATTCATTGAACATAGTTTTGAAAACCACACATTGGATCATCATCAAAGAAGTTTTTATACAGCGCCTTTGCAACCCGATATTAAATCAAACGAGCCCAAGTCAACATAGCTCGATATACATCTAAACCAAAATTTTCATGCCCTAAAATTTAATAAGCCACAAGTATTAATTAATTGATTAATATGTAGTGTTATGTGGGAGGGAGGTGTGCAGAGGGGGAATGTATGCATAGGTACGAAGCATTAAAGAAGAAATTACCCATTCACACAACACTTCTAACTTATATGCATTAAAAATATACTTCATTTAATATTTGATAATAACTAATTAACTAACAAATTTGAAATCACAAATGCACTTAGTATTCAAGAAGCTCAAATAAAATGAGCCTACTTCAACGTAGTAGTACAGACAGTTAATTTTTCACCCTATTTTTCACCTGATACAAATGTAACCCAAAATTTTCATGTCACAAAATTTAATAAGTTAAACCCTCTAATTAATTGATTAATATTTACTGTTTTGTGGGAGGGAGGTGCGTGGGAGAAATGTGCAGAGGGTAAATTTATGCGGAGGTATGAACATTGTGGACAAAGGTTTCTGTTCTTTGTTCCAAACTCTTGTTCTCCCGCACAACACTTCTTCCTCACGCAAATTAAAACGACACTTCATTTAATATTGGATACTAAATATTTAATTGAAAAATGTGAAAACATAAATGCAGTTAGTATTCAGGAAGATTGAATAAAATGATCCCACGTAAACACAATAGTGGGTACAATTAATCTCCCACCTTTGTTTCACACCCAATATACACATAAACCAAATTTTTCATGCCCCAAACTTTACTAAGCCAAACATTATAATTAATCAAATAATATTTAGTGTTGCGTAGGAGGGAGGTGTATGGGAATGTATGTGTATGTACAGAACATTGTGAAAGAAAGTTTTTTTTCCTTGCTTTACTCACTCATTATCCCGCACAACACTTCTTCCTCACACACATTAAAAAGACACTTCATTCAATATTTTATAATAATTATTTAATTGACAAATGTGAAAACACAGTTGCGCATAGTATTCGGGAAATATAAATACCAAGGTTCGTTATTTCTAGCTTTTAAACTATCAAAGTCATCGAACATAATTTTGAAATATGCACATAGAATCATTTGAAAAAAAAAAATTTCATAGCTCCTTTGCATCCCGATATCAAATAAAACAAGACCACATTCTCCCACACAACACTTCTTCCTCATATGCATTAAAAAAAACACTTCATTTCATATTGGATAATAACCATTTAATTGATAAATGTGAAATCACAAGTGCACTTAGTATTAAAAAATCTCAAATAAAGCAATCCCACGTCGACATAGTAGTGGTTGCAGTTAATTTCTTACCCTTTTTCGCACCTGAGATGCATGTAACCCAAAATTTTCATGCCCCAAACTTTAATAAGCCAAAAAATCTAATTAATTTATTAATATGTAGTGTTGTGTGGGATTAAGGTCTGCTAGAATGTATGCGGAGATATTGAACATTGCATAAAAAAGTTTATTTTCCTTGCTCCACACACCCATTCTCCCACACAACATTTCTTCCCCACACGCATTAAAAATACACTTCATTTAATATTCTATAATAAGCATTTAATTCAAAAATATGATATCACAAATGCACATAGTATTCAGGAATCGTGATTACCAAGATTCATTGTTTCTACTTTGATACAATTTTCAAATGATTAAATCCTTTGAACATAGTAGTGTGGACAGTGTTGAGATTTCTTTTAATTAATTTTGGAGAAAATCTCATGAATGTGACAACAATAGGATTTGTTGCTAAATTGACTCCATCTAATCCTGATGTGGAGTTATTGCATCCTATTTTGTTGTGAGTGAATTTATGATTCAGTTTCTACTCCCATCCATAAAATGTAAGCCCGTAGAGGCAAATGAGCATGAGGAATGTGAGGTGAGTGAAAGAGATGTGCAGATGAAAAACTCTACTGTTGTAATTCTCCTTTTGCTGAATGAGATTGTCGATGCCCCTATTTGTTGGACGTAGCCAAGATTGGTTCGGTGAACTATGTTAAATCTCTGTTGTTTCATGTTTTTTTATATTGTGTGTTTGATTGTCTATTTAGTTTCCGCTGTGATTTTCTCAACAATTGGTATCAAAGCTATTAAGTTAAAGATCTGTGTTAGCGGTTGCGTTTGTTATTGATCGGATATATGTGTTGAAAACCGGGTCTGTTGCGTGTGATTGTGGGAACGTGATGTCGTGGACTGTTGAAATGCCGAGCTGCGTTACATTGAGATCAAAAGATGGAGTTGCGTTACATTGAGAATGTTGCGCACGTTGCATACACAGAGAGAAAAGTTGTTGTCTAAGCAGCAAAGAGCGTAGAGAGCCGGCGTTGGACGAAGATGTCACTCAAGCCGCAGTGTAGTTGTTGGATTCGATCCATGTCGAATCGGAGGTTGAGCAGCGTTGTGTAGGTATTCACAAAGTCGATTGGGCAGCGTTGACCGGTGAAGGCCGAGTTCATAAGTCAAAGTTTGTTAGCCATGGCTATGTAAGCCACTGTGTTAGAATAAATACACAGTGTCATGGGTTGTATCTCTGACTGTTGTGTCATTCACTGTGTCTGAAGGCTGCGTGTGGTGGCAGCGTTGAACGGTGAACTTGCTAAACGGTGATTTCAATTTTTTAAAATCGGTTTATTGAAATGCAATAATACAATTTGTATTTTAAAAAAAAAATCGATTTGTTTTTTTTATTTTTAAAAATCTATTTGTATTTTTTATATATCGGTTTGAATTATTTTTTAAAAATCGATTATATTGAAAATCGATATGCAATATTTTAAATCGATTATTGTAATAATGCCACATATTAGTATGCCATTATTAAGGGCCTAAGGCATTTTTTTTATCAAGGGCATTTTTTATTAAATGGAAGTAACAAAATGATCCCATGACTCGGGCAACGAGCATAATAAAGTTACAGCTTTATCTTCTGATTCAAATTTTACTTCTATACTTTCTAACTGCACCAAGAGAGTATTAAAGGTATTCAAATGATCAGTAATTGATGTACCTTCCTTCATGCGCAAGCTGTACAACTGTTGCTTCAGAAGAATCCTATTGGTTAAGGATTTTTTCATGTACATCTTTTCAAGCTTCTTCCAAAAACCAGCAGCAGTTTTCTCTGACACGATGTTAAACAAAACATCATCCGCCAAACACAATCAAATGCCGCTTAGTGCTCTTTCATCCATGTCACTCCATTCGTCATCTATCATGGCAAAAGGTTGTTTGGCTTTGCTCAAAAGCGCCTTTGCCATGCCTTGTTGCACGAGTAGATCATGCATCTTAAATTTCCAGATCTCGAAGTTGTTTTTCCCATTGAACTTCTTAATCTCAAACTGAGCACTTTGTGTTTTTGCCATTTTTGAGTAGCTTGTGTCAAAAAATATCCAATTGCAAATCTTAATAAATGAAGTTTTTATTTTTATTTTTTAAATGCCCTTGAAGTTAAAAATGCCCTGGGTGAAAATGTGAAGCTGGGTTACACTTTTTGCCCTTTTTTGAGAAAAAAATTTCATTTTTTTCGGTTCTTCAACTTTCTGCAAACTATAACAATTTTTTTGTGTAGAATTTCATTTTGCGATAAAAATAAAAGTTGTGAGAAATTTTGTTAGCTTTCTATTACTTATTTTTGAAATTTTTTTATGCAGATTTGATATGTCAACTTAGCGTTTCTTTGAGTGTGTGTTTCTTAACAATCAAAGGATTCATAAGAAGTCATGTTATGACGCAATGTTGTATTCATTGAAAATTTGTGTTTTTGAAAAAAAAAAATGTGTTACAAAAATCTAGACAGATTCTACTTTGTTTTCGTCATATTTACAAAGCCAATGGATGCATATCATAATTACTAGAATTTTTTGAACTGGTCCAATACGAAAAACTGCGTATTTTGGATATGTTTCGCGTCGCAAGAAATTTCTTAACATATAATTTATAAACTAAAAATCTAAAAGCTACCCATTAGAGACGACGGACCAATGTAATGCCCCATAATTTTTTCAATTTTTTTTACAATGTTTTTTGGGAGATACAAAATTTTGATTTCACTGAATCACAATGACCCTCAAAAATTGTTTGCACCCATTTTATTAGAAAAATAATTAAAATTAATAAACGTTTATGAAATTCCATAAAAGTTATATTTCCTGAAAGTAGATTCAATTTTGAAAATGCTTGTCTTGGTTCCGACAGTTAATTAACAACCTTTCATGGAGTTTAATCAGTCCAAAGTTGCAGAACCGTTTTCAGAGCCTGGTTTTTGCGTAATTGGTGACGCGTTAGTTCGGCCGAACTATGTTTTCCGCTTAAGGCTCGTTAAATCTAACGTCTTAATAGTTCGGCCGAAATTTTGACCAGAAGTTCGGCCGAACTATTGTATAACTCTCCGCCGGCCGGAAAATTTTGCGGAGCCCCCTACTAAAACACATTTCGCGTCAATATAAATTGCCGCGAAATGATTCACAATTTTCGCACATTTCGCACACTTCATCTCATTTTATAAAGATTTTGGTTTGGGTTCAAAAACTTTTCTTCAAAGTTTGGGTTTAAGAACATTTCTTGGAAGAAAATTGATTTTTTGGAAGACATTTCTTGGAGGTTTCTTCAAAGTTTGGGTTTAAGAACATTTCTTGGAAGCAAATTGATTTTTTGGAAGACATTTCTTGGAGGTATGTACGTGTTTTGAGTTGAAGTAAATATTTTGAGCTTTGTTTCATTTTTATAAAACATTTTTCTCTCGAATTTTTTAAAGTGTGTGTTTTGGATTGGAGTATGTATTTTTTACAAAAAATTTACACTGAATTTTTTTAAATTAAATCTTTTGTGATATTTTTTGTAATTGAGTTATTGTTTAATTTTTTGAAGGAAATTTTTTGAACTTCATACCCTATTATCATGGGAAATCTAAGAACTTGTGCAAGAAAATATGATAAAAAAAAATACCCTGAGGCACGTAGAGAAGAAATGAGACAAACTCGCAAAAGAAATTTAGAAGCCCTCTCAAATATTGAAGAGGAAAATCGACCTCAAGCAGAAATTGAAGCAGGTATGTAAATGTAGATATTATGATCTATTGATATATCTTTAAAATTTTCCCAATGTAAAATGTGAAGCTTAATTTTTATTTGATGAACTAGTTTGAAAAATATTTTGTTTAATGTAAACAGACAGAGATATTCCTCAAAATATTGAAGAATAAAATCAACCTCAAGCAGAAATTGAAGCATGTATGTAAATGTAAATATTATGATCTATTGATATATTTAAAATTTTCCTAACGTAAAATGTGAAGCTTAATTTTTATTTGATGAACTAGTTTGAAAAATATATTGTTTAATGTAAACAGATAGAGATACTCCTTAAAATATTGAAGAAGAAAATCAACCTCAAGCAGAAATTGAAGCGGGTATGTAAATGTAAATATTATGATCTATTGATATATTTAAAATTTTCCTAATATTTATTGACATATTTATTAATTTAGTGATTTATTGAATATGTACTATTTTTTCAAATATGTACAGATGAAATCACTATCGATAATGAGATGTTAGAAAATGTTGACACTCACACATATGGAGATAAAAAACCTGACCATGTTATACGATATCGTGTCAACCGCATTTTTGAAGAGTATTTCTTAAATGAGCAAGTGACAGTTCATGCTCAAATGTTGAAAGGTCTCCTATCATTAAAGAAATTAAAAGAAGCGACGACACTATTGGGTATTCAAAAATCAACCAAAGATAAAAAAATGAATGAAGAGGTGATAAAAAATATGAGTAATGCTATAAAGTCAATTAAGAGATCTAGAGATAAAGATGTTTCAAATATACGTAGAGGAATACAGATGGCAATAGTTTCACCAAGTACTCAAGAGAATCGTTTGATAACATCTATGGCACGAGCACTGGGAACCTCGCGAAAAACTCTGCACAAACATCGAAAATTTCAACTGCAAATAGATGTAAATGATGAACTCGCTTGTTGGAGAGCTATTTGTAGGCAACTATACAAAGATAGACTTGGAGAAAATGTTAAAAAAATAATATATGAATATTGGAAGAACAATTCGCGTGTTTCACCAACTGCAAGGCATGTGATGCGAAGAAGAATAGCACAAAATTAGTACGAAGAACATGAAAAACATCTCTTGGAAACCACTCAGATAGAGTTATTCAACAAGTTCAAAGAAGAGAATCGTCAAATTCATGTTTCACTCAGTGCTTTTGTTCAACAAAAACCATGGCATGTAAAACCTATCACCGTACGCGACACTTGTTGTTGTCGTTATCATGTGGAATTTGAGTTATATTATGACACATTCCTTGATTTTGGTAGAACATTATGGAAGGATTCACCTCCTCCTTCCACTATCCGCGAATTCATATCTCAAATTCTATGTGAAAGAGAAAGCGATGAACTATTTTACAAAAAGAAATGTGTTGGTGGTAAAAAATGCGATGATTGTGGAAATTTGACTAAATTTCAAACAAATATCGTATTGATATAAATGATCAATCATTTTCCAACATGAAAGTGAAATGGAAGAGATATGAATATATCGATACATCGATTCAAGGTGCAAATAGTGTTAAAAGAATTGAATTACTAGAAGACGAAATTTTTCTGATAGACTTTTTGAGAAAGTTTGAGGCATAAATTTACAAATACACCAAGCATTCCCATAGAGCTCGATGGCAAGACTTGCAATTCAAAAAATCTCGTGAATTTTTTCCACTAGGGACCATTTTGTCAGTGATTGATTTTGCAGAAAACTACACATTTGTTCCACAAAAAGAAATTCAGAGTGAATACTATCATTCTGACCAAGTCTCCATGCTCGTCCATATTCTATATAGACATGCTGAACAAAATGTAGATCATATAGAAAGCACGAGTGAAAATCGACATATAATTAAAGAATATCACTTTTATATCAGTGACGATCGTACACATGATACATGTTTTGTACAACATTGTTTTGGAAGAATTTATGATTCATTGAAATATCGTGGAATAACATTCAATGAACATTGGATATGGTCAGACGGATGTGCAGGTCAATTCAAATCTGCACGATCATTCTTTTGGTTGTGTTGTCTTCATAAGAAAACCTGCATTAAACATTGTTGGAATTTCTTCGAGACTGGCCATGGAAAAGGAGAACATGACGGTGCAGGAGCATGCATAAAACGAGTACTTCGAAGATATCAAATGAACCACTCTGCACGCCGATTTGTGAACGCTGAAGAATTTGTTCAATGGTGCATCGCCGCTCTAAGCCATGAGAATAACCCATCAAGAGAAGTGCGAAGGTACATTCAATTTAATTTATATTGTAAATCTAATTTTAAACATTGTACATTTATCATGCAATGATTATTTTTAATTGTATTTTGATATCATATTTACAAATTCTTTTTTCTAATTTTCCATATAAAGGTTTTTCTGGCATATTGGAATCGAAGACGTAAATAGATCAATTGGAAATGACGTTGAAACAATAAAAGGGACTCGAAAATTGCATTCAATTCAAACAAAGTCGTCCAAAAATGTGTTTGCATTGGATAAAAGAAAATATTCTTGTTTTTGTGATGTTTGCATAGACAACACAAAATCCAATGACGTTTGTGAAAACAAAATGTACATGAACGATTGGAAACATACAGAGCTAAATACAAAGGGAAAAATGTCTGTTGCAATGTTTGAAGAAATGCAATCAGAGGAAACTACAATATCATCCGATGGTGATCGAGTTTCTGATCTTGTTAGAGAAGGTAACATTCGAATTACTTTCTAATGATTTAAAGATCTAGAAATAAATTTAAATATGCATAATTAAATGTTAAATTTATTTTATTGTGCAGGAGATGTTTTTGCTGTAATTGCACCTATTGACAACGATGAAAATGTTAAGTATTATTTGATGCGTTTCACTGAACGAAAAATGAAATTATTACAAGAATATAATGATCACGGATTTCAGTATGACAGAGGGTCTATTATACTGAAAGGTTATTTTTTCAGACAAACTCATCAAAGTGGAGACTTTTTTTACTTTGAAGACTATGAACCCGATTCCATAAGTTGTCAATATAGTCACTTGGTGTGTGCAGCACGCATAAAGTTGATAGAAGTTCAATCAAAGAAAAAATCGAAAATTAAGAAATGGAAAATGTCAAAATCCGATCATGAACGGATTATTGAGGATGGAATTCCATTAGAATTTTTTTGAGTGAAGTGTCCAACAATAAATATTATCTTTGGATTAAATATGTTATAAAACTTCTAGAACTCAACTAAAAATTGAGCTGCTTATGTTATTTGTGGTTTGCACATGTTACAAATTGTTTGGGTACAAGCACGTGCTCTAGTATCAACTGAAAGTAGTTTTTCTATACATGTGCATTGATGAAAAATGTTATATGTATTGGGTATATATATATATTCTAGGATGAAATTAATTGTTCTTGTATATGTTTTCCGACCGTATGGTACAAATTATTTCACTTTATTTTGTAAGGTCAGATTCGGTCCCCATATGGCCTAGCCTCCAAGGGACGAGATAACAAGTGGTTGTCCCCACTTGCCCGAATCTCAGATTTTAAATACAATTTTACTGTTTATGACAGGCATATTACATGATGTCCTAGCCAAGGATAGATTCTCTTTGTTTCAAGTTTCCAATAAAAGTTGTCACCGAATGACCTACTAAGATATTATAAATACTAGCTTTGTAAGATCATTTGGCATTCGGAAAAATTCGAAAGTCTTAGACTGTCAATCAATTTAAAGTATCATTCACCCTAGGGAGTGTAAAATATTCAATGTAGGTTGGTGACAATGCTCACTCCTAGCTTGAAGCAGCTCCAATGACCAATTCTTTAATGAATTCCAATGCACTAGACCAAAGTTGGTGACCTACTTGGTTTTTCACCCAAGAAATTCCAAGGTACTCTTCTTACCTTTGGCCCCAAAAGCTACAATGGAGTTATAAGAAGGTGAAGAAAAAAAATTTCACTGATAGGAATTTGGCCACTTCCCTAATCTCCCCTTATCAAAAAGTTCCTATCTACTACATTATCTAGCATGTACTCAAGATCACTATTTCGTAATTAGAATATCACAATATCATAAGTTCTCACAAAAATACATGGAATGCCATTACGACACTCATCTAACAATGGCGAGCTCAAAACCTAGAAAGCTCCTCGTCCCCTTAATAATAATGTGTTTAATTTAGTCTTTTAGGTGAGGATTAGGTGTGAATCTTGTTTTCACATACAAAAATAATTAATTGTTTAATTCCATAAATTTCATTATTCACCAAAATACATGGCATATCCACTATTTGTCTCTCCTACAAATTCCCATTATTTATTAAAATATGATTTTATCTCACCCAACTATAACATGTTCCTAAATTTACTCCTAATTGTTCCCTATGACCTAAATCTACTCCTAATTGTTCCCTATGCTGCTTTTCCCTTACTTATTTTTAGAAAGTTATTTTCCTAGATCCATCATAACTATGGATCTATCAAGCGCCAAGAGGGATCAAATATCTAGAGGTGCAAACCTCTTTTTTGAGTGCAAAACTTGAGGAAAGGTTTGCACCTCGAGAGATTTGATCCCTCTCGGCGCTTGATAGATCCGTAGTTAAGATGGATCTAGGTTGGTTTCATTCGTGTGCAACCAAGGAAAAACTATCGATAATATGAGGAACATATGATTAATTTTATCAATAATATGTAAATACATCTAATATTAATATAACCATTTTAAATATGCTAAATATATTTGAGATTTATCAAGTCATTTTAATTTTAAATTTTCTAAGTTACCTCAATTTGTTGAGATGATAAATATTGTAGAATAACTTTAATAATGGAAAATGATCAAATAAAATTTTTGAATGCAAAGTGACAATGTAATAATATTGACTGATAGAATGTGAATAATTAGAATGTAATCAATTACAAATAGAATTTATTGCACTAGTACAAAATGCATAATTTGTTACTAAAAAAACGACTAAAATTTGCATATAAATGACTATTTTTCGGTCGGTGACCAATAGTAGCTAATTTACAATATCTTATAACGCGACCAACTTTTGGTCGTTTTTAGCTTAGTCATTAATTGGTTATCTCAATTTTGTTATCTAGTTGTATATTTGGTCATTGATTTAGTCATTGATTTGGTCACTAATTTAGTCATTCATTTGGTCTTTCATTTTGTCACTGATTTAGTCATTCATTTGGTCACTGATTTAGTCATTCATTTAGTCATTGATTTGGTCATTAAATGTCACAATTAATGACCAAATACACAACAAAATATATTACTATATGATCACTCAAGAAAACCAATTAATGACCAAAGAACTATGACCAACATGTTGGTCGTGTTATAAGATACTGTAAATTAGCTACTAATAGTCATATATATGAAAATTTTAGTCATTGTTTGAAACCAATTAATGACCAAAGAAATGTGACTAAATTTTAGTCATGTTATAAGATACTGTAAATTAGCTACTAATAGTCATATATATGCAAAATTTAGTCATCATTTGTAGTCACAAATTTATCATTTGCAATAGCCATTTATTCATTATATAAATGACTAATTTAGTAGTTTATATGCATTTCATTAATAATCATTCTAAATGACTAATTTAGTCGCATATTCATTTTATTTGTGTTCATTATTAATCGACATAAATTAATTTGTATGGTTTAAAAAATGTCATACAATGTGCATGTTCATCTAATATGAAAACACAAAGTCGCATATTTTAATTACAATACTAAACAACATCAAATGCAACTATAAATAATTTCAACCACATAAATTATATTATATGAAATGTTAAAATATTACAATATGAGTTTCCAACTTTATATTAGTTGGACTACAATTTACACATAAAATGATGTTTCATCACTTCAAAACATTATCGTTGTGTTGTCAAGGCATTACAGGTGAATTCACCAACTCTGAAGACTTGATCATCAGTCTTTATATGTGTGTCTTATGTGAGATATTGGTTCTAAGGGTATCACCAAACCAGTTCTCCTCTCTCTTTTTGCATTTGTCGCTCCAATGTTATTGCTCTTCTCTTTTTTCAATTCATGCTTCTTACCATCAATACCGATTTCATTTTCTGAAAACAAAAGAAAATACAATGCACTGTAAGAAATGAAAAACAATGAACACTAGAATATAATATAAATTAGACTATAAATAGTTTATACAACATATACCTTAACATCAACAATGTCAAAGCAATTTTCCTTTAACATCAATTTCTGCAAAATAAATGTCACGTTATTATTTCCCATTTCTCAACATGCTACATACGATAAATTGAAAATCACATAAAACCAAGAGCAAATCCTTTTCTAACCAATATAAACAAACAAACAATGCCTCTAATAAAACTTCATTATAATATTAGCAAATGAAAAGAGAGCTAGTGGACCATTTGTGTTGTTTGACTTTGCCTATTTTTGTTATAAAGTGCTCAAACTTCAGGAACCAACAAATGTGAGCACGAGCTAAAAACTAACCAACCATTCACTAGTCAACATGAGAGATCACAAATAAACCACAAAATTGATCAGGCATTAAAATTGTGAGCAAACTACCTTGAAATTTTATTCTTGAGAAATACCTCAAAATCCCCTCGTTTCTAATAAGCTTCCTGGCTATGTACCTCCATCCTTGATTTCCCTTGTTATATCTTGAATAAAGAATATCCCTTCAACAACCAATTTTGCGAGAATCCTACCAAGTAACTCAAAAGCCTTGTGCGCATCAATAGTAGCATCCTCCAATGAAACTAGTACAATCTCCAACCTAGAAATATCAAAATTATATATAGTTATAATGTTGAAAAGTGTAACTAGGTAGGTCTTCCTTGTAATGACTATGTAACTAGCATTTGCACCGAGAGGTGCAAAGTAACGCCGGGGAGTGGGGAAAACAATAATTAAGTGAAATATATGGAAATTTTAGCTCCTATATATCTTTCAAAGAATGTAATAGGAGGTTAAAATTTAAAAGAAAGTTACACTAACATAAAGGAACACTAATATAATTGTCCCAGAATAATGGCATAGTAATGATGGTATCGAAGAGCCTTCAATAGTCGCTCCAAGGAGATTGCTCTAGCTCTTCAAATGATTCAAATAATCGTCGAAACTAAATATTCAAACCTGCTCAAAATCCATCATCAAAAGGTTTTCAATGTGCTAGAAAGGGGTATTTAAAGGTTTTTTTAAAAAAACTTTCGATTGCTGCTAGAAGACTGTTTTAAAGCTGGTCCAAAACTGCCTTCTAACAACTTTAAAATATGTCATACAAACACCTTCAATAAACTGCTATACAAAAACACTCTATGAAGTAATCCATATAGAGAACACACCAATAGCCCAGAAGAGGGAAATGAAAAGTTTATCTGCAGTTACATTTTACTCTAAAAAATATTTATATCAAAATTTGTTAACATCAAACCAAAATTTTGTAATTTTCAAGATCCTAAGTTCAGCACCAACTACCCAATAGCCCAGCAAACTTGACAAGAAGACCCTGACTGTTCTTGTCGCTATAAGACAAGATGGTCAACAATGTCATGAGTTATAGCAAGCACCTACAATTGCTTCAGCATGTCTTATCTTTTTAACTAATCCATCATCTTGAATTTTTCTAGCATTCTCTCAATCATCAAAATCAGCATTGTCAAGCTTTAAAAATATAGCATTCACTCCAATCTAGAAACAAAAATATGCATTCACAACTCAACTTACCCAGTATTCTGTTGGCCTCATTCTTAAGTTGTAAGTTGATGCCATACTCATGCAGTGAGCTCCCGCGTCATGGACCACCATTCCTGCCCACTGAAAGAGGATGGCCACTCAAAGTTAAGCCACAAGTGTATACCTTCAAAGAAGCATCACAAAATAATTCTAGAAACAATTAAATATCATATTGGAAAATCAATTCCTTCTCATCATGCAAGTATATTAGGTGTGATAATTATTGTCCTGTAACTAACCACCATTTCTGGAGTTGGAAGTTCCATGTCCTTTCCTAAAAAGTCTGCAGACTCGCAGACAGGCCCAACAACATCAAAAGTTTGAATTTTTGCCTTTGGGGCAGGTGGAGAAATTAGCTCAATGCGCTGTGTATCAAGAAGAATATCAATTAGAAACATCTCAAAATCTCAAAATCATTTTATGATTCATATCACAACTTTCAGACTGTGTGCCTATCATGAGAAAGAATGGTCTATTTAGTATCTGGGAATCTCAATACCAGTAATATTTCCTGTCAACAAGGAGACTACAAAAGTAGGACAAATTATCCCTTCTATATTCATTTGGAAATGATCATCCCTTCAATCACGCATCATCAAAAAAAGTTGGGTTTGCCCCAAGTCAAATTTATGTACTAACTTGGTAAGCTCCATAAAGGCTAGGCCTAATAAGCTTTGCCATGCTGCCATCAATTACAATGAAGTTCTTGTTACCATTCTAGCTCTTCAAATGATTCAAATAACTGTGGAAACTAAATATTCAAACCTGCTCTAAATCCATCTTCAAAAGGTTTTCAATGTGCTAGAAAGGGGTATTTAAAGGTTTTTTTAAAAAAACTTTCAATTGCTGACACAAGACTGTTTTAAAGCTGGTCCAAAACTGCCTTCTAACAACTTTAAAAGATGTCATACAACCACCTTCAATAAATTGCTATACAAATACACTCTATGAAGTAATCCATATAGAGAACACACCAATATCCCAGAAGAGGAAAATGAAAAGTTCATCTGCAGTTACATTTTACTCTAAAAATATTCATATCAAAATCTGTTAACATCAAAATCTGTTAATGTCAAACCAAAATTTTGTAATTTTCAAGATCCTAAGTTCAGCACCAACTGCCCAACAGCCTAGCAAACTTGACAAGAAGACCCTGACTGTTCTTGTACGCTATAAGACAAGATGGTCAACAATGTCATGAATTATAGCAAGCACCTACAATTGTTTCAGCATGTCTTATCTTTTTAACTAATCAGGGAAATCTGATTTTCTCAAATGATAATTTTACATGTTTAGCTTGTATGCTTCTGGGTTCTATGATTACACCTCAGTTTTGGAGGGTGTTGTAACGGACTGGTGACAATTTTTTGTAGTGTAACTCAAGGATTCTTGCATTTTATAACGTAACCTTATCCTGTTTTGACTCATCATTATACCTTTCTTACATTTTATGGTGTTGCTCTGGGAATCTTTCATTTTACAACCTAACTTTGTCCTGTGCTGGCTCATTATTATATCTTTTTCAGTTGGAAAAAGAAAATACTGAGCACACCTGAAATGCTTGGTTAAATTGGAAGATTGTCTGCATATAAAAAACAGAAAAGAACCTAATTCATTTGATGAGTGATTTAACATGATTTTAAAAATTACCTTACCTAGACCATAGGAGTCAAGAGGCTAAAGGGTCGGGTTATTCTAATGACCATATTCACTAATCAGGTATAGGATTTTTAGAGGCAAAAGCTTCTGTGAAGATGGAACTAGTTGAATTCTAGCATAGAGCAGGTGGTTCTTATTACTAAATCGACAATATCATGCTTTCACATCAATTATTTTTCTCTATGTGAAAAGTTAACAAGAGAGGCTCTTTGGAAATGCATAAAAATAGATGAAAAATAACTTAATAAGTGAATTCTCATCTACTGTGTTATTGTGGCCTGCAATTGAAGAAGGTAGTACAGGACCTTGTTGTTAATGGGGATGGAAAGTCTTTCCCAAAGTCAAAAAATTTGGCAGCATTAACAACAACTTCAAGAGAGCCCAAGGTTTGCTCAGAATCCTTACTACAACATATGTAAAAGTTAATTTAGTTTCAAGTTGCTAGGATATAATTATCTATGAATACATAAAATGTTAACACTTATGCTACAGAAAAGCTAAAATTCAATGCCTGAAATGGATCTGACTACAGATGTTTACTGAAATGGACTTTGATAAATATAGAGCTAAGCTTGAGCTGCAATATTGTTTTGTTCATCACTAAATACGTGTAATAGATGTCTATTTTTAATTAACATCTGAGACTGAAACTTCAATCTAAAGGTTGATGTCAGCGAAGATGAGGGAAAAGAGGAAATTTATGGTGTTAGACGAGGACAGGATGAGGACTGCTTCTATAATAGGTCAAGTGATGCAGATGAGGATGAAAAAACTGTTCCAAATCTGCAAACACGTTTTGATCTCCAAAGGGGAATTGGAGTAAATATTTAAATCTTACAAGAGTGTGTGACATTGTGATTCAAACATAGAGATTGTTCTAATTTTTCCATAAAATCAGCAAGAACTAAAATCGATGCTACACAACACGAAGGAAGGTGTTCAGTCGATGCAAATGGAATGGAATAAACAATTGTAGAATCTTGGTGAGCTTTGCACAAACAGTTGTTATTATTTGAACCACGCTTTTCTACATTCTTCAATTTTGACTGTATTTCTTTTCTGCACAGGAAAGCATATGTATGGACTAGCGCAGGCTGTAGCAGGCTACCACAAAGTTCTAGAGGAAAATCAACAACTATACAATCAAGTTCATGATCTGAAAGGTGTGCTTCCTGTTCATCTGTCATAGTGTTATAGTTTAACTGACATGTCTCAAAAATATTATAACGGAGTAGGAATTAGGAGTCCCTTTAAATTGTATATATCAAATCTGTTGCATATTTATTCCCAATACAGTGCGAATGAATAGTTTTAGCTAATTCGATGTGGGGGGAACATATCCACGGCTTGTAGTAGGAACATAAAAGGCCAAAAAATGCTAGAAAAGGGTAGTTTACTGTGCATTTAAAGAAGCTTGTGCTCCCACTAATTGGGAAGTTGGAAACGAGGTTGGTTCAATAGAGTAGGAGATGGATGAATGAACTGGGTAAGATTGCTTCCATACAGGTTCAGATGTATGAACAACTTATCTATGCTCCATCTTCCTGTGATTGTGGGCTCTGTGTTTGAATTGAGTGTTCAACCTTGCCTCGGGCCTGGAAGATGAGAATTAGCAATTCTAGAAGAGAATATCAAATTATGTAATCTGATTTTACTCTGGCCTCTTCTTGCATGGTGTTGTGTTATCTTATTCTGCTCATAAAACATAAACTTAGAAGTTGAGGCAGGGCATACTTGCTTGACCAAGCTGGTAGTGAAAGCACAACAGATGCCATTTGATAGGATAACAAATTTATGCTGAGTCTATGTTTCTTATGCTTCTTAGGAAGCATAAGGGTGTATTGCATAGTCAGACCATTCTTGCCTGGCCAATCCAACTGTCAGAGTACAGTGGATTATATTGGGGAGGATGGTCAAATTATGATTGCAAATCCCGCAAAGCAAGGAAAGGATATACGTAAATCATTTACATTCAACAAAGTATTTGGAGCATCCGCTACTCAAGGTTGGCTCTCTTTTTAAAGTGTTGAAAACCTTTTACATGATTGTAAGGTGAAATCTCTTAAATCATAACATTATTCATGTTGAATTGCACAGGAAGTGTTTTTGGATACTAGGCCATTGATCAGATTTGTTCTGGATGGTTACAATGTTTGCATTTTTGCATATGGGAAAACAGATTCTGGAAAGACATACACAATGGTAATAACAATCATCTTCTAGTTAGTCAATTGCAGTTTGAAGCACTGTCTTGCAAAACTAATAAGGTAATGAGTTCACTGCTGAAGAAATTCTTGCCTAGAAATACTTTGCTCTAATTTTTGTGCCTTGCTTGTCTAGACTGGTCCTAACTTCACATTTTTCTGGGGTGATCTTTGCTTCTAGAGCTGAACTGAATATGGACATCAGTCATCTTGTCAATTGTAGGAAAGGGGCTTATGATTATATCCTCAGTCATATTTTCCATTGTACTTGCCGAATTCAGTGTATTGAAAGGGAAGGATCTGCAAAGAAGTTATGCTGCCTACTGTTGAGTGATTGCTTTTTTGGATCCCATTTTGATTTTATTTCATGGTCGAGCTGTTAGGTCCATTTGGAAGCTTTACAATCTAGAATGATCTTAGTTCCATCTTCAAAATTTCTCAACAACACAATATTATGAGGGCTATAATTTAACCATTGCCCTAATATGGTATATCTAATAACGACTGCTCACACAGACATTCTATGAGTTCTGATTATGTGTATTTTTCTTACTTGCAACAGTTGAAGCCTTGCCTCTTTATATCTAGTTAGTTTTGTATATGGTATTGTGTTCGGCTTTGAAATTATCATTGTCTATATCAGTGGGCCTTCCTTTCGAAATTTCTTCTTAGATGGAGACTCTATTGTTCATTCAAGACTTCTCCCAACAATTATTCTAAAAACTAAGTAGGCCCTGCCAAGCCAAAAGATTTACATTTGTTCAAGATATTCCCAACTATGATTACTTAACTGCCTGGGCTAGGCACATTTGACACCTGCTGGTGAAGATATGTTATCACACATTAAAAATATTCTATCACTCCAGCCTGAAATGTAACAAAATTGACAATTCAGCAGCACAAGAGCGCTTCACTTATTTTCAAATATTTGACAACTCAGCAGCACAAGAATCCAGAGGTTTGTGCCAGATTAATCTCACAAAATCAACCTGCAGGATGCTATAGAGCTTATTCTGCACACAACCATTTTTTCAGTTTATGCAGAATTTGTTGAAGCTGTGTTTTCTAATTCATTCTAAAATTATGGGTAAAACTGAAAAAACAGATTAGCTTATAACCTGTGATCAGTTTTTCTCATACTAACAAAAGTTTGATCCCGTAGAGAAGGAAACTGCCTCAGCACCTCAACAGGCAGAAAATGTTTCACATAAGGGTTTTGAATGCTTGCAGCATATTAAGAAAAAATGGCCACATGAAGATTTGAGAGGTTGGTTCTTATGCTTCGGTTCCAAAGAAAAGTCTAAAATGCCAAAGGGTCAACTGGTGGAAAGTTGAAAGAGGGAATTTATTTACCTATTAATGCCCTGTCTTGCTTTCAAAAAGTTGGTCTCAGAGCCCGCTCAACACTTGGTGATGTTCCTGCTGACTCCTAAGGTGATTACAGAGGACAATTGGGGTTCTTGAATGACGTATTCCAGATATCAAAAAAAAGAAAGGATACCTTTATATATGAGGTTGTTGTTCAAATGATTGAAATATACAATGAACAAGTTCAGGGTCTTCTTGTTTCAGATAGTTCCAATAAAAGACATCCTTCTTGATCATATGGAGTTGTCTTTCTTGTTTTTAAATCTTTGGATTTCAGTTTCTCAGAATAGAATAATCCTTGACTCATAGCACATTGGAAATCCGCAACAATTCACAGCAGAATGGACTCAATGTGCCAGATGCAAATCTAATACCCGTTGCATCTACATCTGCTGTGATGGAGTTAATCAACCTTGGACACAAGAACCGTTTTGTGGGAGCAACTACTCTGAATGATCGGAGCAGCCGTTCGCACAGGTTTTAAACACAATCTTCGGAGAATTTAAATAATACTGGTCTCTCTTGAAACCTATCTTCAAACAATAAAAACATTGTTTTGTTTGCAGTATTTTGACAGTGCATGTTCAGGGTAGAGATCTTACTTCTGGAACAATTCTTCGAGGGTGTCTTCATCTTGTTGACCTTGCTGGAAGTGAGAGAGTTGACAAATCCGAGGCCACCAGAGATAGGTTAAAGGAGGCACGGCATATTAACAGATCACTTTCAGCTTTAGGAGACGTTATTGCTGCTCTTGCACAAAAGAGTTCTCATGTTCCTTACCAAAATAGCAAGCTCACACAACTGCTTCAGGATTCTTTAGGTAAAAAATTCAATATTTTCCTTGATGAATAGTTATGGAAGGAAACTACCACTTTTCTCTAGTCTGGGGTGGTAATGATGTTGGACTTTTTTCTTAAGGTGGACAGGCAAAAACTCTAATGTTTGTAACTCTAATGTTTGTGCACATAAGTCCTGAATTAGATGCACGTGGGGAGACAATCAGCACTCTAAAATTTGCAAAGAAGGTTGCAACTGTTGAACTTGGTGTTGCACGTTCCAACAAGGAAAGTGGTCAAGTTAGGGAGCTGAAAGAACAGGTTTGTGTTAGAATGATTCTTGAAAAATATGTTGCTTTCTGAATGATTGTCTTATTTGTTCTCCATGGATCAAAAGGACTAAAAACAAGGGATATTTTGGTCTGTTTGTTTGAGGACCTATGAGTAATTGAAGAATCTTGATAATGAATGCTGTCCTCTAGAGCACTCAAGAGTCAAAGGTTTCCTGATCTTTGATGTTGCAGATTGCTAGCTTGAAGAATGCACTGGCAAAGAAGGTAGCAGAAGTTGAGCAGAGAATGAGGATTGGTGTCTCACCAATAACTAGGGATTCCAGTAACAATCCTGAAATACAAAGAATGAGGACTGGTTTCTCACCAATGCATCAACAAATGCAGACCATTTTGTGATTATATATGTAAACAATCCAATGATATTATCTGAAAAGTGATAGATATTTTTTCAGGCTTTTAAAAGCTCGCACAATATATAATTGGAACAAACTTTTATTACTAGAAATCAATCAATTACTTATACATACCACTAAAAGTGGCAAAATCTCTATAACCTTTGATCACCTTGAACATCAAGCACACTAAGAACCTTGAAAATGGGGTCTAATAACATCTCCAAAGATCTAAAATTGACAAAGCACAATTTAATGATTATTGATTAGTCAAAATTACCATGTGGGTCAACTACTCATGTCAAAATGATGGTATATTGGATTAGGTGTGGGTTTCACTTTCATTTGAAAGAGTGAACACAACGTGGATAAAGAACATTGACTACACTAGGAACCTCGACAATGGGGTTCTAATAACATGGCCAAAAATTCAAGAAAGCTGACTAGGTTGGCCTTAGCCTAAAATAGTCAATATTGAAAAAATACAATTTCTTGACACCTTTAAAGGGTTCATGGAAAATATATAACATACTCTATTCACATTGCAATTGAAAAGAACTCTCAGAACTAATTTGGATTTTTTAAAGGTAATATGGCTTGCCATCAATTGAAAGAAACATTAAAACACTCTCAAAATGATTCACTATAGGTTGTTTAACAAGTGACACTCACACAGCATCTGGAATAAATAACCTAGGCACCTTAAAATAAAGTATTCTTTCAACTTTTGAGATGGCAGGTTGATAATTAGTGTTGCAACATTCTTTCACTAGATCCACTGTTTTGCAACCAGTCAAAAGTTTACTCCCATTAATTTGTTGTTCAACCTATTTTACGCTCTTAATAGGACTAGAGCCTTTAGTGAGAGTCGATGGTTTAGCAGAACAAATCAAAGGAAGAATCTCATTTGCACCCTCACTTGTCAAGATATTTTGAACGTATGAAAATCAATAATTTGCAACTGTTGTATTCAAATAAGCCACACATTGATTTTGTTGGACTTCCCAATAAGGATATGAATCATTGTCTCTAGTTGTGAACAACAAATCACATTGCGCAGGTATGGTGCTAGTGAGCTCCAACACTAAACTACCATTCCACTTACTATATATGTTGCTGCTTTAAAATATTGAAAGCACAAAGCCTTGATATGACTGGGACAGTTGAATTTCGAAAGAAAGGGTGTAAGGGAGAAGGAGAAAGTAATGGATTCAATGCATCAGGAGAAACACTAGGGGAAGAAGGCACAAGAAGAACATTTATTTCTGCTTCCTTTTGGATTGCATCTGGATCAATTGAAATGGGTTGCTTTGTATCTCTGGCATTTGGTTTTTCCTTTGATTTTGGCATTGATGGTAATCTTACCAAACAATGGAATGCATCTCATTTATGTTAGAGGCGAGTGCATATCTGTGGAACAATCATCCCCAGTTGTAGCTCCAGGTTCTTATGTTGTTTATGCTTGAGCTGTTGAGTAAAATTACAATTAGTTTGATAACCAATTGGGACATGGATGGCAATATGGGTGGTGGGCCAAGGAGCTAAGGATATATCTAAATATTTATCATATTGTATGTATTTGCCACTTCATAGTTGCATTCACCATAATAGTCTTCATGTTGATAGGTCTTCTACTGAAAATACTGATCTTGATCAGTTTGTAAAAATGTCTTTTGTTTCTAATGAGGGGATGATAAAGTGGAAAATGTTGGCACTGAATCTAGAGATTTATATGTCTTAGATTAGTGATACATTCTCATTTGAAATTGGAATAAATAATGTTCCCATTGGAGAGGGTATTTATGGCTTAGTCGATTTCATCCAATATGGTGAGATAGACAAAAAAGTTGGATGCTAGAAACCCTTTCAGACTAGCCAATCAAGTGAAGTGATTCAGAGAAAGGCTTCTAAAATATGCCAAATTCTTTCCACCCATATATTATTTACAAAAATATTAGTAAATATCATATCATGTTTCTTATAATCTATGCTAAGATGAACTACCAGAGAAGTAGAGCAGAGCAGGTGGTGTCAATTGACCGAGTCCACCAATGAATAATTTAAATTTAAATTTGAGTGTTACCCTAATCCCTGAAATCGTATTTTTAAATTGTCTGAATTGAGTGAACAGATGAGTTAATTAGATCCAAGTTAGTACTAACCTTGAAGTGACAAGGCCTTCGGTCCTATCACTGCTATCCTGTTCATATTCTGCCACCCAAAACACACCTGGAACCCTGTAATCAAGTAGTAGTGGTAGCAGAAGCCATCAAAGAAAAGTAGTGCCTACTTTTGCTATTCACACCCGATAAGTTTAACAGTCTTTATGGGGCAAGAGGTATGCAAGTTGAAAATTTTATTATTATGGATGCTCTACCCTGAGCACAAAGACCGTGCAGTATGAATAGAGATATATAGACCTGAAGCTGAACTCTCAAGCTTAGCAAGTTATCCAGCGTGTATATATATATATATATATATATATATATATCCAGTGCTCTTTCACTGTGTTTACACCAATCCCAATATGAGAAGGGTGAGCACTTTTTTAGAAAAAAAACCTCTTTTATTCTTTTTTTGAGGTCTGAGGGTTTGGCTGTTTTTCTTGGGTTTTGATTTAGTGGGGCTGTTTATAGCAAAGTCTGGTGTGAGAGCTTGGCTTTGGCTTAAATATTTGCTACCCATTTTTATGCACACGAGGGCCGTTCAGTGGCCTCAGAACCTTCTACCCCAAGTGGATTTCACCACTCATTTTCCAAATGATTAACCAGTCATCAAAGCCCAAGGAGAAGATTTTATTTTGAATTTTTTTTCTTCCCATGTTTTTAAGGTTGTGCAGGCTCAACTGTTGAAGTGGTCTCTCAACAACTATTTTGTGTTTGGTGTTCTTACTTGAAGAACAAGGCTGCAGAACTGTGCTAGAGAATGAAATATATGAATAATTGGCTTGCCTTCTCTCTGTCACCACACTTAGCTATTGATGTTTCAGCTTCTGCAGATCAGTCTGCACAGCCACAACAGTTATCTTCAGTGCCCACTACTTTTAACTGCTTGCAGGCTGCTCAGATGCCCTGTTCTACTCTCACTTATCAGAGCTATGGAGTTAAAAGTGAAACCGGGGGAAACTCATTCTCTGCACCAATGCCCATTTTCTCACATAAGGCTAGCTCTCCTCTAACATAAGGGAGGAATCCATGATAAGCCTACAGATCTGTCCTTCAAATGCTAAAAAACCAGAATTTCAAAATGATATTGTTTTTGTCTTTTAAGATTTAAAATGGAAAGCTAGGCAAGACCTAGTTCCTAATCCCTGGGCTACAGACTCTAGGCAACAAACAGAACTTTAAAATTGATGAAAAATATATGAGTCATCACAAAACAACCACACAGCAAGTGTTATCAGTCAATAATATATCCAATAAATATGTAACAGTGCTATCTCCTAATAGATGGAACATTTGAAGACATTGTGCTCCCCCAACTTGATCTCTTGTAAATCACATAGCTGAAAATTCCATTTGAGGTGTGTGATGCAGTGACCTATCTCAAACCAAAGCAAGTGGGAGCCCACTCTGAATGAAACAAGGGGAATCCCATAGGTCTATTAGAGGGCAGCGTGTTGGCTACCCAAAGTAGCCCTAGACGAGATATCTTGAAGAACGAAGAGCAGTTGAAGGTCGGATGAAGATAGGTGGCGAAGTGCAAGAGGGATCCAAACCTTATCTAGCTTCTTTCGATACCCAGTCCAGAGATGTCTAGCCTTGTACATACAGGAGGCCATGAGACTTCGCACTTGAGAGCACTTGAGTGATGGAGGAAATTAGTGGTTTCTGGAATTATGTAATGATTTTCATGACATTATAGTTGGTTTTAATAAAAATAAAAATAATTAATAGTTATAATTATCCATAAAACATTTTGACTCGGTTAAACTACATAAAACTAAAAAAAACCAAAACAAAAATTAAAAAACAAAAAAAATAATATGTATATAGAATCTGTGATAATCACATGTAAGCATATTTTGTCAAAGCGTTTAGAACAAGAACCACACTGGCTGGCTCTAAACGCGTCGACAAAATATTCTTAGTTGTGATTATCACAGAAAGATTCTATATACATTTTATGGACCACAAAATCCATATTCCTAATAAAAATAATAATAATTATATTTAGGACTTGTCCAAGTAGTGGACAACTTCACTCAAACAATGATTTTCTGGTAGGAATTCAATGAATTTTATTTTTGTTTCCAAAAATAATGAAATTGGGAGTATTTGAATCATTTTTTGAATGTTTTAAATGGATTCAACACTCTCAACAACCCCCTTGAGCACCTAAAATTCCGAAACTTCACAACTATAACTTGGATTTCTAAAAATTTCCACAACATTTCGTCAAAATCTATCCAGTGTAGAGAAAGGATAAAATCTCTTTTTACTTTATATCTTATGAGATTTGATCTTTTTCCATACTTGATAGATTCATAGTTTAAATGAATCTCAGCTAGTTAAATTAAAATTCTAGAAATCCAATTCCAAAATCAACAATTTGATAATGTAATAAATTCAACAAGCTTAAAAACCATTCCTAGTTAATTATAAAAAATTAAAATTTACACTTCGATCAAATAATAATAATATTTTCCAAACCCAAAAAGGTATTTTCCAATAAGTGGTTAATTATATATATTAAAAATAAATAGTTTCATGTTCCGACAATATCGCTGGGACAAAATGACAGACAAAAAAATCAAAACGCTAACTTTCCTTGCCTACGACTTAAACACGGTCCCAAAAACCCTACTTCGTAGTTCAACATAGTGCTCCTTGAGGCCCTCGTTGATTAATAAATAATAATATTGTTCTAAGTTAACAGTGTTGTTAGCATTAAGGTAATAAGTGTAATTGGCTTTGAATTTGGAGTTGAATGTGCTTTTTCCTTCTGCAGGACTGTCGCTTCAATTATAAAAGTTTTAAATTCTTTACTGATTAGATTTCAAACGTTGGGTTTTGGGGCCTTTGTTTGGAACCCTCATAGATCGTTGAGTGTGTTGTACTTTCTTTTTCTCTCTGTGAAATTTGAAAATTTGGACACAGTGGGCCCTAGAAATGCCAACTCCCATTCCATTCGCAATTTGAGTTGCATGTTGTGTCACAGTTTTTAACTTTCACGTCAATTAAGAAAATTGATGATCATACTTTTTATATCATCAACTGAGGCCTCAGTTTGCTTGTTTTTATTTGTGGTTGACGCCTATTAGCATAATCTTCCATAAAATAAAAAAAATAATAGTGGATAAAAGAACCCGAAGCCATTATAAACAAAATATTATGAAAGAAGAACACAATACCCAATTTCTCAATTGAAGCCCTCATTCTATGTTTCATAAGGTCTATTGTTTCTTAATAGAGTGCATTTCAAGCCCTTTAAAGGAGAACCCTTCAAAGAGATTTTAATCTGTCTCTGGCATCATCTCGAAATGTCCATTGTGTGCCTGAACCTTTATTATCTTCTAAAATTATAGTTATGGCTTGTTACTATCCATAAATGTTTTGATACCATGTTCGTTCCAGAAAATCTGCATGGAACGTAATAACACAACACCATTAATTGCAACTACGATTCTGTAGCTTGTAACTGAAAAATGCTCTGATCCATTCTCAACCACGATGAGAACCATGAGAAACCCTGCCAATACCAAAACTTTGTAGAGAAAATGGTAGAATCGCTTCAGCTCATTTTTTTTCTATGGCCTCCTTTATGGTACGAACTATAAACATAACAACCAGAGAAACTGCACTGGGCAGCAAACCCAGCAGTAAAATCACACCAGCAAATCCACTGGCACGATTTCCATAAACTACATGATATATCTGACTAAACACTGCTCCACTCAGACCCACATATCGTTTCTTTGTGAAATAAATATTCCTCGAAGATGGCGGTTCGTAACTAACCTTATGAATCTGGTTCCATGACTTTTGTTGTCTGAGACTGGAGGCCTTGTCTCAGAAGAAATCAGGTCTTATCCACCATTCAATCCATTTTTGACGATTCTATAAAGGCGAAGGGGGTGAATATTGGGCACACTGTGTTTCTTACAAGTCTGAATCTGTCGGGCAACTTGATTTTTTCTCAAAATATGTTCGGACGGGACTCTCAGGCCGTTGAAGAATTCAAAGAAACGGTCACCAAATTGATGGTAATTGGGGGAAAGCCGAACCTAGTTGACTACTTCCCTTTTCTGCAAATTTTGGACCATTAGGGCGTGAGCCACGATATAACCAAGAATATGAGTATTATATTTTGGCTGCTGGATCGATCTGTAGAGGCTCGCATCTAGAGTAGAAGAGAGGGCAGAACTGATGACAGCAGTGGCAAGGCAAAAGACTTTCTGGACATTTTACTTGAAATTAATAGATATGAGAGGGTAGAACTAATGACAGCGATGGCAAGGCAAAAGACTTTCTGGACATCTTACTTGAAATTAATAGATATTAAGCACCCCGAAATGGGGCAGCTAACAGAAACATAAAGTAAGACTTCCAAATTGCCTCCCCCTGTGATGAGTGTCAATTGCCAAAATCAGAGTGGTATTGAGTTGGCAAATGGTATCCAAGGAACCACTTCCTTTTAGTTCCTCTTCACATGAGACTGTGTGGATTTCTGAATAGTTATCATTAGTGTCACTCTGTGCATCCGTGTTGTGCAACATTTCTCAGAAACCATCCTGGTTCAAACTGGGCATCAATATCACACCACCCAGGTTAAAAGCTTTAACAACGGGATTTCTTAACTCTAATGTGAAATTAATACCGAGGATGTAAATGAAGAGAATCCTCCGAAGAAAATCAAACTGGTAAATTGCCATAGTGTCGATGCAGGGGCTTCAGAAACAATGATAGCAGGGGAAGCTAGATATTGTAGAGGTTGTCGAATAATTTGATGGAATCATATAATCGATGAATGTAAGACCGTCTATGTAACAATCCCATGCATCCACTCATTACATTATCTGGACTGTGGTATTCAATATAGTTGCAACTTGCAGTATGCAATGTGAAACATCCTCTCATAACATTGTTTAGAATGTGGTATAATGTGTAGTTACAATCATTCTCCAGTGACAACCTAGAATGCATAATCATCTCTATAGCAGTTGCAGGGCACTTAAATGCACTTTGTAGCATAGGTGATCTTCTACATAGCAGGTCAATGAAGTCTGAAGCAACACTTTGTAGCTCCTCTTTTCTACAAAAAGTGGGATGACTAACTATAAAATGACACTAGGTTGAGGGAGTGGCGCCTTTTTATTAAGGCAGTCTGAAAGAGACCATTTTGGGAAAGGGAAAATTCCATACTGCCTTGGATTTTCCCTAAGTAGACATCCATTACTTGAAGAAGCCCTTTTGTGAAGTGTGCTACTGCATGGATTTTGGAAGCGACTATTTGAGGCAAAAGCAGCATCTATATAGCTGTGGATTTGGCCTGAGTTGGCATCCATGCCTTCTCAGATGAATTCCTTTTTAACATACTTATTTTCTGGGTTACTCAGCTACAAACTACTTCCTGCTAGCATTTACATTTGTTCTTCAACATCAGTATCCAGTTTAGTTTGTTCTTTGCTATTAGTTTGTAATTATTCAAGTTTTTGCTACAGTTGGGGCCTTCTTAATTTCCAATTATTGGTTTGCTTTATTTTTCAGATTTCAGATCTAGTTCCGGAATTTTTGGATTTCAAATTTCAGTTATAATAGCAGAATTATGGGTTGGCTCACATCAATGGTATCAGAAGAACCCCATATGACAGCATATTCATATCAGATTTTTAGTTACAGTTTGGGTTATTTATTTATGTTCACCGATCTGTTTATCTTTTGAGCAATTGCTGTGCTGAAATCCCTATTATTTAGTTGTGATTTTGAGTGTTGGACCCACTACAAATCAAAATTTCATAATCTGCTTTGCTTGATTTTCCAGTGTTATCAATGAAGTTACCTCTGTTATTGCTGAATTATCACTGTTATTGCATAAATTTTATGTTTTTGCTGTTGTTGTTATGTTCAACCCACTAGTAGTCCAGTGTTAGTGCAGTACTTGGGTCAACCTGTTGTTATTACAGTGTTAGTAAATTCCTTGGGTCTATATCAGTATTGGGCACATAATTGTCAGGTCCCTAAAAAAATAGGTTCATAACATCGAAACTGTGGTAGTTTATGATTGTCTGCTGCATCACGTTTTGAAGATTTGCTCAGTGCCCGCACAATAGACAGGAAATCAATCTATTTTTAAATTGGTTTATCTTATAGACTTATACCTATAGTCAGCAGAGAACATATAAATAATAAAGCATATAATAATGGATGGCATTGAGACTACACACAAAAGACAAGAGATAGGAAAACAATAGACTTACATGTTCATTGAGACCTTGAAATTCTGAAGAGTTAATGATAGCCAAAGCAGGAACCAAGTAAACAAAGGAACCTCCCTGGACTAATGGTAACCTTGAACCAAAATATGAATGCAACAGTGTTGTCAATCCAGATACCATAAGCACAGTAGATATCACCCTGGAAGTGTCATCCTGTTATAATGGTAACTGTCATTGGAATATTGCTATTGCATATAGACTGCTAGCTATTTAGAGTATGAAGGAAAAATAAAGTGCAGTAAGTAAGAGAATAATATAAGCTACTTACATCAGTCCCACCCATTTCTGGTACAATAACTAACGGTATAAGAACAAGTGAACCAGCTATTGACAAGTAATGTTGAATCCCATATAGGAAAATTGGAACTGCAAGTTAATATATCCACCAATATCATAAGAAGCAAAAAGGCAACAAATCACCTATTTTCTGTAGAATGTAAATTTTGTGTTACATTTAAAAAAAAAAAAATATGTTTTGTTCAAGGACATTGATGCTCACCCATGGTGACAAGTAACATTAAATAAACATCTAAATGGAATCCAAAGAGATAAAGAGTATGAAAAAAACAACATATATAAGAAAATGCAAAAACTGAGTTGTCTCATAAAAAAAATTAAGGTTGTGAAGAAGAACATCTAAAAAAATCAAAAACCTTGAGAAAACCTGATACTTATAATAATTGAAAGGTATGATAATTGCAAGGGGTGCAATTATCTACCTTCAATGAATACATGCTAATAAATCATTACATCAAAATAGCCTTGCACCACCTACCAATGCAAGTAAGGCAACTGAAACTCTTTTTCAAGAGTAAAATATAGGCTTTACTCCTTATGTTCACCGCATTATTTGACTTAAAGAACTAATATGCTATTTTAATATGCGACCAACAATTACTTTTCAATCAAAATTTTGTGAATCTGACAACCAATTTCAAATAGGCATAAGCACTATCAAATTGCATATCGAAACAGCAAAAATAGAAAAGATCGGCATCCAAGAATGCACGACTGTCTATGTAACAATCCCATGCATCCTCTCATTACATTATCTGGAACGTGGTATTCAATATAGTTGCAATATGCAACCTGAAACATCCTCTCATAACATTTTTTGGAAGATGGTATACTGTATAGTTGCAATCATTCTCCAGTGACAGCCTAGAATTCATAATAATCTATATAACAGTTGCATGGCAGTTAAATGTGCTTTGTAGCATAGGTGATCTTCTATATACCAGGTCAATGGAGTCTGAAGCAACACCTTGAAATGTATACCCTATTTAGAATGCACAATGTATAATGGTAGCTCAATGCTATCATTTGTTAAATTCTAGAATGAGTAAGCATTGATCAACTATTACAACCCTCCAGCTAATGTAAAGGATCATTTGTGGAAGTAAATGGTACATCAGCCTGGAACTGAGCCTACACAATGACTGATTGTGAGATTAGTAGATATAGGAGATACTCTCCTGTTTTTTAGAATTTGCAGTACGATGCATTGTCATTATTCTAGTTCCCTGTCAGCAGGTACCCAGTTCAAATCTCCGTGCTAGATGCACTAATCTACACCAACAGGTTTACTAGAGATGTCATGCATCCCTTGGGTTACCTCACAGGTTTTTCTTTGGAAAAAAACACATTATCATAATTCTACTTGGAATTCCCGATCCACGTTTATTTTTAGCATATTCAGAATAAACTATGCTATTTTGGGCTTATGAAACATTACAAATGGTATCAGAGAACTGGGGATTGATTACATCTACTCTGTAGCAGACTTTCCACCAATGTTCTTTGACATATGTTTTGTACTTGACTTTCATTTTAATTGAGGTAAATCGAGAGAAATCTGACAAAAAAAAGGTTTAAATTGGTACAGTGGAGTCTGAGATTTAAATGAGAAAGTGTTTAAACCTTCATACAACCGAAAGTATACAACAGTAAATAAAGAGAGAACTACTTACCTAGTCCAGGGGTTTCCCTTAGCTCGTATTTCATATGTGACTACCTGGCTAGCATAGCATCATCAACATCTTGCGATTGCGACATGACATCAATCTCTGTTTCTCTCTGCACTTAAGAAACCCCACGATGTAGAGAGGTTGTCTTAGGCTTCACAGCATCCGGATCAGCTCCTTTCTTAACTTTGGGTACTGAACCAGGGGGGATGGAACAACTGGGATAGCATTAGCAGTACTCCCATTCTACGCCACTGGCGGCGCAGCTCTCACCTTCTCAATTGCCTTAATACCCCATTACCATTCACAGCTCCTGTTTCCAGATCCACCACTCGATGGGCCGAAGGCACAGGAGGAGGAGGCAGTGGCTTTGGGCACAGTGCTGCTAGTCCCTGCATCCGCATTACTTATTTAGAAATCGCCAAATGTGCTAACAGTCTCGCCAGAGAGATTACTTCTAAATCCAGTCATCTTAGCCCAAGTCTTCAACACTTTAGGGTTGTGATTTGTATCATGGGGTAAGGGTTCCATTCTCGGTGGCCACGGACTAGGCCTGTTCTTGCCCTGTAAATTCTCTGATCCATTTTCATTTTCAGTTCCTCTAGTCGCACTGACGCCATTGCCCTCACTAGGCCAGAAACTCCACATGCAGCTTCACTTAATTACATGAAAACCCTCAAATGCATTTAATCACGCCATTATCTGTATTTAGCCAGAGTTTTCATATCATTCCCCATCTGTAAACTATAAATGTGGTTGGACGTCACGATCTAGGGGATGTTGTACCAAAAATTTAGAACTAACGCTATGTCTTTAACTCAGGGAAATTTTTGATAAAAAAAGTGGAAAAAGACAATGCAGATCCAGAGTTATATTCCGACGTTTCTGCATATCTTGGCCTGTTGCATATTTCTAAATACTCTGGCCGTGCCAAGAAACTTTCACCAAAAAAGACGTTGTTTCGTCCATTAAACATATGAAAAAATGTAAAAATGCATAAATAGAAAAGATATCAACCCAAGTTACCACATCACGAATTTGTCTCAAATCTCTTATAACTAACCAAAACTCTCCCACCAAAAGAAAAAAATTGGCGCCAAATAGTGACTTTCATGGTAACTCATAGTGCCAAAGAGTGACTTTCACGAATTTGTTTCAAATTTCTTATAACTAACCAAAACTCTCCCGCCAAAAGAAAAAAATTGGAACCAAACAGTGACTTTCATGGTAACTCATAGTGCCAAAGAGTGAGTTTCGTGGTAACTCAAAGTAAGAATAACCAATTTTTTCATGGATGGTTCAAAAACAAGTTCTATAGGGTTTCTAGTGGACCTCTAACTTTTTTGTTGAAACTACACTCTTGGTTTCTTTTTTAAATAGAATTTTTAGTGGACTTCCCACTTTTTGTTGAAACTGCAGTGTGGTTTTGTTCTTGGTTTCTTCTTGAGATAGAGTTTCTAGTGGATCTCTAACTTTTTCAAACTGCAGTGTGATTTTGTCCTTCGTTTCTTCCTGAGAGAGTATACTAAAGCTTGAAAGTAGTTGTGTCATTTTAGGGCTAAGCATATATATGGTCTATGGTTGTGGATGTCATTCAAGGGCTAAGCATATATATCGTTAATGGATATGGGGAATTTAGGGTTGCATAGCACTAAACTATGTATATGTTGTTTGTCAATGTTAAATTAAATATAATCAATGTTCTGTGTCAATTCCACCGAGACTATAATGGATGCTAATTATTAATATAAACTAACAAATAAAATATAATATAAATATATTTTTAATAATAACAATAAAGTGTCAACGGGGCATAGAATAGACGGTGATGATGTGTATTGTTAAGTTACTTTGCGATGTGAAGGTTACGAGTTTGAAACTTCGTGGGAAAAAAATCATCATGTTAAGGGTTGGTGTGGCCTATGCCAGTGTGATCCCCTTATGATTTTCATAGCTTATATGCCCTTAGGTCGTGGTTTCTCAAGCCACAAGTCAAGTCTGATGTAATCTCTGATAAAGTCAAATCTGATTTAATCTCTGATAAACTCATACTGCATGATAAAAAATAAAATAACAATGAATTAAAATAATTTAGATAATTGCAATTTAACAAAATGTAACACTTCGGTATCAAAATTGCATTTTTCCATTTATGGAGTGACACAATTAAAAATTACTAACATAAATAACTAATTCATATACTTGTTGTACTTGTTATTTGGTAATATTTTTATCTTGGAATGTAATAGTCATTTACATTAATCATTATTAATTTATGTCACTTATTATCTAGTCATATATTGTAATCCTAGGCTAAATTAGTCATTTAAGTTAGTCTCTTTTAATTTAGTCACTTATTATCTAGTCGTATATTTTATACTTAGACTAAATTAGTCATTTAAGTTAGTCGTTTTTATTTTAGTCACTTATTATGTGGTCGTATATTTTATTCATAGACTAAATTAGTCATTTAAGTTAGTCATTTTTAGTTCGGTCACTTAAAATTGCTCAAATTTAGTAGTAATTCACTTGAAATAATTGTGGTGACTAACTTTTTTAGTCACATGGTCATTAATTTCATCATTTTCTACTAGTGTTGTGATCAATCTTAAACTATTTTCTTTCTTCTATTCTTATTGTCACCCTTATTAGTTTGCCATCTTTCCGTATCGATTATATTAAAAAGAAAGTAAAATCATAAATCATAAAACCAAATCATAAATCATAAACCATTTAAATATTTAACTCGAACCCTCAGAGTAAATACCATACCTTGCCTCTCTGCCTCTCCAATATTATTAGTTTAATTATTATAACACAAAAATCGTTCTACATTGTCAATAATTTTTTGTGCTTTTACACCGAAATCAATGAACACGATAATCAACATCAAGGTAATGTACATCATACATGCACTATATCAAATTTTAAATCAACATATACAATGAAATCAATTAGGATTGTCTTGTTACAAGTAACACAATTTCAATTTACCATATGTGCAAATGTAGGTTGAAACCATCCAAAACTTTAAGTTGTAAATTGAAACCATCCAAAACTTTAAGTTTTAAAACCCTTTTGATTATATATTGTACATCATTAAAACATTTAACATTTAAAGTTCATTAAATATCACATGCAAAATGTAGATTGAAACCATCCAAAACCGGAGTTTTAAAAACTTCACATGCCATGCCAATTATAATTCAACAATCCAACAAAAACATTTAACATTAAATATCACATGCCAAATGTAGTTCAAATACAACATTACTTCACACATTCACATGCCAAAAGTACTAAAACCCATCCAAAAATTAAATAAAACAAATTATATAATAACAATGTAATAAAATATGTCCAAAAATTGTAATTCTCACTCGAGTATCAAACTGTATCAAGTTTAACAAATTTTAAAACCATCTAAATTTTGAAATCAAATCAAATCCACTATAAATCTTGTCCATCAAATGGAGGATCTAGCGTCTGGGTCTCAGTCCGTGCCCTATCTTGTGAATAGGAAACCTACATACACAATGCACATGTACTTGAAAATTAAAATTTGAAGTTTTAAAAATGAATGAGAATATATATATCTAGAACTTCATGTAAAAAACAAAATATAACAAAAAATAATGCAATACCTCGTAAGGTTCCCTCTCCATTTGATGAACACGTTCTCCCATAAGAACATCTACAGTGGTAAATTGTACAATATACATGTATAGTTATATATATATATATATATATATATATATATATATATATATAAATCAAAATTAAAATGAAAATGCACGTGTACATATATAAACTTATTTTCTAATAATATTAAAAAAAAGGAACTAAAGACAACTTGTTCAAATGTCAGATGTTCCTATTCCATACATAGAGGCCCCGGATTAAAGAAATTTTCTATAGGAACCTAAATTCAAAAAAATTTAAATAATCAAAATATAGATTTCTATATATATATATATATATATATATATATATATATATATATATAACTTTTAAACATAAATTTTAAACTCGTGAAAAATTGTCCATACTCGTGGCTCATCTCCCAATGAAGTAGAAAGTACATCTCCTAAGGAAGAAGAAGGTACTGCCATCCCAAAAACATCAGACGGAATCGGTACCTGTTAAAACATTTTATCAAATTATATATATATATACATACATGTACATGTGTGGCAACAATTATTTATTTTAGAGACACTTAAAATACACTAACATACATGTGCCAACATATCATGATGGTCAGACCCATCTGCATCGTTTGAACCGGAGGTCCCGAACATAATATTAACATTTTCATCACACATCATGCCTGAGAACCGCAAATGGTGTTTTAACATATAATCATACATTAAATTAGATTAATGTACACATACAAATAAATGTATACATGTACATACACATGTATTTATTACAAATTGTACACATGTATATGTAAAAATAATTTCAAACCCTAAGGTCACTAACACATACCGTTATGGTGCCCTCTTCCTCATGAAAAACTAGGTCTTGCAAACCATTGCGACAATTTATTGCATATGTTCAGAGATTTTCAACATTCATGTTGTAAATCGCCTCATCTGTACGATAAACAAAATTGGCACGTGCATTTTCACGTGCTCTTTGTCGATTTAAACAAAGATCGAATCCACTCAATCTGCTATGAAAATTGTCGATCATAAAATCTCTTGCTTCTCGACTTATTTGAGAAGTCGCATCCATCTCTGATCGCAGGGTTTTGACTCGAAACGGTCGACTCACCAATGGCGGCTCAGGGCGAGGCAACTCCACATCTCGCTTAGCGGCCTTACGTTGATATAATCGACCTCTCCACGGGCCAAAAAATTCTGAACGAAGGTCATTGTAGTCGGGTTTCATACCCAAAAAAAATTCTACATAAAACATTTGTGCAAAATAAATAGGAACCTCATCATTCCATGGAAGCCTTCCAAAGGCCACAAGATGTCGATCATACAAATAACCAGCTTTTTCTAGGTGCTTGAAATACTGCACCTTCAACATTTTTCTTTTTGGCCCTTCCTTATAACTAAACATTGACTTGGCCTCTGCTCTTGTAACTTTTTGTTTTATGTCCTGCCATTTATCGGGACCTATCACTGTTTCTTTTCTCTTTCTCATCAGTTCTACAAACGAATCAGTCGTTGGCCCCAAATTTCTGTACACCTTTACCATTTCACCCAATGAATGTGTAACTATTTCAAGGCTTTGTCTACTCTCAGCAGGTAGAGACAAAGCCATGAGATCTCTTTGCAATTTTTCATGAAGGCTTTCACACCTTTGTAAGGTGCATTCTGCCATGTTGGTTTCCCATGGTATATCAGTAATCTCAGTCGGATAAGTTGTGCTGGGTTGACAGCCTTCTTCTTGAATGTAGCGAGCTGCCCTGCGTCTATTTTGACCACTAGCTCAAACATTTTCGGCCTCTGCATCAATATATATATAATTTCGTATATTAGAAAAAACATGTGTAAAAAAAGTTGTACAAATTTAATGAAAAAATATTGAAATTGATGGCAACCTTGATGTTGTTGGTTAACATCTTCTCCAACATGACCCTGCTGAGAACCAGACCCAGAATGACGCTGCTGAGAACCATACCCACAGTGACCCTGTTGAGAACCAACAGCGGTTGATTGGCCTTCGGGGGAATAAATATCACCCCCTTCACGCAACCTACTACCAGTCATACCTCGACCGGTTGAACCTTGGCCACGCTCCATGGATGGAGTTGAAACCCTTCTCCTCTTACCTCCTAAAAATTAAAATATGAAACTTATTAACAACTATTTTAACTCACAAAGTTAATAAAAAAATCAATTCCATATGTACACACATGTATTGAAATTTAAGATTATATTTAAATACCGTGAACATTCCCCGATCCTTGAACCTCCATATGGGATTCGGCTGATCTTCGTTGTTCATCCTCCATGATATATATCTATTGGTCGAAATTTACACAAAATAGATTTCAAAAAATCAATTTGTAATTTAGTGTACACAAATTATGTAGAACACAACTTTCAAAGCAATAATTGATCATGTGTGAAACTAAATTTAATCGAAAAAGATATTATAAAAATGATAAGTTCGCCAAATTGCGCTTTACATGGTGGGAACACACTTGGTATAAAATTTACTACTTATACACTTTAGTTTGTGGGAGAAATGATACATGTACATAGTTTACCTTAAAGTAGTTGTGTTTTACAGATATTAAAATGAAGAACTTCTATTTAGATCCATTACAGAGATTGACTGTAGGGGCATTTACTGGATATGTCACCTTTCATAAAAGATGAGATCCAGAGGCTACCTGGCCCTTTACAGACTCTGCCTATAGAACTTGTAGAAGTAAACACTAGAGGCATTAACAATATCAAAGAACGTTTTCATGCTCATACATGGGAATGTGTCTCTTTCCCTACGCAAAAAAATAGTTCAAGGTAGTTAATCTTCATAGACATGTCATCAAGCAAGTCAATGTGATCATCCCCAACTTACTTTTTATGAAATTAGGCTTGGAATCTCATTTTAGAGCTCAAATTTTTAGGAAGACAAAAAACTAACTAGTGGTGTACTAAATGTATTTCTTGGGAGGTAGATTGGCATATGGACTTTTGGTAGCTAGAACTTTTGCTAACAGATGGTTAGATTTCTTATCTAATTAAGGCCTTGCATGTATTTTGATGTTTCATGAATTTCTTTGCAAATTCAAAGTATGGTGCATGTTGCATGAAGCAAGATGTTGAAAGTAGAGTTATGTTGACACACTTAAATGCAATAAATATGGAAATTTGTACATGAGCTATTATTTGACTTGAGAGTCAGTTGTTTGAAGAGGCATGTTTTGTCGACTTGTGTTTGGTTGATGGTTTTGTACACCAATATGTAAGAGTACATGGAGATATTCACATGATGTGAATTTTCTTTCTTTGAAGGAGAAAAATGATATGTCAGCGAGCTATGTTTCTTGCATGATGTGTTTTCAGTTTGATGGTTTTGTTTGTGACAAGACGTCACAAGATTTTAGGAAGGTCCACTCTTGAGCGAGAGCCTCATGATTACAACCTAATCATGAGAATAAAATGGGAGTGCATCCTTATTTTGAAAACAAATAGGATTCTGAGCTACCTAGGACTCGAACCATTATTTTTAAATTTGAAATATCATGGTGTGTTGTTTCAATCCTTGAATCCACAATCCTAACATAAATTGTTTTATTCTTTTTTTGCAGGATTTAGTTGGTTATATTAAAATTCAGTTGAATTTAAAATTCTTGGCTTAGTGGCATGAACCAAACATATTTTACATATTAAATTCAAGGAATTTCGCTCTCCCAATCATTTCTAAATCACCCATATCACCAAGAAAACATGTTTTAAAAGAACATACTTTGGTATGGGAAAGACCTTCGATTTCAAATATTATAAGAAGGTTTTTGATATGGTTGAGAGAATGTGGAAAACAGAATCCATAAACAAATTATTTTTCAAAAAGTATTACTTTCAAAGTATCAACAAGGAACATGTACAAGGGTGTTCAATGAATTAACGCTATTTATTTAAATTCCATGATGTATATCTTACTCATAATTTTTAAAAATTATTAAATAATGATCTAGATTGGATAATTATATTATTTGTCATATATTTTGATGCTTATAGAGTGAAAAGACTGAAAGAATCAACTTGTAGGGTCATTTTAATGGTGGGTAGAGAATTTGGGTCTAAAACCTTTTGGAGTCATTTTGAGGCATTAAATGACATTTCTGGGGGTCAAACGATTATCCCTTGTGCCGAAATCTTGACCATTATTCTACACTTAAAGACATATCCAATGGTGCAAGAAAAACATCAAACGAAGTTCATTCAAAATTTTTGCCTTTAGTAAGTTGACCTATCATGTTGACCACCATGGTACGAGAGAATGACATCTTAGCCCCATTACTCATGCATGGAAAGCTAGCTACATGTGGAATTTTAACAAGACTCTAAAAGGTCTAAAATCACAAATCTCGTTAATGGTTGACAGAGTCAAATCTTTCACCTAGTTGGCTATCACACTAGGTTAAATACTTGGCCACTAGGAGGAATAAGAGTTCCTTTTTGTGTTATTGTATTTTGTTCCATAGTTGAAAATACAACTAGGAGTGTGAAGTTAGAGAGAAAAAATGTATGAAGTTAACTTTTTATAGCAACCTTACATGCTAAAAGTCTTAGCTAACTCTAGAGAGATTACTTCTTTCTTTGTACTCACATATTTTCCATACCAGAAAAGAGAGAGTAGAGCATGTTTACATTTTAGTGTTGTTTTTCTCCCATAAGGATTTCCTAGGGAAAAAGGAGTCTAGAGCATCATTAATTTTTAGGGTTGCTTGTCTCCCATATAAGTATTTCCTAGGAAAATAATTGTGTTGATTGTCTAGAGATATTTATGTGTGTGTTTCATTATGTTCTCTATTTCTTATGTTGTGTTTCATTATGTTTTATATTTCTTACATTTCTTACATTTCACATAAGATATATAAAAGAAATTGCACATGTTCCTTTTGTGGTTTGAATAATCATAATGTTTATAAATGTTGGAAGAAGATATCCATGCACATTGAAACTTTCTAAATAAATGAGGAAAAAAGTCAAAGGCCCATTGGACAAGGAAAATGATGTTGAAAATAACATGCAATTGTTTATTACTCATTGCCATAAGAAAGGTCACCTTGTGGACAAGTGTTGGACTTTGTATCCAACAAGTCATCCACAACATTTGAAGAAGGTGGAAAGAGATAATGACAAGAATGGAAAAGAGGATTCCATAATCGATGAGGGTCAAGATGATTCACATAATGAAGTGCAGCTAAAAGAAGCGCCATTGAAATGGTTTGCTAACAGATGGTTAGATTTCTTATCCAATTAAGGCCTTGCATGTATTTTGATGTTTCATGAATTTCTTTTCATTTACTCAAAGTATGGTGCATGTTGCATGAAGCAAGATGTTGAAAGTAGAGTTATGTTGACACACTTAAATGCAACAAATATGGAAATTTGTACATGAGCTCTATTATTTGACTTGAGAGTCAGTTGTTTGAAGAGGCATGCTTTGTCGACTTGTGTTTGGTTGATGGTTTTGTATGTCACCAATATGTAAGAGTACATGGATATATTCACATGATGTGAATTTTTTTTCTTTGAACGAGAAAAATGATATGTCAACGAGCTATGTTTCTTGCGTGATGTGTTTTCAGTTTGATGGTTTTGTTTGTGACAAGACGTCACAAGATTTTGGGAAGGTCCACTCTTGAGCGAGAGCCTCGTGATTACAACCTAATCATGAGAATAAAATGGGAGTGCATCCTTATTTTGAAAACAAATAGGATTCTGAGCTACCTAGGACTCGAACCATTATTTTTAAATTTGAAATATCATGGTGTGTTGTTTCAATCCATGAATCCACAATCCTAACATAAATTGTTTTATTCTTTTTTTGGCAGGATTTAGTTGGTTATATTAAAAGTCAGTTGAATTTAAAATTCTTGGCTTAGTGGCATGAAATCTTGACCATTATTCTACACTTAAAGACATATCCAATGGTGCAAGAAAAACATCAAACGAAGTTCATTCAAAATTTATGCCTTTAGTAAGTTGACCTATCATGTTGACCACCATGGTATGAGATAATGACATTTTAGCCCCATTACTCATGCATGGCAAGCTAGCTACATGTGGAATTTTAACAATACTCTAAAATGTCTAAAATCACAAACCTCGTTAATGGTTGACAAAGTCAAATCTTACACCTAGTTGGCTATCACGCTAGGTTAAATACTTGGCCACTAGGAGGAATAAGAGTTCCATTTTGTGTTATTGTATTTTGTTCCATAGTTGAAAATACAACTAGGAGTGTGAAGTTAGAGAGAAAAGTGTATGAAGTTAAGTTTTTATAGCAATCTTACATGCTAAAAGTCTTAGCTAACTCTAGAGAGATTACCTCTTTCTTTGTACTCACATATTTTCCATACCAGAAAAGAGAGAGTAGAGCATGTTTACATTTTAGTGTTGTTTTTCTCCCATAAGGATTTCCTAGGGAAAAAGGAGTCTAGAGCATCATTACTTTTTGGGGTTGCTTGTCTCCCATATAAGGATTTCCTAGGAAAATAATTGTGTTGATTGTCTAGAGATATGTATGTGTGTGTTTCATTATGTTCTCTATTTCTTACGTTGTGTTTCATTATGTTTTTATATTTCTTACATTTCCTATTGCCACGGTGTACATTTATATCTAAAGATTCCAAAACCTCATTCAAGACCATATGTTTTGTTGATGTATTTTGATTGGTTATATTGCATTGCTTTTGCAGTTGTTGCTGTGGGCCTCACCATCTAGTGATTTTAGGTAAAAAATTATTTACATGGAATTTTGAAGTATTCTAGAATGTTTATTATTTATCACTACTAGCCTTGGTGATTTAGTCAAGTTTGTTGTGATGTTGCTTGGTTACCCATATTTAATAGTTGTTCATGTTTAATTCATTGTTAAGGCTTTTTATTGGCCTATGAGGATGTATTTTTCTCAAATCCATAATGGCTAAAAGAATGAAATTTATCTATGAAAAAGAGAGGTCATATGGAAAACAAATTGTTTGCAAGTGTTCTTTTGAACCCATATAACTTGCAACCCCAATATGGATACAATACTAAGTAATACATAGCCTCCTCATCTAACTTAGCCAGGGATTTGCAATACTATATTTGAGTTGGCTAGCTCCATTTCAAGATATCATAATGTTAGATTATTATTTCTATAGATTTTGATTATGGTAGTAAAATGTTACAAAAAACCGAAAACTACAAATAATATTATTCTAGATATATGTAAAAAGGACATGGTAGAGAAAATCAAACAATATTAAACTTTTCATAAATAGTTTAGATATAAATACATTTTCTATTTTTTATTGTAAATTCCAAGGCTTAAAGCAATAATTTTTCTAATAATTTTTTTTTAATTAATAAATAAAAAAGAAGCATTTTCAATCAAAATCACATCCAACATATAATAAAAATAATAAAAACAATTTAAAACTTCATACACTATGACATTACTATGGCAAAGAACATAAAAATATATGTAAGCAAAAAATCCTTTTATATAATAATGGAGAGCTTCAAATATACAAGAAAAAAATCTTTCAGCCTCCTTGTATCCCAGAGAAAGAGTTGCTCAAACAATCATATTTTAAACAATTAAAACTTGAGGAAATCATCTATTTTTGAATTTCAATTAAATATAAAAAATTAGTCAAATATTTCAAATCTGTTTTTTGGCTAGTTGCGGAGTGTAGGTCAATTCTAGCTAGAGAGAGACTCCAAGAAGGGGTTTCAAGATAGAGCAGGTTTCCAACATTCCAATCAAGAAGGGAGGCAAATATTTCCAACAAAAGAGGCAAGAACAAGTTCCCTAGTGGTAGTGCTATGCAACCCAATTAGTCAATGCATGTTGCAGGCAAGAGTGCGAGTAGCTAGTAGTCTCCAAAGAGAGTTTCTAGAGGTAGAACGAGTTTCCCAAAAGCAGTACTACACATTTTATTAGGTAGGACTGCATCTAGCATGGAGAAAATCATCTGTTTTTGAATTTCAATCATATAAAAAATTAGTCAAATATTTCAAATTTGTTTTTTGGCTAGTTTCAGAGTGTAGGTGCAGTTCTAGCTAGAGAGACTCCAATAAAGGGTTTCAAGACAGAGCAGGTTTCCAACATTCCAGTCAAGAAGGGAGGCAAATATTTCCAACAAAAGAGGCAAGAACAAGTTCCCTAGTGGTAGTGCTATGCAACCTAGTTAGTCAGTGCATGTTGCAGGCAAGAGTGCGAGTAGCTGGGAGTCTCCAAAGAGAGTTTCTAGAGGTAGAACGAGTTTCCCTCCCTCTCAAACTACTCCCTCTCACATCTTCCTATTGAAGCAAGCCTTTAGCCCATTGAAAACTTGGTTATGACTAGGCATTTTATGTATAAGAAGGAAGTTGAACCACATCGAAGCCAAGAGGTTCACAAAAATTGCTTTTAACTATAGCCAAAGGCCCCATTTTTGGCTCAAGAGGAGATGACATCAGGCAAAATTTTAGGGGCTAATATTAGTAGGTGGGCTAATTTTCCATGCTTTTTCCAAAAAAAGATTAGCCAATTTCATTTTTTTTCTAAAGTGATTTGCCAAAATTTTATAGTAAACCATTATTTTACCTTAAAAATGGCCAAAAATATTATCTCAACTAATATAAAATCATTGGAAATCTAAATATTTCTACAAAAATATCACAATTTGCATACTAGGGACTAGTAAGATTACCAAGGTTTCTAAACTTTAAGATAAAGTAGCATCCTTGATGTTAGTTTTTGGCTAGATGATTAGGTATAAAGTAAGAAATCATTTTGCAGTGTATTGATAATATTAAAAATAATATTAGTTCAAGACTATTGGTCAGTTCCCAAAATAATGTGAGATGGAAGCATTTGATACATTTGCCACACTCAAAGAGTTGAAAATGAAAAACAATTTCTCTTATATTATCTATCATATACTCACATTTGATCTATGAAAACTCTTCTTGTTTTTTAAACATAAAAACAAAATAGTAAAAAATTCAGACTAATCTCTTACTTCTTAAAGTACAACAAATATTTTTTAATTTTTCAAAATAATAATTAAAAAAATATTTAATTTCAAAATAATTATTATTTTATTATTTATAAATAAAATTAACAATAAAATATGTTTATAATGAACTGTTGTGAATGATAATATAAAAACTGTTGAATAATTTTAATTTTACTCCAATCATTATATAAATTAATATTATTCATTAAAAAAATACCCTTTAATATTTTAAATATATTGAAACCTCTACTATCAAAATTTCAAATAAGCATTTTTCTTCCTTCTTATACAACACTATGCCAACACCATGCTAACAAAATTCAAAGAAGACACAACTTAAAAATTTTACAGAGTTGAGATCTCAGATGCTACCACATCAAAACGTTGTGGATCTCACAGAGTCATCTAGAAGCATTGTTACAAAGTGCTAGCATGATAATCGATGGAAAGGCTGAGAGGATGGAACAAATGTACACAAAACAAATTTCTATTCATAATAGTTTTTCCATACATAATTACTGAGTTTCTTTTTTTTGGTCCTTTTATTTTGCTACATTAACGGAAGACTATCAAAGGATGGGAGGAGAACTAGGGACATTATGTTCACAGAACCAAACAAAACAAATTTCTATTCATAAAAGTTTTTCTATACATAATTACTGAGTTTTTGTTTTTTGGTCCTTTTATTTTGCTGCATTAACGGCAAACTATCAAAGGATGGGAGGAGAACTAGGGACATTATGTTCACAGAACCAAACACCGTAAGATCAGGGTCATGTTAAGAAGATTTATGGTGATCTCGTAATGATAATAATATGTGTTTCTTTTAGAAGCCTATGCAATAGGAAACCTGCCTACTTACAGTGGGCTCTTGATGAATGGACTTCTATGCTTACAATTTGAATTTCTTTGCATACAGACAGTGAGATAGCAAGCGAATCTTGCCACCTTAAAAATTCTGAAGCCAACCACCTGTAACACGCAGTCTCAATGAACTATATATATAATCTGTTGAAGAATAACTGTTGTAATAAGAATTTTACACGGGATTCTACTACATCTCCTGCATCCATAGTATCTACGCATATTAATCACCTACTGCTATGAAAGTGGCTGAAGAACAAATTCTGCTCTTCTACTATATCTAGAACTGCCAACAAGGGCTGCATTCAATTCCTGTCGCAGTTGCATAAGAGATCACCATGGTTAGCTGTGCAATTTGCCTAAGTTTTTTCCTTATATAGTGATAGAGCTTAAGAGAATGCCTTTTGTACTGGTCTTTAGTGTAACTTGGGGGGTGAAATTTTAAGTGTATAGTATGTGGGGTAAGCATACTATAGTTGTATAGGAGGGCTACATTGTCCTCACTGTCATCGAAATTCCAGCATAGGTAAATTCACTCGATAAAACTATATATGGTGGAGGCCATTGCCTTCATTACTTTAGCCTCCTTGGACATAGGTTATACATAGTTTGTAGGGGGGGTGACTCCTTGTTGAACTATTGCAGCAAGTAATGCAAACGATGAGCACTTCAGTCCAAGACCTATTGGGTTTGTGACAAGTTCACTGCATGATTATGAAATCCATTAACCATTACATTCACTACAGAGTTAATACATTACACTACACAACACAGAAATACATTTTTATACATTTTTAATACAACACAAAATTTTAATACATTTTTTTAACTCGGAGCACAAAAAATTTTCGAGCGCAACATACCCGACGCACACAACACAAAAATACATTTTACTACATTTTTCATACACCACAAAATTTTCATACATTTTTTTAACTCGGAGCAGAAAAAAATTTCAAGCGTAACATAGCCGACGCAGCAGCGTAACATACCCGACGCACACAACACAAAAATACATTTTACTACATTTTTCATACACCACAAAATTTTCATACATTTTTTTAACTCGGGCTCGGCCGAACTTTTTTAGCAGTTTGGCCAAACTTTTGTTGCTGGTTTTCCCATCTCCGGCAAAAATTCTGTTTTCCCGCGCCGTCAGTGTGCCGTCAATCTAAACGGAAACATGATTTTGGCCGAACTTTATATGAAAGTTCGGCCGAACTATTACAGATTTCGGCCGAACTTTGTAAAATGTTCGGCCAAACTATTGTTGAAAAAAAATTTCGCACCCCGATTCTCACAAAAGTGTAACCGAGCTTCACGTTTCCGCCCATAAGTCTTAGTTCATCAGAAACCCTTGAATTTGATGATGTTGTTGGAGCTTTGTTATCTGAAGAAACAAGGAAAAGTTCAAATTCATAAACCTCTACATCAAAAGCAATGATGGTCAGAGGTCGTTCTAAAGAAAGACGCTTCAGTAAGCAGAACAACTCGCGATCAAAATCGAAAGGGAAGAAGAGTAAGGTAAAGTGTTGGTTTTGTGGCAAATCGAGACATTTGAAGAAGGACTGTTGGAAGAGACAGAAATCCAAAGGATACTCTTCGACATAAAAGAAAGAAGCAAACACGACAGATACAGGTTCGGCATCCGTTTCAGGTATGAGTGATGAAGTGTTATCAGTTAGTTTTTCTAATTATGATCAACATTGGTTGTTAGATTCTGGTGTGTTAAATCACATGTGCATTCATAGAGAGTGGTTTAAAACTTATAAATCAATCAATGATGGAGTTTTTTACATGGGAAATGATGTCTCATGTAATATTGTGGGAATTGGAAGCATCCAGATTAAAATGTTTGATGGGACAAATAAAATTCTAACTGATGTAAGACACGATATTGTTAGAAAAAAAACCTAAAATGATGAGAGTACTAAACCATGACATGGATATAAACATTTGTTAAGTTGAAATGGCAAAAGTTTATAAAGAATTTTACTAGTAATAAAAGCGAAGAAAGGTTGAAATGTTTTCGATTGTATGGAAGAACGAGCCGGATCATGCTTCTACGATGTCGAAAACGCTTCAGGTAGTCCTGACCAAGTATAACGTCTTGGGTGGGCCATATGGTGAAGGAACAAAGAGATTTTATACGATACGTAAGTTGCCTATCATGAAATCTTCTGGTTGAATTTACCAAACATTGTCTGTATGGAAAACAAAGGAAGCATAAGTTTAAAACTAGGAAACATACTAGTAAGGGAATCCTTGATTATATCCATTCTGATGTTTGGTGTCCATCTCCTACAACCTCATATGGAGGATCGTCATATTTTGTATCTTTTATTAATGATTTCTATAGAAAGGTGTGGGTCTATATGTTAAATAATAAGTTTGACGTATTCACAGTTTTCAAACAGTTTAGAGAATTAGTTGAAAACATCACTGGAAGAACAAGTGGTATTTGGGCGAAAATGGTGGTGAGTTCACTTCAAAGGAATTTGATAATTATTGCAAGGACGCTGGGATCGAAATACATAAAACTACTATATATACTCCTCAACAAAATGGAGTTGCTGAATGCATGAACAAGACTCTCTTAGAGAGAGCAAGAAGTATGCTTAGTAACGCCAATTTGCAGAAGGAATTGTGGACAGAAGCAGTTTCTACGGCTTGCTACTTGATAAATCAATCACCAGCAACTGCAATAGGATGCAAAATTCCTCAAGAGGTATGGAAAGGTCATCCTTGTGATTATTCTAAACTGAAAGTTTTTGGTTGTGATGCATATTCTCTAATTCCGAAACATCAGCGTTCTAAATTAGATCCTAAACCAAAAAGATATATCTTTGTTGGATATGGTGATGGGACTAACGGATACAGGTTGTGGGATCCTACTACTCACAAGATCATCATTAACAGAGATGTTAAATATAATGAATCTTCACTCGATAATCCAGATGTAGATGATAAATCGAAACAGGATAATGAACCTAAGTTTCAACACATTCAGTTTGAAACCATTTCAAATACTGATGATAGTCCAGATGAACAAGTTTCAGATGCAAATCATGAACAAGTTTCAGATGTAGATCATGAACATGTTTCAGATGGAGATCATGAAGAAGTTCCTACAGATAATAATCAGCAAATTATGGAAGTACCAGAAACATCTTTAAGGAGGTCTACGAGAATCAGACGTCCTTCTAAAAGGTATGATGATTATGTTACTTCAGTTTCTTTAACCGCTAATTATTATGAACCTTTGTGCTATCAGGAAGCTGTAGAAGGTTCTAACAGTGATAAATGGAAAGAAGCTATGAAGGATAAGATGAAGGCATTAGACAAGAATGCCAGATGGGATCTGGTAGAACTTCCTAAAGACAGAAAAACTGTGGGATGTAAATGGGTTTAAAAATTGAAAAAGGGTGTTGATGATACAGAGGATAGGTACAAAGCAAGGCTGGTCGCAAAAGGTTTTTCTCAGAAAGCAGGATTTACTTTCATGAGATATTTTCACCAGTTGTAAAAATTGTTTCAATTTGGATTGTGTTAGCATTAGTTGCTTTACTTGATTTAGAATTACAGAAACTAGATGTTAAAACTGCATTTTTACATGGAGATTTAGATGAGGAGATATACATGGAACAACCGGAAGGGTTTGTTCAAAATCGCAACAAGAAATTTTTCTGCAGGCTCAAGAAATCATTGTATGGTCTGAAGCAGTAGCCTCAACAATGTTACAAGAAATTTGATTCTTTCATGATGAGTCAAAATTACATAAGAAGTGAGTATGATCATTGTGCTTACTTTAAGAAATTGAGTAATGGCATGTTCATTATCTTAGTGTTGTATTTTGACGATATGCTTTTAGCAAGAAAAAGCATAATAGAGATCAACAGGTTAAAGGCTCAAATGGCTAGGACGTTTGATATGAAATATCTAGGAGCAGCAAGATAGATTTTGGGCATGGAGATTTTCAGAGACAGGAGCAATGGTAAGCTATGGCTATCACAAAAGAAGTATATTGAGAAAATACTCTTGAGGTTTGGTATGAAAAATGTGAAGCATGTTTCAGTCCCTTTAGCTTCCCATTTTAAGCTTTCTTCAAGTTTATGTCCTAACACAAATGAAGAAATGGAATATATGTCTCGAATTCCATATTCCAATGTAGTAGGTTGTTTGATGTATGAGATGGTTTGTACTCGACCAGATATTTCACATGCAGTTGGGGTTGTCAGCAGGTATATGGCAAATCCAGGGAAATAACACTGGTCAGCAGTGAAATGGGTGCTTCGGTATCTGAGAGGCACAAGTGATTATTGTATCACTTATAATAGAAGTAGTGAATTTGTTTGCGGTTATGTTGATTCTGATTTTGCAGGTGATTTGGATAAGATAAGGTCAACTTCAGGATATGTATTTACCCTTGCAAGTGGAGCTATTAGCTGGATGTCAAAGCTACAAAACATTGTTGCTTTATCCACTATAGAAGAAGAATACATAGCTGCTTTACATGCTTGCAAAGAAGCAATTTGGTTGAAAGGTTTGTTTGGTGAGTTTGGTAGGTTACAGGACAACATCAAGTTATTTTGTGATAGTCAAAGTGAAATTCACTTGGCTAAAATTCCGGCCTATCATAGTAAATCAAAGCATATACCTATCAAGTACCATTTTGTAAGATAGGTTATCACTGAAAGGGGAGTCTCTCTTGAAAAAGTGCATACAAAGGAAAACTGTGCAGACATGTTCACGAAACCAGTTTTATTAGAGAGGCTACGATGGTGTTTGGCTTCTCTTGGCTTGCAGAAAAGATAAAAATAATAATGGAACAGGGTATCAGGCTAATTGCTTTCAAGGTGGAGATTGTTGAGATTTATTTTAATTAATTTTGGAGAAAATCTCATGAATGTGACAACAACAGGATTTGTTTCTAAATTGACTCCATCTAATCCTGATGTGGATTTATTGCATCCTATTTTGTCGTGGGTGAATTTATGATTCAGTTTCTACTCCCAGCTATAAAATGTAAGCCCGTAGAGGAAAATGAGCATGATTAATGTGAGGTGAGTGGAAGAGATGTACAGATGAAAAACTCTGTTGTTGTAATTCTCCTTTTGCTGAATGAGATTGTCGATGCCCCTGTTTGGTGGACATAGCCCATATTGGTTCGGTGAACCACGTTAAATCTCTGTTGTTTCATGTTTTTTTATGTTGTGTGTTTGATTGTCTATTTAGTTTCCGCTGTGATTTGCTCAACAGATATTTAATCGTCCACCTTTATTTCACACCCAATATACACGTAAACCAAAATTTTCATGCCCCAAACTTTAATATGGAAAAACTGCTAATTAATTGATTAATATGCACTTTTGTGCAGGAGGGAGGCATGCGAAAAAAGTGTAGGGAGGGAAAATTTATGTGAACGTACAAACATTGTGGATGAAATATTTTATTATTTATTCCAGATACCCTTTCTCCTGCACAACACTTCTTCCTCATATGCATTAAAAATACACTTGATTTAATATATGATAATAACTATTTAACTGAAAATATGAAATCACAAAAGCACTTAGTATTCGGGAATGTCAAATAAAATGAGCCCTCGAAGACACAATAGTAGGAAAAGTTAATTACCCACTCGTATTTCGCACCCGATATACATGTAACCCAAACTTTTCATGCCCCAAACTTTAATAAGCCAAAAAATCTAATTAATTGATTAATATGTAGTTTTGTGCAATATGGAGGTCTGCGGAAATGTATGCGAAGGTACAAAACATTATGGAAGAAAGTTTGTGTTCTTTTCTCTGCACACCCATTCTCTCGCACAACACTTATTCCTCACATACATTAAACATGCACTTCATTTAATATTGGATAATAAGTATTTAATTCACAAACATAAAATCACAAATGTGCATAGTATTCGAGAACCGTGAATACCAAGATTCATTGTTTCTATTTTTTAAATGATGAATGTCATTGAAAACAGATTTGGAAACTACACATTGAATCATTGCCAAAGTAGTTTTTCCATAGCTCCTTTGCATCCCGATATCAAATAAAATGAACCGACGTCGACATAGTAGTGGAGCGAGAGTTAATCGTCCACCCTTATTACACATCGGATATACACGTAAACCAAAAATTTCATGCCCCAAACATTCATAAGCCAAAACAACTAATTAATTGATTATTATGTAGTGCTAAGAGGTATGTGGAAGAAGTATGCAAGGTAGAAATTTATGTGGATATGTTGAACATTGTGAATGAAATTTTTTGTTCCTTGCTCCACACACCCATTCCCCTACACAACACTTCTTTCTCACATGCATTAAAAAGGCACTTCATTTAATATTGGATACTAATTTCCTGCTTAAATTAATTTCATGTCTAAGGAATAAAGTTCCCTATGCACCCTTGTTCTCTTGCACATACCCCCTCTTTCACACATCCTTCATTCCGCATAGATTCACATCTCTATGCATTTTTTCTCTAGCGCAACAGAATCTGTAAAAGTTTAAAATGAAATAAGAGGTAAACACACTAGCAGTCCATGTCTTAGTGTTAGTGAAAATTTCAATGTCATAGAACTCACCGAAGAAACCCCTCCCTCCTCCCCCATACAAAAAATACCTACTCTAAACACTCACCAACAGAATGGCCACTACAAAATTAGCCTTTTTTTTATTTTAAAATGATTTGTCAAGTACTGTAAATTAACGAAAATAAATCACTCTCCACCAGGGGAATTATGTCACATCAAGGCTCACTCAGCCAATGGAAAATTAGAAATAATATTTCCATAAATTAGAAAAATATTTTTAAATTTGTGGAAAAAAGGAATATTCAACATTTCCCCTAAACTTTGGTTAAACTTACAAAAACTTGGAAAAATAATTGAGAGTCAACGGACTTTGACCGAGAGGAAAGTGTTATAGTCCTTGGTGAGGAAGGGACTAAAAATGGCATCATTCCAAGTCATTTTATAATAATAATAGCATAAAGTGGATTATGAATTTAGAGAGATTGTGTTTCGATATATCAATGAATGAAATTCACCTAATTTTCCAAGTTTAACCCTTGTGTGCATATCATTCATACAATTCATAAGGTTATGTATCATTTGAAATAAATCATTCTGTTATCTAGAAACCTATGTCCACATGCACAATTGTACATAAATATTTATGAATAGTGATTTGGTGATATTATCAAATGGTATTGTTAACCTTTAAATTATTATGACAATGAGTATATAGTTTCTATATATTATATATTGGAATGATATCTCAGGAAAAATGTTAAGAGATAATGCTTCTTGCACATTATTTTATTACATGTAGGTAAAATAAAGAATACAATAGATAACATCATTACCCTAAAGGATATGTTAAGCATGTTTCCCACTTGCATGTTGGGAAGAGCTTGTGCGCTTTAGGATTTTATAAGTTACTCTAATTTATCATTAACACAATTAAATTTGAAGATGATAATAATTTGAACAGGATAATAACCATTTGATATATTAATGATTTCATATAAAAAAATAAATTTAATATATTTTAATTAAAAACTAATTGATGATATTCATTGATCTCAGGATCGTAATAGAGATGGCTTAGATCTATTTATTTGTATCCAATTTTTTTTAGCCTCAATGACCCTCTTAACCCCTCCTCAAGCTCAACGCCCAATCTTCCATCCCACACCCTTCCCCCACAACATCTGCCACTCTAATCGCTCCAACTGATCCTCTAATCTACTCAACAAGAAAGAATTCTTTGTGCTTTGATCCTACTATCGTAAAAACATCATATTTAATGTTGAGATTCAACAAGATGATGATCCTTGTGAAAATTGAGCACCTAAACTAGATGGGGCCCACAGGAAATTTTAGGTGTATGTCTATTTTTAGAATGTTGATCATATTCTATTTATAGCGACATTCTATTTATATATGTTTGAGAAAATTCTATTTATAGATGAGATTCTATTTTTAGATGCATGGGCGAAGTCTATTTATAGATCGCATGTGTCAAAATAGATTGCATGTCAATTATTATTGGCCCTTAATAATAATTAGACAATAAATAATAATCTATTCTCTTGAATCACTTGATTTCAGTTAATTGATGTGGCAAACCAGTTGACTGAAGGAATTTTGAGTTCTAAGGTTGGTTGGTGGGACATGCAAGTGTACTGAGTTATAACTGAGTGATTCGAAGTTGTAACAGAGTTGGATGAGTAGTTATGTGAGTTTTCATTTAGTTTAACTCAGTTAAGTGAGTTAAACTCAGTTGTGCTAGTTGTAACTAGTTGTAACTAAAGATACACTAGTGACAGATCAGTGAATTAATTATTTAATTAATTCACAAGCAGTGGTCTCACATGCAACTGAAGAAATACTACGGTTAGCTACATGCATGTCAAATCCAGTGGAGACCCACTTGAGAGGTAGGTGAAAAGGTCAGTTTGACTATAATTTGTGACATTAGTGGGTGCTTAGTTGCAACCACACACACATTAGAGATGCCAATGAGGATTGCATAGTCAAGGCAAGGCAAGATCAAATTCATTCAAGAATTGTGATCAGCAGGGATTGCGCATTGGAGGCAGGTTGTCAGGAGGCAGTAAATTGGCACATGTTTATGCCAATTTTTGTATGACAATATGAGATGATTGTATATTGTACTAAGAGCTCTTGGATTAGAGTTTTGTATGAGATTTTTTCATGATCCATGATATATACATAACATATGATAGTGGGGTTTTTAGCTTTATGATTTCCCGGTAAAACAATCTGTGTTATGTGTGATTGATCTTTCTTCATGTGTTTGCAATTGGCGATTAAATTTCTGCAAAGATTTTAGTAGAAGGATTTTGCATTTAACAGTGGCATATAATTGGTAGATCAGGAGAATCCAAGTAATACATAATTGTATTAAAATTTATACATGGTATTGGAGCAAAGAATATAGAAAAATTGAAGCAGTAGCTAAGTTTGTTGGTGGAAATAATTTGAATTTGTTGCAATAATTTCTTGGTGCGACAGTTGAGTAAACATCGAAATGGATTTCAATGGTTTGTGGCTAGAGTATGCACTTGAGGGCAGCTCGAACTACATTTCATGGAAGGATAGGATGGAGGCGGTGCTTGAAGATAATGGCTTGAAGGAGTTCATCGACAACGATGTTCCTAAGCCCACTTCAATGGATGTTGCATTACTTGACGCATGGAAAAAGAAAGTAGTGAAGATAAGAATAATTCTGTTGGAAGGTGTGAGAGACCATATTGTCCCAATCCTTCATCATATATCCAATCCATTCACTATGTGGAAGGCTTTGACAGATATTTTCCAAACCAGCAGGGACCATAGGAAATTGGCGTTGAACGATAAACTTAGAAAGATCAAAATGGAGAACGCGACAATATTCCTAAGTATCTCAAAAAAAAATTCCACTGTCAGGATGAGATGGGGAGTGTGGAATCATGGTTTTTTATGATGATTTGGTGAGCTTAGCTCTCTTGGGACTTCCTAATAGTTGGCACATTTATCAAGACTCTGTCAACGAACAGGAAAAACTGTCGGATCTAGTGCAGGAGGAGTTCAAGCGGAACACCAGAGATGGCTCTTCATCAAAGCATCAAGGCAAGGAAAGGGTAGGGGAAGAAATTCCACTCAAAATCTGAGACTAAAGGCAAGAAGCTGGATTTCTCCAAAGTGAAGTGTTTTCACTATCACGAACATGGGCATCTTGCCACTAACTGCCCACAGAAAAAGAAGGACAAGAAGGTTGTTGGAGTTGTAACTGGTGAGGCCCTTGCCTCACAATTTGAAATTTATTTCTCTTTGATCTCATGCTTGGTTTCAAGCGTAATGGGATCGGTGTGATATCTTAATAGTGGTGCTTCCTTCCACATGAAGGGAGATAAGGAGATTTTCAGTGACTTGGAAAAGAAAGATCTCCAAATGCATATAGAGATGGGCAACGATGGACGATACAGTGTGACCAGCATTGGTACCATTACCTTTGAGAGGGATTCAGGTAAACCATTTCTTTCGAAATATTTTATGCATGTTCCAGGTCTGAAAAAAAACTTAGTCTCAGTTGCGATGTTGGAGGATAGAGGCTATGACGTTTTTTTCAGTGATGGAAAATCTTTCCTGTGACATAAAACAACAGGTCAAGCCAAGAGGATAGGGATTTGAGTTAAGAATCTCTACAAGTTGGAGATATAATTTTGCGCTGTAATGATGGGCAAGGCAGAAAAATTGGTGAGCAGGGATGAGGGTGGGTTATTGCACAAGCGATTGGGCCATCTTCATCATGGAGCTTTGAAAGTCATGCAGCAAATATCTACTGTAATTCCAATGGGAACACTTGCTCAGTTAGATTAGTGCAATGGTTTCACCATGGGGAAGTATGCAAAATCCACCTTTCATGAAAAGGAGAAACGTGCTTCAGTGATCCTGGAGAGAGTTCACATAGACGTGTGTGGACCATTCTCAGTTTCTTCAATAGAAAAACACAGGTATTATGTTATTTTTGTTGATGAATTTTCTCATAAATTTTGGATCTATTTCATGCAGAAGAAGGATCAAACATTCTCAAAGTTCTATGAGTTTAAAGCATTGGTGGAGCAAGAGTCGGGGAAGCAAGTGAAGGCTTTGCAGAGCGATAATGGTGGAGAATATATCTTGAATGAATTCAAATACTTCTATAGCAAAGAAGGAATTCGAAGAGAACTCATAGCGCCTCATAACCCACAGCAAAATGGGGTCGCAGAGAGGAAGAACAAAACAATCATGGGTGTTGCATGAGCGATGATGCATGATCAGGGCCTACCAATGCATTTGTGGGCAGAAGCATGCAACACTACGGTTTATGTGCAAAACCGTTATCCTCATAGGGTACTTGGCATGAGTACACCTGAAGAAGCTTTTACTAGTAAGAAGTCGGATGTTTCTCATTTAAATATTTTTGGCTCATCTATTTATGTGCATGTGACCAAGAACGCCACGAAGAAGCTGGAGTCGACTGCTGAAGTTGGGATATTTGTGGGGTACATAGAAATGCCCCACAACTATCATGTGTATTTTCCAAACAGTCGAATGACTATGGTGCGACGGGATATAAAATTCAATGAGGAGAAAGCCATGAACTTGTCACTTGAGAGGGATCTATACTTGCATGCAGAGGAGGAACTGCTTGTTCCCAAAGATGAGTCTCTAGATGTGGATCAGCCACAAGAGGAGGTTCATGGAGTTGATTCCACTCACGCAGATCCAAACATTAGAACTGGAAGAAGGCATACCACATAAGCTGAGAGGTTGAAGCTTAATGCGGCACAGAATGTAGGAGTCCCTACTTCACAATGCAGACAGAGATAGTCTCCTGACTGATTCACTGGATACATGGCTCTCATGAGAAAATGTATTGTGACTAAGCCATATTCCTTTCAAGAATTAGTGTAGGAGCCCACATGGGTAGATGCAATGGTGGATTAGTATGACTCCATTGTCAGAAACAGTGCTTGGGAAATTGTTCCAAGGTCAGTTGATAAATCAGTGGTAGTTTCAAGATGGATCTACAAGGTAAATCAAGCTGCTGATGGGAGTGTTGAGAATTATAAGGCAAGATTTGTGGCCCAGGGCTTCTCAGAGATTGAGAGGTTTTATTATGAAGAAACCTTTGCACATGTTGCACGGTATTCTTCCATAAGGACCATCCTTTCTCTCTCAGCGCAGATGGTTTGGCACATTCATCAGATGGATGTGAAGACTACATTCCTTAATGGGATCATTGAGGAAGAAGTGTACATTGAGAAGCCTGAAGGATTTTAGATCTTCAGCAGTGAGTTGCATGTGTACATATCCAAAAGAGCGTTGTAGGGGCTGAAGCAAGCACCCTGTGCTTGGTACACTCGGATCGATAGCTATTTCACTAGACTTGGCTTCACCAAGAGTGATGCGGATGAAAAACTATACCAGATTGTGGTGGAGGGTAAGATTTTAATCATTGTTCTTTATGTTGATGATTTACTACTGACTGGTGATGAGCAGCTGATACACTCATGCAAGGAGGACCTTGCAAAGGAGTTCGAGATGAAGGATATGGGCCTCCTTCACTATTTCATTGGATTGGAAATATGGCAGCAAGAAGGTGAACTGTTTGTGTCTCAAGGCAAGTATCCAAGGGAGATACTTGGTAAGTTTCACATGGAGGGCTGCAAACCCATGGATACTACTCTTCCAGGAAACTGGAGGAAAGAGGATGCTACATCAGGAGAGGTAGTGTATGCCATTGTCTATCGACAGTTAGTGGGTTCGCTCATGTATTTGGTTAATACAAGACCGTCCATATGCTATGCAGTGTGTTGAGCATTGTAAAAGGTATGAATTCACCATGTATTTCTTTACCTTTTTCCTTTAAACATAACTCTTTTTATTCTAGAAAGATGATATATTGAAGGATTATGATAGAATTGTAAAGATTAATGTTTATTATGAAAATTGGCTAAATATTGCCTTTTATTCTCAACAGGAAACAAATGAAGTGGGAAACCACCATTCAAAACGCAAAGCTAAAACAAGAGTAACTACTATTCCTCCAGCAAAGGGTCGTATCCAAACAGAAAGGATGAAATCAGAACGCACAGCTAAAGTAATGCAGGGAACAGCACGGCTACAGCCTAAGAAGACCAAGCATTAGCTAAAAGAAGAAAAGGGAGTGAATCCCTCAGGATCGAAAGATCCTGAGGGATCGTTGTTCAAAGTCTATCATTGTTTCTTGTATTGTCCGTTGAATTGTTATAAAAGGCAATGTCTGTAGAAATCGGGGGACAGAACAATTATTATTGAGACTCCTTTTGCAACTCTGTAATTTCTCATTGACTCTCGTGATCAGAGAGCGACTATTGTAATGCTATTATTCCCGATTAATACATGATCTAATTGTCGTTCCATTTCTTGACTCTAGAGTAGCCCAGCGATGTTTCAATGGTGGCTAAGGGCCCGGACCTGGTGGATCCATCTTTTGTTTGTATTATTATCTTTCAATTATCATGGTGTGACGGTTTTCATTTGTTTTCGTTATAACTGTTGGGGTTCCCATGTTTTGGCCAGATTGGCAAGACCAAAAGATGAGACAACATCATAACCACTTTGGGGCCCTAGGATCTATCCCTCCTGGACCCGGAGAGGGATCTCTCCAATAAAACAAAGAATGATGTATCTTTGAAAGCTCAAAATGAGATGTTAGGCTAGGTATGAAGCACAAAGGGGGTTTTAAAATGATTTGGTTGGTTGGTTGTTGGGTTGGTCATGAGATCATAGATTGAGAAGGTAATGGAAGGGAAGGGAGCAAAGAAGTAGGATGTTTCAGCAAAGAGGATAGGTCAAGAAAGTGCCATCCATTGGGCTATGGAGTCATGAAAGGGAATTACTTGCAACAACTAGCTCAGGCTTTCAGAGGGCAAGTCATCTACACTAAAGGATATTTTTAGATAGATCGTGGGATGGAACATTAAGGATTGAAAATGAAAGAAGGAAATAAACCCAATTTCTATCTATAGATCAGGTCATAGGTCATTTAACTCTAGACCTGCTTGGACATACTCAAAGGCAACTCTCAAAGGAGGGACAAAGGGGCAGCTTACAGATCGGACCAGAGGTCATTTAACTCCAGGTCAGGTTTAGGATGCTCCAAGGGAAAAAACAGAGATAATTTTAATAGAGCCAGGGTCTATAGATCAGAGAAGGACTTTGAACCTTCAATTCTTTGACACCAGCAAGAGATCTTAGAAAGGCCAACTAGTCACACAAGGATCCTAGGGGACAGGGCTAACTCTAATCCCCAGTGTTCCCAAATCTTCCAGCTTAAACCCAACAAGAACAACTAAAGATAGATTTCATTAATTCATACATCAACTAGCAGCATAAGGAACTACTACACTGGTTAAATTAGTGTGAAATCAATCTTCAGATAATACATACAGTAGAAAACATTTAAGGCAAGGAGAGCAGAGACATAGGGTACCTAACAAGGGTAAATCCTATGCCATATTTCTGATGCGAGCCCAGAAGAACAATGAACAGCATGAAAATGTAATTAAACGATAAGATAAGAGAAACATCACCCGTAGTAATAGACCAGGATCCAAAGAAATGTGCTTGATTAATTGATGAAAAACCAGTCACATACACTAGGCTCAATGGCTGTTACAATCCAAACTTATCCTCCCAGCCTACTACAATACAAACTACTCTGCTACTTTCTCCCAAAACTGTTCTAAAATTCAAAACTGAATCCCTCTAACTACAATCAGCAACAACCGAAAAAAAACCCTTACAATAATGTTCTCAAGGATTCTTATAAGAGAAAAGAACAACAGGAGTAGATGTAAACTTAAATGAAGCATTAAAACTCTGAAGCAGCAGGAGGGCCGAGACTCCATTCCCTTTTAAATTCTGGGCATTTATCTCTGGTACTCGTTGGATAATGGAGTGGTCTTCGTCAGGTTTCCATTTACTCCAGGTATGTCTCTGGTGTACTGAACAAAATGTAGAACGATGATGCTAGGGTCTGCCGTACTGTATAACTAATGCACTGGTAGCATAGGACTGTTGTCAGGGCTGAAAAATCTCCCTAGAACACGGTATAGAATGCAGACGATATGGGCACCTTGTCCATTTATGGAAGAACGTTCTGCTAATGTAAAACCCTGATAGTATTATTTTCTGTACATTGGACCTTCTGATTGATCCTCGAGGTCTTCGAACTGGTACCTTTGCCTTCTAAATCCCTGAAAAAAGGCTCAAAATCTTCAATTACGTGCCTTGAACTTTCTGTTGTTCCACTGATACTCTTTGTCTGCAAAGTCTGTGTTTAAATGGCTCTAGAACGTTTGACAGAGTTTTAGCTGCGTTCTTTGACTGCACATTCTGTCATGGCTCCTTCCCAGGCTTTCTCCATAATTCCAGCTCCTGCAAATGGTCCTTTCCTGTGTTTCTTTCACTGTGACAGGGATTGTGAACTATGGTGGTTTATGGTCGCTTGAAACCCTACAAAACACACAAAACTGGCCAAGAAATCATGCACGGGGTGGGTGAATGCAGCGGGGATGATGAGAATGGTAGTGCAGGCTGGTAAAATGGCGGAAAAGTGCAGGATTACGATGGAAAATGGTCGTGGCGAAAGTTGGCGGAATGCAGTCGAGGATGGCGAGAATGAAATTTTAACGTAAAACATTAAAATTGACCTTGGAATGCATATATATACAGGGACGGGCGAGAAATACAATGAAACACGTGGAAAGGGTGACGTGGCGGGAGTGGTCAATGGCGGGACATGCAATCAAATCTGGACCGTCCAATCTCGGGAGGAGACCGACGGCTGAAAATGTAGCGGAGGGTGATGGATGGTGGGCCAGGGGTACGATTGCCTTGGGTTAATTTCCGCACATCTTCGGAGTGCGATGACCGTTGGATGGAGAGCTCTGGATCAGATGGTGCACGTGCATATCGCGCCGGGTTTTCTGCCGAACGATAATGCGCGATGGGGGGGCAGTTTTGAAATAGTGCCGCTACCACGCATCATGCGATGAGTGGAATCGCTGCAAAATAAGAAATACCGCCAGCCGTCAGAAGGCAGTGTGATGGATACCGGCGGTTTTTGAACAGGGCGCGTTGGCGTGGGGACCACCGATCAGGTAAACTCTGGGTCGTTGATCTGTGGGTAAACGAACGGTTGTGATGTGATCTGAGCAGTGAACGGGGTGAACGATGGACATTGTGGGGATGTGACGACCGTCCGATCTATACAGATAGACGGTTTAAAACGCGCCTGATATGGATTTGAGATAAGCGCTTTTCGAGCTGGCGGGTGGTTCTAGTGCCACGGTCACGTGGTGGGAAAGGTTAAGGGGGCTGGCCAAAAGGGGCTAAGACCCATACCTATGAAAAATATGGTTTTTGGCCCATTTTTAGTGCATTTTCAGGCCAACAAAGTGTAACGATAGGGGAAAAAAGGGGAAATAAAACCACACCAGGGGTGTGTGTATGGTTTTGAGGGGATTTTGGGAAGGTTTAGAAGGATTAGGGGAGGGATTTTGGGGGTGAAAAGGGGGATTTTAACAAAGGGAAAAAGAGTTGAAAAGGGATATTTTGCAGGGATACAAGGGATAAATGTAGGCCTTTTGGAGCACAATTTTTTGCAATTAGAGAGGCTTTATAATGGGAATCAACAGAAAAGATTTATCAAAGGAAAAGGCACAGGATACTTCAAGGATGATGTGTTTTCAGAGGAAATGCATTCCTTGAAGGCTCAAAAACATTTTAACCCCCTGTTTGCTTGTCAAAAATTTATAGGGGGGCTAATAGTGGCTCCACATGGGGATGGCTTCTTCTTGAAGGAGTCAAGAATTCAGAAAATAATTCTTTGGTGTAGGCCAGATGCCTGGTACTTGACTCATTATTTTCTTCTCTTGGATCAGCTGCCACAAACTGTGAAGACATCAAATCAGCAGAAAAATTCTCAAACAGTCTACCTACCCATCCTACAATCCTCGCATTTTTCTTTTAGGGTGCATTTGGACTAGCAGACCCTTTACATCATTTTTATTTACAAACAATAAAATAAACCTATTCTACTTCTACCCTTATTACTCCATGAGACCAGATTAAACTATTGGTCTCATAGTTTCTCTACCTAATCTAGTATCTGCTAGGATTAAATTGTCTAGAAAATTTCTTCTCTACATTCTAAGACAGAAATTGAAAACATTCAAGCCAAGATTAGACTGTCTGGCTTGCTGGACTTTGCAGAAATTAAAAACAACTAACTACATGCTCACAGACTGAGCTTTATTGAGCTTTTCCTACCTACCCTACTCTAACTGGAATATTTACAAGTCTAGCTTACACACATTGTCTTCCAATGTAACCAGTCCATCAAGTGATCCCATGACTGGTCTTTCTTTCTCAACTCTTTGAGCAGGCTGGATAGGCAGGGCAGCTCCCACTCTTTTTTTTCAATAACAGTAGCTTTGAAAAAATTTCTTTCTGTTTGCAACATGCTGCTCAAAAAGACCTTTGATCCTTCTTCAAATGTTTGCAGGAAATGAGCATAAGGATCATGAAAAGATACCTGGCTATGAATATTTGGCAGGCAGGCTTCAACCAGGATTCCCTCTTCTTCCACTGGATCAAGAATAAGACTCTCTTGAGAAAGAGAATCTCCCTCATCTTCTTCATTTTCTGAACTGGAGGACTCATCATATATGGCAGTGTTGTCCTCCTGGAGCTTTGATATATTCTACTCTGGTGGGTTGAGCTCTGTGAAAAGATCTAAGTATTCTTGAGCAGTGGTTTGTTCCATTGCTTCCTCTTTTTCAAGAGAAGTCTCCTTGTTTTCACCTTGCTCAAGAATCTCTTCCCTTTTTTCCTCTTCATCTTCTGAGATGAAAGGCTTCTGACCTCCAATCATGTGAAAACCATTACTGATGAGTTGTAATGGAGTGAAGCAAAGATCTAGAGATCCTTCACCCTCTTCTGCACTCTTAAAGCTTTCTTCATCAGTATCATAAATAGCCTGCATTGGCTCATTACTCTCTGGAAGTAAAGGGAACTAATTTTCCTCCCATAAATCTACTAATGATGACCCTGCAAGATCATCTTTTGTTTGGAGAACATCATCATTAGATAGATCAAAAATATGAAAATCATGAATATAAGCAATGCTGCCAACCGGACATACTGGATTATCAGCAGATTTTTCTTCACTCTAATTTACATCTGAACCTTCCAACTCTGTACAACAAAGCTCATCAGATGAATGGACAAGGATTTCTGATCTGTAAAAAAATTCAGAGGTTGGTTTTCCATTGATGATCTGATCTATTTCTCCTTCTGTCAAAGGGGAAGATGGTCTTGTGTTCCTTTGTGCAGAAGTGCAGCAGCTCCCTGTTTCCTTTGAAGACTGGATTTGAGGCAGGATGTCATCTTGAGCCTCAACTACAAGGGATGATAAATCCACATCTGAGTTTTCAGGAATATCATGAAGAATGTCTACAGTCTCTTGACTATTTTCTTCCTCAGCTGATTCATCCATGTTCTTGTGATAGCTAGGATGCATATGAAATTATTGAATGGCTGTTAACAGATCTTCAGGATGCATATTAACCAAATCCTCATCAATATCTAACAGGTACTGTATGATATCCTGAGATTGATCACAACAATCCCATGATAAGGATGGAGATTTTCCTCTATAATTCTTGTAAAATACTTGGTGCATGTCCCTTAAAGAAAACAAACTCTGAGGTTCTAACCATTCATACCAGACCCTAGCTTTTCCTTCTAATGTTGCCATGAAAATTTTCATTAGGCAGTCTTCATGCCATTCAAATTTAAACTTCCACACATGTATATGAAACTTGATGAGATGTAGCAAGGGGTCATCAGCATTTTCACCTTGAAAGGTAGGCAGGTTTTTTAACCAGTCCACTTCAGGCATTTTGTGTGGGAATCCAGGGATATGCTCCCTACTCATTGGGGCATATCTTCTTTGTATGCATGGAAGCATGTTTGTAAATCAGAAAGAGGTCACTATATCTGGTCAACCAGTTCAGAGTCTTCTACTAGTGGAGTCATTTGGTCTTTTGGGAGTTATGGAGTGTGGAGTCGCCAGGTGGATGAATTTGACTGTTTGGAGTAGGCTGATGTCCACCATCATCAATGAGATACCAATCTAAATAGAGATTCTGGGTCTTTTGAGTGCCTAAGAATGTTTAAGGTGAAATGCACTCAATCCCCAGTGGAGTCGCCATTATGCTGGGGTTCCCATGTTTTGGCCAGATTGGCAAGACCAAAAGATGAGACAACATCATAACCACTTTGGGGCCCTAGGATCTAGCCCTCCTAGACCTGGAGAGGGATCTCTCTAATAAAAAAAAGAATGATGTATCTTTGAAAGCTCAAAATGAGATGTTAGTCTAGGTATGAAGCACAAAGGGGGTTTTAAAATGATTTGGTTGGTTGTTTGCTGGGTTGGTCATGAGATCATAGCCTGAGAAGGTAATGGAAGGAAAGGAGAAAAGCAGTAGGATGTTTCAGCAAAGAGGATAGGTCAAGAAAGTGCCATCCATTGGGCTATGGAGTCATGAAAGGGAATTAATTGCAAAAATTAGCTCAGGCTTTCAGAGGGAAAGTCATCTACACTAAAGGATCTTTTTAGATAGATGGTGGGATGGAACATTAAGGATTGAAAATGAAAGAAGGAAAGCAACCTAATTTATGTCTATAGATCAGGTCGGAGGCCATTTAACTCTAGACCTTCTTGGACATACTCAAAGGCAACTCTCAAAGGAGGGACAAAGGGGCAGCTTATAGATCGGACAAGAGGTCATTTAACTCCAGGTCAGCTTTAGCATGCTCCAAGGGAAAAAACAGAGATAAGTTTAACAGAGCCAGGGTCTATAGATCAAAGAAGGACTTTGAACCTTCAATGCTTTGACAGCAGCAAGAGATCTTAGAAAGGCCAGCTGGTCGCACAAGGATCCTAGTGGACAGGGCTAACTCTAATCCCCAGTGTTCCCAAATCTTCCAGCTTAAACCCAACAAGAACAACTAAAGATAGATTTCATTAATTCATACATCAGCTAGCAGCATAAGGAACTACTACACTGGTTAAATTAGTGTGAAATCAATCTTCAGATAATACATACAGTAGAAAACATTAAAGGCAAGGAGAGCAGAGACATAGGGTACCTAACAAGGGTAAATCCTATGCCATATTTCTGATGCGAGCCCAGAAAAACAATGAACAGCATGAAAATGTAATTAAACGATAAGATAAGAGAAACATCACTCGTAGTAATAGACCAGGATCCAAAGAAATGTGCTTGATTAATTGATGCAAAACCAGTCACATACACTGGGCTCAATGGCTGTTACAATCCAAACTTCTCCTCCCAGCCTACTACAATACAAACTACTCTGCTACTTTCTCCCAAAACTGTTCTAACAGTCAAAACTGAATCCCTCTAACTACAATCAGCAACAACCGAACAACAACCCTTACAATAATGTTCTTGAGGATTCTTATAGGAGAAAAGAACAATAGGAGTAGATGTAAACTTAAATGAAGCATTAAAACTCTGAAGCAGCAGGAGGGCCGAGGCTCCATTCCCTTTTAAATTCTGGGCATTTATCTCTGGTACTCGTTGGATAATGGAGTGGTCTTCGTCAGGTTTCCATTTACTCCAGGTATATCTCTGGTGTACTGAAAAAAATGCAGAACGATGATGCTAGGGTCTGTCGTACTGTATAACTAATGCATTGGTAGCATAGGACTGTTGTCAGGGCTGAAAAATCTCCCTAGAACACAGTATAGAATGCAGACGGTATGGGAACCTTGTCCTTTTATGGAAGAACGTTCTGCTGATGTGAAACCCTGATAGTATTATTTTCTGTACATTGGACCTTCTGATTGATCCTCGGGGTCTTCAAACTGGTACCTTTGCCTTCTAAATCCTTGAAAAAAGGCTCAAAATCTTCAATTACATGCCTTGAACTTTCTGTTGTTCCACTGATACTCTCTGTCTGCAAAGTCTGTGTTTAAATGGCTCTAGAACGTTTGACAGAGTTTTAGCTGCGTTATTTGACTAAACATCCTGTCATGGCTCCTTCCCAGGCTTTCTCCATAATTCCAGCTCCTGCAAATGGTCCTTTCCTATGTTTCTGTCACTGTGACAGGGATTGTGAACTATGGTGGTTTATGGCCGCTCGAAACCCTGCAAAACACACAAAAATGGTCAAGAAATCATGCACGGGGTGGGTGAATGCAGCGGGGATGATGAGAATGGTAGTGCAGGCTGGTAAAATGGCGGAAAAGTGCAGGATTACGGTGGAAAATGGTCGTGGCGAAAGTTGGCGGAATGCAGTCGAGGATGGCGAGAATGAAATTTTAACGTAAAACATTAAAATTGACCTTGGAATGCATATAGATACAGGAACGGGCGAGAAATACGATGAAACATGTGGAAAGGGTGACATGGCGGGAGTGGTCAACAGCGGGACATGCAATCAAATTTGGACCGTCTGATCTTGGGAGGAGATCGACGGCTGAAAATGTAGCGGAGGGTGACAGATGGTGGGCCAGGGGTACGATTTCCTTGGGTTAATTTCCGCGCATCTTCGGAGTGCGATGACCGTTGGATGGAGAGCTCTGGATCAGACGGTGCACGTGTATATCACGTCGGGTTTTCTGCCGAACGATAATGCGCGATGGGGGGGCGGTTTTGAAATAGTTTTGCTGCCACGCGTCGTGCGATGAGTGGAATTGCTGCGAAATAAGAAATACCGCCAGCCCTCAGAAGGCGGTGCGATGGATACCGGCAGTTTTTGAACAGGGCGCGTTGGCGTGGGGACCACCGGGTGGGTAAACTCTGGGCTTTTGATCTGTGGGTAAACGAATGGTTGTGATGTGATCTGAGCGATGAACGGGGTGAACGGTGGACGTTGTGGGGATGCGACGACCGTCCGATCTATACATATCGACGGTTTAAAACGCACCCGATATGGATTTGAGATAAGCGCTTTTCGGGCTGGCGGGTGGTTCTAGCGCCGCGGTCGCGTGGTGGGAAAGGTTAAGGGGGCTGGCCGAAAGGGGAAAAGACCCATACCTATGGAAAATATGTTTTTTGGCCCATTTTTAGTGCATTTTCAGGCCAACAAAGGGTAACGATAAGGGAAATAAGGGGAAATAAAACCACACCAGGGGTGTGTGTATGGTTTTGAGGGGATTTTGGGAAGGTTTAGAAGGATTAGGGGAGGGATTTTGGGGGTGAAAAGGGGGAGTTTAACAAAGGGAAAAAGGGTTGAAAAGGGATATTTTGGAGGGATACAAGGGATAAATGTAGGCCTTTTGGAGTAGAATTTTTTGCAATCAGAGAGGCTTTATAATGGGAATCAACAGAGGGGATTTATCAAAGGCAAAGGAACAGGAGACTTCAAGGATGATGTGTTTTCAGAGGAAATGCATTCCTTGAAGGCTCAAAAACATTTTAGCCCCCTGTTTGCTTGTCAAAAATTTATAGGGGGGCTAACAACAGCTTTCAAGTTTAATAGTTTACTACTTAATTGATTTATAATATTGGTGTGTTACATTGATGAATTTCATTGTCGTTCCTTTCTGATTTATCAAGAATCTTAATCTCTGTATAAATTTTCTTGTTATGCTTTAACAGAGTTACGTTGTTCAGCAGTTGTCGTTCTATTTCAGTTGTTGTTCCAATCTATTTGTTGTTCCGTTCAATTTGATGTTCAATAGGATTTGTTGTTTAATATAGTTTTTTTGTTCAATAGCATTAGATAGAAGTGTTGTTCAATTCCAATAGTTAGAGTTTGTTGTTCAATTCTAGATTTGTTGTTCATTTTAGTTAATTAGTTTACATTCTATTTCATTCGTGCGAAGAATTGGTTTTTCTTTTGAGAACTTGCCTAGTTTACTTTCATCAGCAGCATTAGTGATTTAGTTCAATTTCCATTTTCATTTAATTGTTTTAATGCGAGATCATCAACTGTAAATCACATCTGGTTATTGCTACCTTCTTTCTCAGATTGATTATCTTGTTTTAATTTGATTTCAATTACATCAGTTACTAAAGGAAAGAGTTATCATTACTGCACCCTTGACTGATGATTGTAGAGTGAATGATTGGATTTTAGAGCATTTAATTTTATGTCATTATAGTTAGATTTCATTTCCAAGCATCCATTTACTCTTGTATTTACAACAATGTACTACATATTGCAAGGCATTACTCTTAGATTGAATTGCAGCCTCAGACAGAGTACACTCTTGAAATAAAACATTGTACCTGGATTGATAATTAATGTAGGATAAATAGGCGTTCAAAAGACACCTTTTATACCTCGACATTTTGGCGCCGTTGTCGGGGAGAGTGTATGCCATTTAGAAAGAGTGATGCATATTTGATTTTTTTCTACTGAGGAATAATTGGGTATTAAAAACGGAAGGTAAGAACCTGCGTACCGAGCAAGGAACATACTTGTTCATTGGCCCGCTTCACTGTAGAATTGGGTAAAATTTTTAGGTAGGAATGAATGCTTATGTTTTTCTGAATGAATAGAAAACCTAAAATAGAAAAAAATTCCTCCTAAACCCGAAAAACCTAAGGGACCGGTGACCCTTGGGCGAACAACTTTCATTGACAAAATCCTAAAGAAATTCAAATCTCAGCCATCAGTAGGACCTAGAAAAGTTACTTTTAAACAACCTACTAGTTCCCTTCAGGCCACAGAGTCACCATCTGTAGCCTTTGCTAACGTCCATCTCCAAATAGAAGAAATTGAGCAAGATCCCCAAGAGATTGAGAATTCTCGCCTAATTTCTCTGCAAGAAGGGAACTCTAGTAATCTCCGCGAAGGAGGAGGGGAAACAGGGGAAACAGAAGAACCAAAATCTCCTCTTGAAGTAATCCAAACAGTGAGCAGCCCAGATAAGGGAAGTGCTATCAACATCATTCAAAACAAAGCTACAAGACCTGAATCTCCTCAGATTGTAGGTCAGCAAGGAACACTCATTATTCCAGACCAAGGGAGTGTTCTCAAGGTCATTCCTATTCCTTCTAGTCATCCTAGGAATAATTCCCCAGAAATCCCAGAAGGATATTGGCACATATTTGATCAAATGGCCCACAACCAGTAGCCACCTCAACAAACTTCCACACTGCAATATCCCATTGTGGACACTGCAGTTAATGCACCTATGAAGGCCATTCCTCTTTAGCATATTCCTACATTCCATGGCTTAACATCGGAGACCCAGATGTATTCCTGTTTGAATTCGATGTATTATGCCGAGGGTATGACTATACCACTGACCCCCAAAAGCTAAAATTATTTCCCTCCACATTAAAAGGAGCAGCTTTACAATGGTTTATGGGGTTAGGTGGAGGTGTTATAAATGACTGGGATCATATGAAAGTTGTGTTTCTAAATAAATTTCAGGATTATTGTAGGTCTAGGGAATTAAAAGACTAAATATTTCATATGACAGCAAAACCTAACGAAACACTTAAGGAATATGTAGAGCGCTTTCAATATAACCTCCGGAGATCACCTTATGCATCTTTACCCTTACCTGATAATGTGTTAAAAACTACATTACTTAAAGGGATGAAGGAACAATAGGTTGAAACATTAAACATCATGGGAAAAGGTGATATATATCAGGAAAATTTTGCTGACATTATTGATTTATGTATCAGGAGTTCCAGAGGCAGCATAAGGTTAAAGTCAGCAAAACTTGATATGATCACAAGGGATAGTAAGACCTCTGGTGAAAGTATAACTGGCGCAGAAATTGGCAATCTACTCGAAGATTTTAAAACTGATATTCTAGGGACTCTGAAAATGCAATTCGACATTATGCAAGCCAAACAAAATCAAGTAGAAGCAGAACAAAATCTAGCAATATTCTGCCCTAAATGCAGAAAGAAACACAGCCATAAAGAGAGCCCGCTGGATATAGTCAAATTATGTGTTATCTGCACAAAATATCACTCCACATAAGGTTGCCCCTCTCTCCCTGGATTAAAAGCAGTCTACAAGGAGGCGGAAGAAGAATCATAAATGGTATGCTTACTCAATCAGTGTCGACAATGGCAGCCACGACAAACAGGTATTCCAATTGACCCATCCTCTTCTTTTCAGTCTCCTCAGTACAATGCTCAGCAATATAATGGAATGTGGAAAAATCAGCCGCCTTTCCCTAATTGGTCACAACGGCCATTTCCTACATCACCATGGCCAAATCAAACAAATCAAACCAATTGGCCAAACTTTCCTTACTGTCCACCATTTTGGCAAAATAATACTTATCCAACACAATGGTCCCCCTCCACCTCACAGAGTCAGACCTGGCAGTCGAATTGGCAAAGACCAAAAAATCAGCTAGCTGGATCGATCCCACTCCCTCAACCTATGCTTCCAGCACCATATACATTTCAACAAAATCCCCAGACCAACTTAAGACCGCAAATCCCAGCCCAACCCAACCCAAACCCTAATAATAGGCCAGTTCAGTCTGTTCAAATAATGGAACCACCCGAACTAGAAACTGAATTAAGGGAGTGCAATGACCTTCAATTAAGATCTGGGCGCATAATAGAAACAGAGGGAGAAAAAAATGTTCAAGTTGAAGACCCATTACCCACAGAACAAACAGTGCACAAGGAGAATGTGGTTAAACAACAAACTCAATAGCAAGTAACCACCTCTTCTCCACCATTCCCAGAACGATTAATCATACCTCGCCCAATAGAATACCCTGATTTTGATCTTCTGGGAGAACTAAAAAATTTGTGTATAAAAATCCCTCTCCTCAAAGCAATCCAAGACATCCCTATTTATGAAAAAACCATCAAAGAACTATGTAGAAGGAAGCCCAAGAGGAGAACAACAACTAACCCAACTGTCCAAGAAGTCGGCGCTTTATCTGATTTATTATCAGGAATGGAAGCACCTGTAAAGTATGAGGACCCAGGAAACCCTATAGTGACGGTGAAAATCAATGGAAAATCATTTCTAAATGCCTTAGTTGATTTGGGAGCTACAATTAATATCCTAACAACCACCACCTATCAAAAACTTGGCATTACATCATTAGATCCAACAACAACCTTATTGGAATTGGCTGACCGATCGGTAGTCAAGCCAGAAGGTACACTACATGATGTAATGGTATCTGTAGTCTCCTGGGAGTACCCTACTAACATCTTGATTATCAACCCCAAAAACTGGCTAAATGGACACCCGTTGATCCTAGGTAGACCTTGGCTGGAAACTGTCGATGCTTACATTGGTTGCCGACAAGGCAACATGACTATAACTAGAGGGAAGTGTATCAAGAATTTAGCTTTATATCCCCCAGCCCAGCCAAGCCTATCAATAATAATAAAAAGGAAACAACATGTATCATACCTTATGGAAAACATCAGATCACCATTAACCATAGAAGATGCCCTCGACTTTAAAGACCAAACAGAGGATGACATTATTAACAGTTTCATCAATAAACCAAAAATCATATCCCATTTTCAATGTCACATGATCAAGGCAGCATTTGATAATCAAGAAGAAGAAGATCCCCTGAAAGACATTCATGATCAATCAATACCCACCACTTCTATTTACAATAGCAAAATTATATAAATTGAGCCAAGAAAAACATTAAACATTAACAAAGACCTGACTGTTGAACAAGAAAAGAAGACGGTCCAACTACTAAAAAAATATAAGAGAGCTTTTGCATGGGATTATCCAGAAATGAAGGGAATTGACCCCCAATTATGTACGCACCACATTTATACAGAAAAATATGCTAGACCCATTTGCTAACCCCAACGAAGATTAAACCCTCATCTTAAAGATATTGTGAAAGTTGAATTACAAAAACTATTGGATGTCAACTTTATTTACCCAATATCTGATAGTAAGTGGGTCGCTCAATTAGTAGTGGTGCCAAAGAAGAACGAAAAGTGGAGGATATGTGTAGACTATAGAGAACTAAACAAAGCAACCCAGAAAGACCATTTTCCCCTTCCTTTCATCGACCAGGTACTAGATACATTAGCAGGAAAGAAATTATTTTCTTTCCTATATGGCTTCACTGGATACAATCAAATTCAGATTGCCCCTGAAGACCAAGACAAAACTACTTTTACCTATCCTTGAGGGACATTTTCTTACAGAGTTTTACCCTTTGGCCTATGCAATGCCCCTGCTACATTTCAGAGGGTCATTCTTAGCATATTTTCAGATTTAATAAATGAAGGGCTCGAAGTATATATGGATGATTTCACACCTTACGGAGATGATTTTGAGCCAGCATTAGAAAATTTGGAAAAGGTGTTACAAATATGTATTGACACCAGGCTCTGCTTAAGCCATGAAAAGTGTCACATGATGATGACCGAGGGACTCATCTTAGGTCATTATATCTCAGCAGCTAGAATTCAGGTATATCCAGCTAAAATTTAGATAATTTTGCTAATACCCACTCCTACCACACAAACAGAGGTACGTAGCTTTCTCGGATTTTCTGGTTATTATAGAAGATTTATAGAGCATTATTCTCGAGTAGCTGCACCTTTATACGCACTAACAAGGAATGTTGATTTTAATTGGACAGATAAATGTGACCATGCTTTTGAGGATCTCAAAAAGCTTTTATCAACAGCCCCAATGCTAAGGGGCCCAAATTGGGATTTTCCTTTCCAAATTTCATCTGATGCCTTAGACACAGCTATTGGAGCAATCATTGGGCAAGAAGAAGATAAAAAACCATATGGAATTTATTATATTAGCAAAAATATATCTCCTGCTGAATTAAACTATACTATGACTGAGAAAGAATTTTTAGCCGTAATACATGCTATAAATAAATTTAGACATTACATAACTGGGTATCCTGTAGTTTTATGTACAGATCACTCTGCCATAAAAATTTTAGCAAATAAACTTGTTACAAATGGTCGAGTAACAAGATGGTTGATACTATTACAGGAGTTCAATATCACAATAAAGGATCGACTTGGAAAAGAGAACCCTGTAGTTGATTTTCTGTCACGGATGCCAAAACCAACAGATGCAGCAGCAGTCGAGGATCACTTCCCAGATGAACATTTTTTCGTCGTTACTACTAGAACCCCATGGTATGTTGATATTGCAAATTATTTAGTAGTAGGTAAATTACCTAAGCATCTAACGCCCAATGAATGAAAACAAATAGTACAGCGTAGTACCCAATTCTCTTGGATTGGGGGCTACCTGTTTCATACAGGAGTGGATATGCACATCATGAGATGCGTCCGAGAGTATGAAATATTTGATATTCTGAAAGCATGCCATGACGAGCCGTGCAGCAGACATTTTGCAGATCGCAACACTGGTCACAAGGTTTTACAAATAGGCTATTACTAGCCTAAAATTTTTAAAGACGCTAAAAAGTTTGTACAGGCATGTGATAGTTGTCAAAGGGCAGGTTGCCCTAGACAGTCCGACGAAATGCCTTTGAATCCACAATTATTAATCGAGCCATTCGAACGTTGGGCGCTCGATTTTGTTGGTCCTATCAACCCGCCATCAAATCAGAAAACATACATACTAGTTGCAACAGAGTATGTTACTAAATGGGTTGAGGCAGAAGCACTTTCAAGAGCTAGAGAGGACTCTGTAATACAGTTCCTTTTCCACATATTTGTGCGATACGGCCTCCCAAGGGATGTAATTACAGATGGAGGATCGCAATTCGTAGGTAACAAACTCACTGAAACATTAGAAAATTACCACATTCAGCACAAAATCACAACCCCATTCCACCCACAGGAAAATGGCCAAGTAGAGAGCACAAATAAGGTGACAGAATTCATGCTTACAAAAACAGTTGCATCACATAGACGTGACTGGGCTTATAGATTGCCAAAATCCTTGTGGGCATACTGAACAACATGGAGAAATACCACTGGGTATTCACCATATCAATTGGTATTTGGAAAAGAACCCATATTTCCAATAGAATTCGAAATCTGTAGAAATTATATGCACTACGCATGCATATGTCCAAGATTCTCCTGATCCCACACTATTTGACTTCATGCACAATATAGAATCTATTCCACCATTGATCTTCACATGTGGAAATTAAATCAATTTCATGCACACATTGAAACCATAAAAATTCACACTCATTAACGCAGTTGTTTTAACGAAAAAGCCTGAAGCTAAAAACCCAACTATCTGTATATAATATATGTCATAGAGATCATGTAACAATCCTCATACAAAGCTTATCACAAGCTCTCCATACAATCCAATCGCTACACACTAATCAGGCCCGATCTTGCAAATCCATGCACCGATATTTGCCACCTGCTAGTCTGCCTCTACTGCGCAATCCCTGATGAAGAATGGCTCTGGATGAACTCGGGCCTCGGCCTTACTCACGTAATCCTCATTGGGCATCTCCAATAAATGTGTGAATTGCAAACAATGCAACACTATAGTCACAAACGATAGTCACACTTGCCCTTTCACTATCTCTCCTTTGGTTTCCACTTGACGCCATGCCTTGTGGATTGCGATGCATTCTTCGAGTTTATTAATGAGTTATTATTTGTGAATTGATTAACTAATTAATTCACTCCACTCTCACTAGTGTATCAATCAGTTAGACTAGATACAACTAGCTCAACTAAGTCTAACTGAGTTAAACTAAATACAACTCCACCAAACTCTGTCACATGAGTTCTAACTGAAGTCCTCCATGTAATAGCTCCAGTAAACCCTTAGGAATAGCGTAATTCCTTATGTCAACTGTTGTGCCACATCTGTGCACTGAATTGAAGTGCTCCAAGAGAATAAGATATTGTTTAGAGTCCAAATATTATTAAGAGCTAATAATATTCGACATATCTATTTTTAGACTGGCAATCTAAAAATAGATTCCGCCCAATATGTCTAAAAATAGAAGTCCATCTATTTTTCCAACTTGACAAACCATCCACAAATAGCATCCTCCAACTCATAGAATATGATCGACATGTCTAAAAATAGACTTTGCACCAAAAATCACCTATGTGGGCCCCACCTAGTTTAGGTGATTATTTTCCAACTAGGATCAGGAATGATGTTTCAGGATGCCTCCTTCACTGTTTCTTGTTGCAATCAATCCAGACATTAAGAACAGCTCAGGAGGTGGGTTTAGATGTAAATGAATCCCAGGTTAGGAGATTACAGCAAATCAATGTGTTAGATGAAATTAGGCTCTCTGCTCTTCAACACACTGCATTAATTCAACAGCAGAGAGAAAAATAGCACGACGCCCTCATTAAAGAGAAAATCTTCCACAAAGGAGATTGGGCACTCCTATATGACTCTAGGTTTCAGGATTTCCCAGGAAAACTCCAAACACGATGGCTTGGACCCTATGAGATACAAAAAGTGCATGAAAATGGCACCATCACATTAACTACCATTGATGGATATAGACACTCTTTCAAAGTAAATGGTCATCGAGTACGACTTTACCATAAACCGCTTAATCGGGAATCCTTTTACCAGAAATTACAGGAAGATTGTACCATGCAGATTCTTGCTGAGGGAGATAACTTCTCCTCAACACCCATTCATTGAATAATTCTTTTATTTTGAAACCTGTACATAAGCTTTTCTTTTTACTTTGCTTGTTTTTTTGTATAGAGTTTATTTCTCAAGTTGTTCCTTTTAAGGAACAGCAACAGTTCCTCTTAAGAAACAGTGTGTTTGTGTGCTTGTTTTTGTTGTTCCTTTAAAAAGGAACAGCAGTTTTTGTCGTATGTTTTTGTTGTTCCTTTAAAAAGGAACAACAGTTTTTGTCATGTGTTTTTGTTGTTCCTTTCCAAAGGAAAAGCAGTTTTTTCCGATTGTTTTTTTTGTTCCTTTCCAAAGGAACAGTAGTTTTTCCACCTGTTTTTTTTGTTGTTCCTTTCTAAAGGAATAACATTTTTATCGCTTGTTTTTGTTGTTCCTTTCCAAAGGAACAGCATTAATCACAGATTACTTTTGTTGTTCCTTTCCAAAGGAATAGCACTTTTAGAAAATTCTTTTTTCTATTCCTTTCTAAAGGAACAGCAGTCTTGCTGCCTGTTTTTGTTGTTCCTTTCCAAAGGAACAGCATTTCTTCCACTTGTTTTTGTTGTTCCTTTCCAAAGGAACAGCAGTTTTTGCCGATTGTTTTTGTTGTTCCTTTCGAAAGGAACAACATTTCCACTGATTGTTTTTGTTGTTCCTTTCCAAAGGAACAGCATTTTTGTTGATTGTTTTTTATGTTCCTTTCAAAAGGAACAGCATTTTCGCAGACTGTTTTTGATGTTCCTTTTAAGGAACAGCAGTTGTTCCATCTAAGGAACAGCACTTCTTTAGTGCATTTTTCTTGTTTTAGAAAAACATTTTAAGGATTTTTGTGAATTCTTCATGATGTTTTTAAAGGAAAACATACAACTTATATAAGAACACACAAATTAGAGGTTACTGGAATCAGCAAATCAAGAGAAATTGTCATTTTTAAGAAAAAATTTTGTAGTGATAAGAAAAAAGGAAAGGACACAACCATCTATATCACTTTGTTGTCTTTATTTTCACTAAAATTAATATGGTCGGTTACCTTTATCATGTTGGTTCCTCCCTAAATCTTCATAACTCTTTTTTATTTTTATTTATTGAATAAGAATAAGGGCATATTTTCTCTATTTGAGATGTTCAGACTTATTCCACCATCCCTACTCTTAAGGAGTGTTGAGCCATCCTCTATATATAAGTATGGAATTTCTATAAAAAAATAAAGAAAATAAAAATCTCTATATATGATTACTAACAATACTATTATATAGCAGATGGAGGATAGGGGGTCTCATCAAGAGCCAACATACTATGATCATAAGGAAGCAGTGAAGTGGCATTCCCACTATGGCCACCACACCAGGGATATGATCCAATGGAAAACTCAGAAAAAATAAAAAGTTCTTGGAACAGGAGGTCTCATCACGAGCCGGCCTGCCCACCTTTCACTCCTTCCTAGTGAATGGCATTGTTATTCATCTGGTTCCCAAGCCAGCACAGTGGCCTCCATCATGACATCACACAGCACTTCCCTAGGCATAAATAAAGGATAATGGTTCCAAGGGTCATAAAGCAACTTTGTTAAGGTTATAGACACCTGTGGGCAACAGAGCTCTGCTGATGGCATTGGAGTCATATTTTTCACAAATCAATAGTAACGTTAAACCCTTTTCTTATATCTTTATCTAATATCAAATGGGAATATGATCATAAACCCTTTGTTCGGAACCTATTATGCATGAAATTTATTTATAAATCGATCATAATAGTTTAGGTGGATAATGACCGCATAAGTACTTGTCACATCAGCTGTCCTTTTCCCTTATGTTTGAAATCATTACATAACGTTTCCATATCTATTCACAATTCAATAATATGCATTGATTTCAATAATGCGATAATTTTTTGATCATATCATAAGTATGTATGCCTTTCAATGTTGTACTATTTTCGTGCAGTACACTGCTCTTCTGTTTCGACGGTCGAGGACGACCTATTATCTTTCAGGGGGGCGCGGATGCCTTTTAATGCCTGCATGCAGGTCGAATCCCTGTGTTCATCAAATTCTTGGAAACAGTAAGAGTTTAATGGTATTGTATTGATATACACAAGGTGTTGTTCCATTACATTTATGTGTATTTGCGAAGAATTAACAATGTGCAGACAATATGGGAGGACGAGCAATACGTAGTGAGCCACGTGTGTTAGCAGTTTCCAACACTGCACGAGAAATTCTGGAGAGAGTAGGATGGATTACCTACCTCACACGACTACAACAACTGCATGAAACGGTAGCCATTGAATTTTTGTAGAACTTGCAAGAAGTCTATTCCATGGTTAGATGTAGGAAAATAGTAGTAACAGACGCAATAATCGCCGAGGTATCTGATCTGCCAGCGGAAGGACCCATATGGACCCATAAAAAAGTGAAACTTCAAGAAGCCATAAATATTTTTCGGGATGAAGGGCAGACCTTGGTCATCAAAGGGAAAGGATTTCAGCCAAAAAATTTGGGAGAACCATGGACAGAACTACCAAAATTAGTACAGAGCTATATCACATGCGACAGAAGAAAGGATGTGGTAAGACCTCGCCACCTTAATTTATTAGCAGTATTAAAGCAAAAATGTACTGTAAACCTGCCTGCATATTTAAATTTCTTATTGCATGATGTTGCCTGGAGCATAAGAAAGTCTTGTCATATAACCACAGTGGTAAGAATCATTGTTTAATCTGATTGATAGTGAGTTACAGTCTTGCCCAGCAGCAGACTAGTTTCGAAGAATTGATCTTCTCAATTGACGGAGGAACAGCTCTACCTGCCCCAAAACGTAAAAGAGTTACTAGCACAGCAACAAAACCTTTAAAGCGTATACAGTCCTCCAGGATTAGGAGAAGTAGGGGAATGATAGGAAGTCTTCAGGGTAGTAGCAGCCAACCCTTAGAATTTCCTAGTTCGGAAGATGAACAACCCCTGCAACTTGAATAAGGAAGTCATCACACTAGTGAAGAAGAAGGAAATCAGGAAGAAGAAGAGATTCACCACACCAGTAGAGAAGAAGGAAGTCATCACACTGGTGAAGGAAGTCACTATACCAGTGAAGAAGAAATAATTCACCACATCGGTGAAGAGGAGGAAAGTAATTATACCAGTAAAGATGAAGGAGAGGAATCAAAACCTCTCAAAACCTCCATTGCAAACTCACCATAGAGTCCATTACAGAAAGACCAATTGGCCCAAATTTTGGCCAATATGAGTGAATATATACAACCTCACAGTCCGCTTAACCTCAAAATTGAGATAGACCAAATGCAGGAACAAGTTGTTATCAACAAATATACGACCGAAGAAATTCCTGATGAAGGAAACCCTCAGGGAATAGTAGAACCAACTAGGGTTGCTTCCCCTGGGAAATGCAGCCAGGAGAATGTGAACACTGAAGAAGTGTTCCAAACAGAAAACCCTCAGGGAACAAATGTAGCCAGGAGCATGTGAACACTGAAGAAATGTTCCAAGCAGAAAGCATAGAGGCAAGCATGGGCGAAGGCATGGCTGCTGGAGAGCAAACCCTAGCCGAGCAACCAAGTACAGAAAAAGGAACAGTTGTTCCTTCCAAGAAGAATAAAAAGACAAATAAACTTGGGAAGTTGTGGAGGGAATGGAAAAAGCTCCAAAATCTAGTAGAACAACTCAGGCAAAGGATTAGGGTGCCAAAACAGGGGAAAGTCCCTAAGATAACCTTGAAAATTAAGAATGAAGCTATCCAAACAGAGCTCCACAATACAAGGGCCATGGAGACTCAAACTAAGCCCACAATCATTCACAATAAAGAGGAACAACAGGCAGTTGCTATGGACGCAGTTGCCCAAACTGAGAATGTACAGGTCTATGAAAAAATTGTTCAGACCAAGACATTATCCTCTAACAGCATGGCTGACAAAGAGACACAGACTGTAGGCACTCGACATTGTAATAAGGACACCCAGGTCGATTTTCAACACACAAAAATTTTGTTAATAGACCCTACTATAGAAAATCTCCAAGAAGAGTTGGCACAGGCTCAACGGGCTAGAGAAAAGCTTGAAGAAGAGCCTCTTCCCAAAAGGAAATATCAACAGTTACAACAGAAATTAAAGGACATCAGTGCATCAGAGGCTGAAGCCTACTATAAGTGTCGGAAGGCAGAAGAGAAAGTTGAAGAGGTAAGGATTAGATTAAAAATGGTCCAGAATCAAATGGATACTCTCTACTCCTTATACACAGATGTTCTAGCATGTTGATGCCCTGCCAAAAATTATGCTTTATTTTTAGTAGAAAGATATTTACAGTTAAAAATTAAAGCTGTTAGGGCAGGGAAACCTATAGAATTAAACACTGTAGATGATTTTATAAGTTGTTTCAAACTATATGGAGTAAAAGTCCAGCGTCTGCTTTGTGAGTTCTATTTGCAAAATTTTATATTAGCTAGGTAAATGGAGAAAAATCCCAGCCCTTTTATGGGCGATATCCAATTTCAAGCATTTATTTCATTTACTGTCAACCAGATGAAATGGCTCAAGGCCTATAATACTTTTCAGAGGCAATAAAATGGGTTAGACCTTTGGGTTAGGAGTGAACCGAGACACCCATTACAACTATGGGCTAGGCAGAAGAGTCTAATGACAAAGGAGGGTGTGATCCAGACATTGGCACCCGTCCACAAAGAAATTGACTTGGATGGGGTAGAATATTTTCTATCTATCAGAGACTAGGCCTATATAGCAGCTAAAGTCTGATGGAATATTTCCAATCCAAATATTCAAGACAGAGAGCCATTTAATTATAGAAATTTTGGATTAGTTGTGAATCACTTTATTCTCTATAGTCACCTCATCTTGAGGGAAGGCCCATACTGCCTAGGTTGTAGGTTTCGAAGTCCCATTATATGGTATCCTGCAACAGACTATAAAGCCAAATATGAATTACCTGAAGGACAAACAGGGCACATATTTGAAGCTTTAGCTGCAAATCATGGTTTTAGACCTCTTAATGAAAAACCCTCTCCAGCTTATTCCCTAACTGCTTTACATGTAAACTATGGTTTTCATGAGGACATGAAAAAGGGTAAGCAGGGGGGTGTGTTGAGCATTGGAAAAGGTATGAATTCACCATGTATTTCTTTACCTTTTTCCTTTAAACATAACTCTTTTTATTCTAGAAAGATGATATATTGAAGGATTATGATAGAATCGCAAAGATTAATGTTTGTTATGAAAATTGGATAAAGATTGTCTTTTATTCTCAATAGGAAACAAATGAAGTGGGAAACCACCATTCGAAAGGCAAAGCTAAAACAGGAGTAACTATTGTTCCTCCAGCAAAGGGTCGTATCCAGACAGAAAGGATGAAATCAGAACGCACAGCTAAAGTAAGGCAGGGAACAGTATGGATACATCCTAAGAAGACCAATCATTAGCTAAAAGAAGAAAAGGGAGAAAATCCCCCAGAATCTTTAGATCCTGAGGGATCGTTGTTCAAATTCTATCGTTATTTCTTGTATTGTCCACCGAATTGTTATAAAAGGCAGTGCTTGTAGAAATCAGGGGATAGAACGATTATTATTAAGACTCCTTTTGTAACTCTGTAATTTCTCATTGACTCTCATGATCAGAGAGAGACTGTTGTAATGCTATTATTCCTGATTAATACATGATCTAGTTGTCATTCCATTTCTTGACTCTGGAGTAGCCCAGAGGTGTTTCACTGGTGGCTAAAGTCCCGGCCCTGGTGGATCCATCTGTTGTTTGTACTATTATCTTTCAATTATCGTTGTGTGACGGTTTGCATTTTTTTCGTTACAACTTTCAAGTTTAATAGTTTACTGCTTGCTTTATAATATTGGTGTGTTACATTGATGAATTGCGTTGTCGTTCCTTTATGATTTAACAATAATCTTAATCTCTGTATAATTTGTCTTGTTATGCTTTAACAGAACTACGTTGTTCATCATTTTTCGTTCTATTTCAGTTGTTGTTCCAATCTATTTGTTGTTCCATTCAATTTGTTGTTCCGTTCAATTTGTTGTTCAATAGGATTTTTTGTTTAATAGATTTGTGTTGTTCAATACCATTAGATAGAAGTGTTGTTCAATTCCAGTAGTTAGATTTTGTTGTTCAATTCCAGATTTTTTGTTCATTTCAGTTAATTAGTTTACAGTCTATTTCATTCCTGCAAAGAATTGGTTTTGCTTTTGAGAACTTTCCTAGTTTACTTTCATCAGCAGCATTATTGATTTAGTTCAATTCTATTTCCATTTAATTGTTTTAATGCGAGATCATCAACTGTCAAGGACATCTGGTTATTGCTACCTTCGTTCTTAGATTGATTATCTTGTTTTCATTTTATTTCAATTACATCAGTTGCTAAAGGAAAGAGTTATCATTACTGCATCCTTGACTGATGATTGCAGAGTGAATTATTGGATTTCAAAGCATTTAATTTTATGTCATTGTAGTTAGATTTCATTTCCAAGCATCCATTTACTCTTATATTTACAACATTGTACTACATATTGCAAGGCATTACTCTTAGATTGAATTGCAGCCTCAGACAGAGTACACTCTTGAAATAAAAAATCGTACCTGGATTGATAATTAATGTAGGATAAATAGGCGTTTAAAAGACACATTTTATACCTCGACACGGTGAACTAGCTTAGTCAAGCAATGGTTAAGCCTACCAAGCTCTTTTGGAAGGTAGGCAAGCATGTCCTGAGATATCTCAGGATCACATCTGAGTATGGCTTATGGTACAGACATACGGATTAGGTGAAGTTGCATGGCTTCATGGATGCAGATTGGGTAGGAAGCCCAATAGACAGAAAGATCACATCAGGATGGGTCTTCAGTATTGGATCTATAGTTGTTTCTTTGTACAGCAGGAAATAGAGATCTGTGGCACTTAGTTCAATGGAAACAGAATACATGGCAACAAGTCAAGCTGCATGTGAGGTTATCCATATGAAAAAGATCCTAGTTGGTTTGTTTGGTTCTCATTTAGATCCTACAGTGATTCATTGTGATAATCAGAGTTGCATTAAACTCTTAGTTAATATTGTGTTTCATGATAGATCTAAGCATATAGATATCTGGTATCATCATATCAGAGATTGTGCATAGTGGAAGATCATGTTGCTTCAGTACATTCCTACAGAAGATCAGCATGTAGATATTCTGACGAAGGTGCTCACCGGGAGAAAATTTGAATACCATAGATATAGGATCGGGGTGAAGGATAATCCCTTTATTTTTGAGAGGGAGTGTTGAGATTCAACAAGATGATGATCCTAGTGAAAATTAAGCACCTACACTAGGTGGGGCCCACAGACTATTTTTAAGTGTATGTTTATTTTTAGAATGTTGATCATATTCTATTTATAGCAGGAGTCTATTTATAGATAGTTGAGTAAATTCTATTTATAGATGAGATTCTATTTTTAGATGCATGGGCCAGGTATATTTATATATCACATGTCAATTATTATTAGCCCTTAATAATATTTAGACAATAAATAATAATCTATTCTCTTGAAGCACTTGATTTCAGTTAATTGATGTGGAAAACCAGTTGACTGAAGGAATATCGAGTTCTAAGGTTGGTTTGTGGGACATGCAAGTGGACTAAGTTATAACTGAGTGATTCGAATTTGTAACAGAGTTGGATGAGTAGTTATGTGAGTTGTTATTTAGTTTAACTCAGTTAAGTGATTTAAAATCAGTTGTGCTAGTTGTAACTAAAGATACACTAGTGAGAGATCAGTGAATTAGTTATTTAATTAATTCACAAGCAGTGGTCTCACATGCAACTGAAGAAATACTATTGTTAACTACATGCATGTCAGATCCAATGGAGACCCAGTTGAGAGGTAGGTGAAAGGGTCATTTTGACTATCAGTTGTGACATTAGTGGGTGCTCAGTTGCAACCACACACACATTAGATATTCCAATGAGGATTGTGCATTCAAGGCAAGGCAAGATCAAATTCATTCAGGGATTGTGATCAGCATACATTGCGCAATGGAGGCAGGCTGTCAAGAGGCAGTGAATTGGCGCTTGTTTATGCCAATTTTTTTATGATAGTGTTAGATGATTATATATTGTACTGAGAGATCTTGGATTAGAGTTTTGTATGAGATTGTTTCATGATCCATGATATATGCAGAATATATGATAGTGAGATTTTTAGCTTTATGATTTCCCGGTAAAAACATTTGTGTTATGTGTGATTGATCTTTCTTCATGTGTTTGCAATTGGTGATTAAATTTCCACAAATATTTTAGTAGAAGGATTATGTATTTAGCAATGGCATATAATTTTTAGATCAGGAGAATCCAGGAAATACATAATTGTATTAAAATTTATACATTTATTACAACCTACTCTATTGACGGTTGGGGCCCCTAATTAGTTGAGAAAATATCCTCCAACAATCAATGTGGCTCGAGTCACAAGGTTTAATAGTATTTCTAGTAAAATATGGTGCCAAAAGGGGAGCCAAGTGGATCCCAACACCGAAGGCTCCATACGTTCAAGAGGGATTTTTTATATCTATATCCATTACTAGGGATGTTGCAATAAAGTATCCTTTTACACAAATACTAGTATCATTTTCAAATTTGATGGCCTCCAGCAAAGATTAGAAAATTTACCCCAGTGAATTTTGTGCACTTGGAAACTAGATATCCAAGAGGAAGCTTTTATCTACCCTTGTGCAAAAGGTTTTCTCATTGTGGATTTTGACTTAGTAGAGGATAGAGTACATATCCTTAACGTGATCCCTCGTTTCTTCGGAAACTCTAGTCTATGCATGCATACCTAGCCTCCATCTTTTGACTTAGTGTCATATTCTCTCTCCATGGCTCATGTTTGGGTCAGTCTTTCTAACCTTCCTCTTCAATTTTGGGATTATGATTTACTCATAGATATTAGAAATTTTATTGATAAATTTCATTTCAAAGTTGAAGACAAAAAATCTTCGCGTCACCAATATGCATACATATTTGTATACATGGACTTCAACAAATATTTTCTGGAAAAAATCAACCTGGTCAACAAAAATTATATATGGATAGAAAATTTGGACTATGAACAAGCTCCTTAGTATTTCAAATAATGTATTGAAACAATTCATGTAATTACTCACTACACTAGGTTCCATAAGATAAATGAACAAAAAATATGCATGGTGGGATATTGCAAAGGAAGAACATCATTTGATCACCAAGGCCACATCATAAAATAGCTAGGCTCCATAGCCCAAATAGTCAGTGCCATTGATTGAGGCATCTATTGAGGAATCCATGTATATCCCTCCTTATCTGTATGAATCCCCACTTCATTCCCTTTATTAGTGAGGACACCCAAAACCCCACTTGAATCAGTAAACAATATCTAACCCGCCCGTCATCCCCATGTGAGTTGGAATTATCAGAGAAAGGGAACAGAAGCAAAGTAGATGAAATCTTCACCTAAGAATCAATGTTAGGAAAACATTAAACAATGACACCTATATAGGGCCCAAATGATGAATGGATAAAATTAGTTATGAAGAAAAGTATCACTCCAAATCTATAGAAAATGATGACAAGAAGTCAATATTGAAAATTAATTTAGACAACTACTATTTTATACTATTCTATGTTCACATTTTGTGCACATTTACTCATGTAGTCCAAGCTAAGAAAGAACTTCCAAGAAAAAGGAAACGTTTGAAATTGAAAAAATTCCTAGTCTTTTAGATATGTCAATGTCTTCCACACCCATTAATCCTCAACATTGCTTATAACTACACCGTTGTACAACTTGTTTGTAACCCATTTTTTCAATGCATTTTTACTTGCTATGGTGAAAAAATTATGCTACATCGCAATATCAAACCTAATTTCAATGCTACATTTATCGCATATTTATTAACCACTAGAATAAAGTTTACATAATATAAAAGAGACATTTAATGAAAACTTGGAACTTATTGTTTGATTCTCAAACATAACCCTCAAATGATAGCTTTAAATGCTCTCAACAACTCCTTAATGTGACAATCAAATATGGCTCACCAATAAATCCAAAAAAATATGATATGATATGATTTACAATTAAGGGTCTCATTATTTATCTCTAAGTGGAGTTCCCTTTCATTAAAAATCGTGTATTTTTAAAAAACGCATTATTATACCTATCATAGGTAGTGTATAACGCATTAGGTTTTGCATTGACTTGTTATTAATATATTTTTGACCAAAAATTTTTGAAACTATGATATATTTTAACCTCATAAATTAAATTTTATTATTATTTAATAACTTTTTTTTTAAAATCTCTCATCTAATTGGCTTATTTTTCTCACATCTTATTTCGTCATGATGGATTTTGTTGTTGCGATGGTACTACACTCATGTGATAATCATACGACGGATGGTATTGTTGTTTAATGTTTTATCACTAATATATAATAACTAATGAATATTTTCCACTAGAAACAAATTCGTCACATTTATTACAACAAAGGTTACAATAGTACATGTTTAATAAGCAGGAATAAAGCTTTCACAGGTTGGATAATTCGATTATTACATGTGGTATTTCATCGAACACCTTTGGTTTTTACTTGTAGAGTGTTCAACTAAATTCTTGTGGTCATTACGTAAAAAATTGGATGCATCATGTTGTATCTCAAGAAACAATCCCTTAGCTGTGGTAAGGAATCAGTGCTTAAGACATTTTGTAAATGTATGTCAAAATTACAATATCAAGTGGTCTTTGTTTAACACCTATGCAATTTGATTACTTAATACGCTCAATAATATGATATAATGAAAGCCTTCACAATGCCATAAACTTCTCATATTTGAATGAAATGAATAGAATAACTATAAGGGAAACTCAAATGATATGTTGAGAGACAGAATCTATCACTTTTAAGTCTCGGAGGAAATTCATGGAGAGAGAGGAAATTCGAAATAATATGTTGTAAAAACATATTCTATTACTTTAAAGTTTCATCAGGAGTTTGTGAACAGAGAAGAGATGAAGTGAAGGAGCGAAAATTAAGGCTATTTAACTCTTACTCACGGATGTAATTAAGAGACCGACTACTACATTACTTCACTTCATTCAAAGAGGAATAAACACAGAGCGAAACTGGAAAAACATATCAACATAAACAGGTGTAGGAAATTTGATCTTCTTTGATTTGCTTCTCAGAAAATTCAGTCTCAAATTAATAGTCATCCAAAGGTCCAAAACTCGGAACCCCTTTTCTTTATTTCTATCTACTTAAATACATCAAAGTAGTTCATAACTATTGAACTTCTTGAAACTACTCGACTACCTAAAATGTTAAGATCACTTATGCATTCATGCCAAGAAAACAAATTAAAACTGGAAATATTGTTCGTTTTGTTGAATCTGATGTTGATCATGCATCCTCCCAATGTGTTGAAGTGTCCTTTCTGGTTATGATGCAGCAACTACATAGTTCTTTAACGGTGCCTCGTGCCCGACTTGACCCATCTATCGTGATTCTAACAGTTCCACTATACGTTCTTCTACCCGACTTTGCCTATGCCTCTATGCTTCAAACAATGTTATCCTATACCCTTCTCTTCATGCCTGCAGTGTTCCGCCTTCTCTCGCATTTTGGTATTTTACCAGCTTTACGTTATAATCTTATTTTCTTCCTCTGATGCGGTTTAACATAAGAAAATCCTTACCTCTGTATTTTAAAACCTTCAGATTTTTCCTTTGAAATTACATCACATCCGCTTGCACATCGCACTTCGCATTTCGTTGAATTTAAATTTTCCTTAGCACTTATCTGTTAAAACTTGCGATGTGCGTTAAGCGATCGGGTCCCACCCTGCATCGCACATCGCACTTCGGCGATTATAGCACTTACCTCTCACGGTTATCCTTTAACACTTGCGATTTACGATTTGCACTCAGGCCCCACCGCATCACACATTGCACTTTGGCGATTATAACACTTACCCTTTACACTTAAATTTTAAAACTTGCGAGGCGCAGTATGCAGGCCATGGCCATGTCATCTTCCACGTCACCCTGCCATGTCATCATAAATAAACTGCGATCTTTGGGGTCGGGCCACCTCATCTTCCACGTCATCTTCCATGTCACCACATATCGCACTTCGGCGAATTTAACATTTACCTCCACACTTATTCTTTAAAACTTACGATTTGCAATTTGTGATCGGGCCCCATCGCATCGCATATCGCACTTCAGCGATTTTAACATTTACCTCTCATGCCTATCCTTTGAAACTTGTGATTTGTGGTTTTCTATTTAATCTCCACTGTCCATCTCTCCACCTTCAATTCTGCACTTTGATCCTAACCATCTATTTTCCCCTTTGCGCCTCCTCTGAAATTCTTAAGTTTTTAAGGGAAATGCGCCATTTCTACGCCTTTGGGAAATTAGTTGGTTTGATCCATGGTGTGACCCTCCTGAGCTTATCCGGTGTTTTGCCACGCTAGTCCCTCTTAAGCTTGCGAATGAGCCCGACTCAACCATGTACGGTGTGCAATGTTCTGAACATGCCCATCGGTTGGCTCTTGAACTGTCCTGCACCTGAATGAGCCCGACTCGACCCACCTTCACATCTCATCACGTAATGTTAATGTACTAACATATAAATCAAAATTCGTCTACGACACACAAAATTTTACATTTTCTATCATATATTTATTTTTGGTGTTTTGAAAAATATTTCAAGGTTAAATGCAAATGAGCCACAACATCTGGCTCCACCTGGGGAAAGTGTTTTTTTCCATGGAAGCACTAAGAACCACAGATTAGTGCCTTATCCATTGGGAATGGAATCAAATATTGCTTGGTGACATATGAACAATGAGAAATATGGTATTTACAATGGTGGAATTCTGAATTTTAATACTGGAAATAATGCTTCAGACATTTCACAGGCAGCTGTACTGACTCTCCATCTAGATCTTCCAAAATGAATGTGTTATTTGACCTTGCCTCGGATATTTTGTATGGACCATACCAGAGAGGGTCAAATTTACTATGCTTCCCCTTTTCTTCTCATTGGTGTCCCATCTCAATACCAATTCCCCTGCTTGAAAGAGAACTTCTTTTTCTTTTCTTTCAAATATAGACTTCATCTTTTCCTGATAAGTAATCTAGTTATCCCTGAACTTGTTTCTGTTTTCACTTGATTCAATTATTTTGTTCAATCTTCTTACCAGGGCATTAGGTTCTTCCTAATCTTCTTGAAGGAAAGAAATCACTAGTTTGGCCAGCTAAGTAGGAAATAGTGCTTGAGTTACATAAACTAGTTCATAAGGAGACTTCCCAGTAGATCTCTTGGTAGTGATTCGAACTGCCCATAGGGAAAACTTAAACTTCATATCCCAATCCTTCTTATTCTCAGTGATTTTCTTCTTCAAGACTCTGATCAATGTCTTATTTGAGGAATTTTCCAATTTGTTCCCTTGGGGATGATACACTGTGGAATATGATAAAATTACATTATATGTTTGACATAAATTAATGAAACGAGCTAAGTTGAATACCTGAGCATTATCAGTCACAATTTTGACTAGACATCTAAATATGCTAAAAATGTTTTCCTCCATAAACTTCATCACTACTTAGTCATTCACCTTCTTAGTGGGTATTTCTTCAACCCATTTTTTAAAGTAATCAGTGGCAGTTAGAATCCACTTGAATTGTCCACTTGATGGTGGATTGATCTCTCCAATAAAATCCAATCCCCATTGCCTGAAAGGTTCTTCAATAAATACTAGGATGAGAGGTAATTGAGCAAGATTTTTATTTTCAGCAAACAACTGACACTTCTAAAAACTTCTGACCAGCCTATAAACATCGGCAAACAGGGTTGGCCAATAGAAGCCTGACTTGAGAATTTTATGAGCAGTGACCTTCCATCTATAATGACCTCCACACAGACTTTCATGATATTCTTTGGTGACTTCAATAGATTTTCCTTTGGTAAAACATAAAAACTAATCTAAAATTACTTGCTATTTAATGTTTTTCTAGTTTTATTTTAGATATAAACATTTGTAATATTCCTTTTCAGGAATTTCTGCAATATCTCCAATGAGGACGCTGTATAAGGAAAACCATGCAATAAAAACGCAGAACAGGACTTGGATCCTCTAATATATGTTGTATGTAGCTTAAATATGAAATGGCGTCATAAAAAAATCATTCTAGCTACACTAAAAAGATCTCCCTAGCTCATATATGCTCAAAAACACCCCAATCCCACAACTTCACAAAATAGAACTGTTGAAGACTGCAACAGTGTAATTTATGAAATCTACAGAAAAAGATGATTTCATATAGATCTAGATCTTTCATTAATCATGTAATCAGAAATGAGAGGTTTGACCTCTTTTACAAGCACATCAAAACACCCCGGCAAGGGTTTCTGGCAAAATAGCAACATAAAATGCAGCACTGTAGAAAATAATGTTGTACCCAGCAACTCTGTATTATAAAATACTGAATGTAATCTGAAATAGAAAAATAATACATAAATTGGCCCAAGGCCTTCCTTAATAGACCTCTCGGAGTGAAATAGACACCTCCTCCTTTGAAACAAGCACAAAATAGGAAGGTATGACCCAGCTGTTGCTGCTACTGTAGAAATGACGCAGTTATTTGTAGTCACTACATTTTATATGATGTAGAATGGTTCTCCTCAAGATAGATGATGAAAATTGAGCTCAGGATCTCCTCCTTAGATCTCCCAATGAGCTACACCAAAGGTGAAGATGGAATTCCTGCATGAGAATTCTTTGCACTAAAAAGTGCTGCAATTCCGGCTAAACAGCTGAAGCTTGCAATCAGTCAAAAGACCAAAAAAAAGATGAATATTGAATGCCCTCCCTTTCTGTTATCTCCTCCTTCTTATCTTGGTGAGCTTCCTCACCCCGAACCCCACTCATTGATGATGTGTCTTCCTTGAGAAGATTCCCCTTTCAAAACTGCGCTGCCCTAGCTAGTTTCCCTCATCTTGTAATAGTGATGTTGACTTGGTCAACTGGATCTAGCCCATTTATTTTCCCCTCTGTCACACCAAGGTGGCTTTATTTTTCCTCCTAATTCAATCCCTTTTCACACTGGGATATGTTTTATTGTCCTCCCTACTCTTTTATTTCAAAAATGGAGCAGTTATAATATTCCAAGTAGCAGTGGCTAATTGGGAATATTACAGTCCTCCCCGCTCAAAATTTTCTTGCCCACAAGCAATAGTAAATAAGGATGCTGCAATATTTTCTCTCCCTCTCAAGTGGCATCCTCATCTGGTAGATTCCTCCATCGAATTAGATATTCTTTGATGACTCTGTTTCTTAGCTGCCTCTCCCTTGTGTCTAAGATGGCTTCTGGCTGCAAAATTAGGTGGCCCTCATCATCAATAGGGGGGAGATCGATGTTGGAAACTACATTCCTCCCAGTGGCCTTCTTGAGGCAAGAAACATGGAAGATATTGTGGATCTTGCTCCCCTTAGGAAGCTCCAACTCATATGCTACTTTACCAATACATTTGACCACCCTGTATGGCCCATAGAAACAGGGTTTGAGCTTATCAGCTCCCTTCTCCTTAAGTGTGGACTGTTTGTAAGGCTAAAGATGCAAATAGACAAGATCCCACATCTCAAACTATCTTTCTATCCGACCCCGGTCTGCATACATATTCTTCTGGTTCTGGGCAGTAGCAATGTTTTCCTTGAGTGCCCTAAGTATGTCCTGGTTCTCCTGAATCCATTCCTTTTCCCTTGGAGCCTTACTTTCCCCAAACATCACATCAGTAAATGAGAGTGCCTCATACCTATATAAGGCTCGGAATGGAGTCATGCCAATAGAAATATGGTGAGTAGTGTTGTAACAATACTCTCCCAAGTGGAGCCAATGCAGCCAAGCTCTCTGCTGCCCTGCCACATAGTTCCTCAAGTAGCCTTCTAGCCACTTGCTCACTATCTCAGTCTGTCCATCGGTTTGGGGATGATAGCTAGTGCTTGGAGTCAAATCAGTCCCCACTAACCAGAAAATTTCCTGCCAAAAGCCACCCATGAAGCGGCTATCCCGATCACTCACTATGGTCCTTGGGAGACCATGGAGTCTAAATACATCTCTGAAGAAGAGCTCGACTACCTGTGAAGCAATATAATGTGAAAAAATGGAAAAGAAATGAGAGTACTTTGTTAGTCTATCAACAACAACAAAGATACAATCCTTACCCTATACTGTTGGTAAGCCAGTGATGAAGTCCATAGAGATACTTTCCCACTTCCCATCTGGAATAGGTAGTGGTTGCAATAACCCAGCAGGGTGGGTGTGTTCTCCTTTATTTTTCTGGAAAATGGTGCACTCTCTGACATGTCGAAGTACATCCTCCTTGAGACCCTTCCATGAGAAACTCTCCCTTATGGCCCTGTAAGTATTTGTGAAACCTTGATGCCCGGAAAGTGGGGAATCATGTGATGCCAATAAGATCTTCTCCTTGAGCTTGGATTTCTTAGCCAAGAAGATCCGGTCTCGGTAATATATGACCTCATCCATTACTTTAAACCTCTCATCCGATACCACCCCATCAAGTATCTCACATGCAAATTCATCTTTGGAATACTCAACTAAAATTTGAGCTTTCCAATCTGTGTCCATGCCCCTCAAAGACAGCGTTGTAGGCCTCCTGGATAGTGCATCATCTATTACATTACTCTTCCCCTTGACATACTCTATGTCAAAATCATAAGCTTGGATTTTTCTCACCCATTTCTGTTGTCTCTCCTGGAGTTGTTTCTGTTCAAGGAAGAATCTAAGATTGTTATGGTCAGTCTTCACCTTGAACTTATTCCCCACCAAGTATTTTCGGAATTTGGCTAATGCATGCATGATTGCCAACATTTCTTTATCATAGATGGGGTACAACCTCTCATGAGGGAGCAGCTTCCTACTCTCAAAGGCTATAGGATGCCCACCTTGCATCAAGGCTGCCCCAATACCTTCACCTGATGCATCACATTCTAGAACAAAAGGTTGAGAAAAGTCAGGCAAAACCAAAACAGGGAAACTACTCATTACCTCTTTGAGCTTATCAAAATCCCTATGCGCTGTAGGTGTCCAATGGAAAGCTCCTTTCTTTGTCAATTCTGTCAGTGGTGCTGCTAGTTGTGAAAACCCTTTCAAAAAATTCCGGTAATAAGTGCATATGCCCACAAACCCTCTGAGTTATGTAACATTTATGGGCTCAGGCCAATCTCTGATAACCTGGATCTTCTCCTCATGTACCCTCACTCCATCTACTCCTATGATGTGTCCCGAATACAAAATCTTTGTGAGGCCAAATTCACATTTGGAGAGCTTGGCATAAAATCGCTGCTCCTTGAGGATATGAAAAACTGTCTCAATATGTTGCAAGTGCTCCTCCCAAGTGCGGTTGTAGATAATAATATCATCAAAGAAGACCAACACAAACTTTCTCAAATGACCATGGAAGATGTGGTTCATGCAGGATTGGAAATTTTCTGGGGCATTGGTTAATCCAAAGGGCATCACCAGAAACTCAAAATGCCCATAGTGACATCTGAATGTTGTCTTAGGGATATCTTGCTCCCTCACCTTGATTTGATGATACCCGGATCTCAAATCAATCTTGGAGAAGTATTTAGATCCCCTCAACTCATCAATGAGTTCATTGATCCTGGTTATAGGGTACCTATTCTTCATGGTCTTCTTGTTCAAGGCCCTATAGTCAATGCACATCCTCAATGTGCCATCTTTCTTCTTTACTAAGACCACTAAAGAAGCAAAAGGACTAGTACTGGGCCGGATGTGTCCTAGAGCTAGTAGCTCTTGGATAGCCCTCTCAATCTCATCCCTATAAGCCTTGGGATTCCTATAAGGAGTGGTGATTACTGCTTGGATCCCTTGCTCCGACTCAATAGTGTGTTCAAACCCTCGATCAGGAGGTCTCCCTGGTGGGATATCTCCAAATACTATAGAATATCGGTCCAAGATAAATTGAACATCTAGATGCACTAGTGAATCCTTGCCCTTCACCTCTGATATATGCAGCTCTACTTCCCATTCAACATCCCCTCTGCGCAGATCTTCCTCCATCTTGTGTGCTGAAACAACCTAAGGGGGGTATGTGTTTATACCCTTGATATTTTTTTGCTAGCCATCCTTCCCTCCTATCCATTCCATCTCCAAAGTTCTCCAATTAGTGGTAACTCTCCCAAGAGTGATTAACCACTAGACTCCCAATATGAAATTAGTGTCTGGAATGTCTACCACAAAGAAGTGTTTTGTCAATGTGTAGGTCCCCATGGTAATGGTTAGTGCCGAAACATACTTGGCACATTGCAGGGTCATAACTCCTAGGACCAAAACTGAGAATCCCTCAAACTCCTCCATGTGAATTCCTCTCCTTTGTACCAGTTGTGCATCAATAAAATTATGATTGGCTCCACTATCTATCAACATAGAGACTCTCTACCCCATGATAGTACCTCTCACCCTCAAGGTTAGATACTTTGCGACTCCTCTTAACGCTGCAATAGCTCCCCCTCTTGGAGCAAAGTCTTCCATGGATTTTACAGTGCTAGCATCCTTCTTGGAGAAGGTCTTGACATGATGTGTCCTTCCTACAACACATTCTCCCTCCAAATCCCGAACATGGATTGTCTTCCTTGGTCTTGAGTAAGTCTCCTGCTGCAAAAAGGTTTTTTCCCAGGGCAATATGTGTTGTAGATCTCTAGCTTTCTCCACAGCTTTAAGGAGTGTGGTTGGTTTAGTGGATTTGACCAACCCTTGCAATGGTTCATCCATCCCATTAATAAACATGCATACCTTCCTGCTCATAGTGAGGTTGGATACCATCACTAAAAGCTGCAAATACTCAGCAATATAATCCTCAATATCTCCCTCTTGTTTGAGCTTGGTTAACTTGGCAAAGTGGGCTTCCGGATCTCTTGGATCAAACCTCTCCACTAGCTTATTGGTGAAAGATTAGTATGAAGTGATATGATGATGCCCAAGTGTGGTTAGTCCATGAAACCACCATTCTTGAGCTTCCCCTTCTAGGTGCAGCGCAACTATCTTGATGGCTTCTATCTCAGAAACCTTGTTGAGCTGGAAGTATGTGTCCAGCTTCTCCACCCAAGCCTTGGTTGTGAAATAATAAAATGTGAGAAGTGGGAAATAATAATCCTACCATACTGCGCTATAGGGATGATCCCTGCATCAATTTCTCCTCCTTTTGATGAGGATTAATCCTCCTCCCATCCTTGATCCTGAAAAACTCCTGAAAGCTCAAGTGCTCCTTGAACCCTTGAGATTGGAGTTCATATTCTTCAAAATATTCTCCTAGGGTTCCCTCCTTATCTCCCCCAATTATAAATGAAGGCATGGTAGAGCATTTTGATGCATCTGAATTCCCCATGCCATTTTAAGTGCTGGTGCTTGCCTCATGGAAAAACCCTATAGAATCCCCTTCATGTCTCATCTCCTTGAGGTCCCTTGCAATGTTCTGCAGGGTTTGAAGTATGATATTTGAAATATCTTCCTCCTCCATGCTAAAGATAAATTTCCCCCACAAGCTGAGCCAAGAGCAGAGCTCTGATACCACTGTAATATTCCTTTTCAAGAATTTCTGCAATATCTCCAATGAGGACGTTGTATAAGGAAAACCATGCAATAAAAACATAGAAAATGACTTGGATCCTCTAATATATGTTGTATGTAGCTTAAATATGAAATGGCATCAGAAACAAATCATTCTAGCTACACTAAACAGATCTCCCTAGCTCATATATGCTCAAAAACACCCCAATCCCACAAGTTCACAAAATAGAACTGTTGAAGACTGCAAAAGCGTAATATTTATTATGAAATCTACAGAAAAATAAGATTTCATACAAATATAGATCTTTCATTAATCATGGAATCAGAAATGAGATTTTTGACCTCTTTTACAAGCACATCGGAACACCCCGACAAGGATTTCCAACAAAATAGCAACATAAAATGCAGCACTGCAGAAAATAACGTTGTACCCAGCAACTATGTATTATAAAATACTAAATTTAATCTTAAATAGACAAATAATACATAAATTTTCCCAAGGCCTTCCTCAATAGACCTTCCAGAGTGAAATAGACACCTCCTCCTCTGAAACAAGCACAAAATAGGAAGGTATGACCCAGCTGCTGCTGCTACTGCAGAAATGACACAGTTATTGGGAGTGACTACGTTGTATATGATGTAGAATGGTTCTCCTCAAGATGGATTATGAAAATTGATCTCAGTACCTCCTCCTTAGATCTCCCAATCAGCTACACCAAAGGTGAAGATGGAATTCCCGCATGAGAATTCTTTTCACTAAATAGTGCTGCAACTTCGGCTAAACAGTTGAAGCTTGCAATCAGTCAAAAGACCAAAACAAAGATGAATACTGAATGCCCTCCCTTGCTGCTATCTTCTCCTTCTTATCTTGGTGAGCTTCCTCACCCCGGACCCCACTCATTGATGATGTGTCTTCCTTGAGAAGATTCCCCTTTCAAAATTGCGCTGCCCTAGCTAGTTTCCCTCCTCTTGTAACAGCATTGTTGACTTGGTCAACTAGATCTATCTCATTTATTTGTCCCTCTGTCACACCAAGGTGGCTTTATTTGTCCTCCTAATTCAATCCCTTTTCATACTGGGATATGTTTTATTGTCCTCCCTACTCTTTTATTTCAAAAATGGAGCAGTTATAATATTCCAAGTAGCAATGGCTAATTGGGAATATTACAACATTTATTTTCATTTTTTTACTTATCCTTCATGAGTTTTTTTAAGAGCATGTGATTGGAAAACAATGTACTTAGTGAAATTATGAGTTTCTCATAAGCTTAAAAAACATAATTTTAAATGATATAATAGAATCAATAGTAAACACAGCAAGCACATATAACAGAGCTTAACACAGAGAATTTTGATCAAGGAGTTCACCCCTCCTGGGCTACATCTCCTTGGTCCAGCTTCATAGTGTGACATTTTTATTAGATCAAAGTGTGCTCAAATTGTTGTTACAAGCTTCAGAACCTCTTGGAAATTATTCTAATGAGTTTATAGCATCATAATCTCCCAAAAATGACTATTTGTTTGTTGTATTTTGACTTTGTATGCTCTGGAAATGACCCCAACACCTGTTGACCCTGCCCTACAAAGATCTTCAAATGTACTAAAACACATGTAGATCACCTTTTCTGCCTCCGAAACCTGCTCCATTGAGTTCCTAGCATGAAAATTATCTAGGAATGACTTTTACTGAGCTCGGTTTGGTCGAAAATTGAGTGAGTTATGACCATAACTGTTTTTTCCCCAATTTCTCCTCCAAAACTGGAGAAATTGCCCGTTAAATTTTTTAAATTGGTAATCCTGCCAAAATTAGCGTTGCCTCCAAATTTTCTGCCAACATAACCTCCATCTTAATTAGCGTTAAGCGCATTTAAGGCGGATAAGCATGTTTAGTGATAAGTGTTCTTTAATGTGATTAATGACATATTAACGTGGGTTAACCACGTTTTAAGTTTAATTAATTGTGTTTAAAGAAATTCCGTCGGAATATATTTGGCGCCCGGTTCTGTGTTTTTGGTCACATGGGGAGGGTTCTGACCCAAGGGTTTGGCCCCCTCCGACCCTTAACTGTCGGGCATATATAATTTAAATTCGCGCGGAGAGCAATAGGTGTAAGAAACACCTGGCAGCGGAGACGGTTAGATGTGCAGTTTTCCAGTGGAAGGTCAGGAGTTTGACCCCTGCTTTGCCTCATAATTTTTACTTCGATAAATTTAAGACTCCTCTGCTATACTTATCAACACTTTCAGGTTTGGAACCTCTCCCATTTTAGTTGGATAACCTTCCATATTTGGTTAGATCTGTCGTGAAGGTGGTTTGAACTATATGATATATGTGTGTGTGTGTGTGTGTGTGTGTGTGTGTGTGTGTGTGTGTGTATTACATATATATATTATATGTATTGAAATGATTTCAATCATATTCCAATGTTTCAAACCTGGATAAAACAAAAATTCAACCTTCCAACCTGCCTGCCATGGGGGGTATGTGGCATGCCATGTGGCCCTTCCCCATTGGCCACCATTTATAATAAAATGCCAACTTAAAAATATTCACTTAGACTTAGGAATAAAAAACTTTCACTTCCTTGTCATCATCGGTGAATCAGGTGGTACCACTTGGCAGAGTGTCATTGGTTGTTTCTGGAGGATGCTCCTGCAACTGCTGACTGTACTTTCCACATCAACATTGTACCTGTTCTGCTCATTTCTTTGCTTGTTTTGGAAAATGAACGGCAGACGATAATTCAGCCATACGAACTCGAATTTTGATGAAATGAATTGTGCCAGAATCTTGGTGACAAACTCTATCTAGTCGTTCAGGTTTGAATCAATTTCGAGCACTTTCAATTTTTAGCTAAAACTTGAGCTTTAGATCATTCATTCCCACTAGAAGCCTTTTGGACCCCAAAATATATTATCAATTGTTCAACAAGTGAGGCTACATCTCCCTCACTTTTCCAATCTCCAACCATTTTTCCTTTGAAGGATTTTTACCTTTGATTCCAACTCTAAAGTATTCAACATCCCCTCTTCTTGAAGTTCTGATTTTTCTGTCAAGTATGAGAGCTTGCTGAATTTCATCAAGATATTCTGGAGAGAAATCATCTATTGATGGTAGTTTAACTTTCTCTCCTTTATCATCAATCAAAGGAGGCTCAAACAATCTCAAATTCTCAACATTAATGACAGAATAAATTTGCATATAAGGAGGAAAATCTAGCTTGAATGCATTTGTACCAATCTCTTCCAAGATTTTAAATGGACCACAACAGATTGGTTTGAGATTTTTACCTTATTTTTTCAATATTTCTTTGCGTATGTACAACCAAACTTCATCTCCAACTTGAAATTTGTGATCAATCTGATGTTTGTCATGCCTTTCCTTGTAGTTTCTTTGACTCTTCTCAAGTTGCTCTTGCACTGTGTGATGTACCAACTGAATTTGCTCAATGGAATTTCTTGCTTTATCTATGTCATTGTGTCCATCTATAGCAACATTTTTCTCAAAGATAAAGTCCAATGGTGATCTTGGCAAGTAACCAAAACATGACTCAAATAGCAATGTATTTGTGGAAGAAGGTTTTGCCCGATTGTATGCATCATGTATGTAGTGTAAATGTTCATCCCACAGCTTGGGATGCTTGCTGCAATAGCCTCTTAGAAGATGAATAATAGTCCTATTTAACATCTCTGTTTGACCATCTGTTTGGGATGAAATGTTGTACTCTTCTTCAACTTGTATCCATCATGTCCCATAATTTTGACCAAAAATTCCCAGCAAATCGAGAATCTTGATCACTTAAAATAGAAGTATGAAGACCAAAATGGGTCCATACAATTTGAAAGAAAATATTAGCGGTTTGTTTAGCTCTAATATTTTTCTTACATGCCATCAAAATGCACATTTTTCTGAACATATCTACCACAACATACAAATAATCATGACCTTTCATTGACATAGGAAGGCCTCCTACAAAATCCATTGAGATGCTCTCCCAAGGATGAGAAGGAACTAGAAGTGGTGTGTACAAACCAAGCTTCCTATTTCTAGGCTTACTTGTTGCACATAAAGAACATCCTCTAATAAAAAAAGGAACACTTTCATTCATGTGTGGCCAATAACAATACCTTTGCAGATGCGCTACTGTCTTGCCTACACCAAAATGTCCTGCAATCAATGATGTGAGCCTCCCTTATGATATTGTTTCTTTCTCCCTATGGTATACATAACTTGCCCAAGTGATACAACAAACTATTATGCACATGATAATCTAACACTTCACTTTGGTTTCCCTTACTCAATTTCTCATATACATATTGAAAATCACTATCATTCACATACTATTCAATGTAACTTTCATGCATAATAGAATTGTGCTTGAGAATAATATCTGAATTTACAATAGGCCTAGAGAGCATTTCAGCTACCTTATTGTAGATTCCTTTCTTGTTCCTAATAACCAAGTGAAATTGTTGTAGAAAACCCATCCACCTGAAATGTCTTGATTGCTGCAATTTGGAATGTGATTGTAAGTACTGCAATGGCTAATGGTCAGTATGGATAATGGTCTCTTTTCCCATCAAGTAATGCTTCCATTTATTTAAACTTTGTACCAATGCATATAACTCTTTATCATATGTAGGATATTTAGTCACAGCTCCATTAAAAGTATCAGAATGAAATGGGATAGGCTTACCATGCTGCATGAGCACTGCTCCCAGAGCATAATCACTTGCATTTGTTTGGATCTCAAATGGTTGTCTTAGATCTAGAATTGCTAGTACCGGTTCCGAACTTATATTTTATTTTAAAGCATCAAATTCTTTCTGCTACAAATCTCCCCAATGGAAGACTTTCTTTATGCTTGTCAATGCATGTAACGGTGCTGCAATGGAAGAAAAATTAGCAATAAATTTCCTCCAATATTGTGCTACCCCTAAAAAGCTTCTTACCTCGGTAACTGTATTGGGCTTGGGCCAATTCAAAATTACCTCAACTTTGGAAGGATAAATCTTCAATTCACCTCCTCCAACTATGTGTCCCAAATATACCAATGAAGTCTTACCAAACTCGCACTTTGACATTGTTAAGTCCCTATATTAATAGTGCAGTCCCTTATTATGTTAGTGTATCCCCCCTTATTGTTATTTTTGTACCCCTATAACCCCCATATTGTTATTGTTGTGCCCTTACATTATTATTGTTAGGTCGGCTAGGTTACATTGTGGCCCCACTAGGATTACATTGTGACCCCATGGACTCCTATATATAGAAAGGAGGTTTTGTCATTTGTATCATCCAAGAATTGTTCATTCATGTAATGTATTGGAGGTTTCCCCCTTGAATTTTCTTATTTCTAAGGCGTTGATATCTCTTTTCTTCTATTTCTGGAGCTGGTTTCACAACATTTGGTATCAGATCTTTGAGATTTTAGGGTTTCGCTGCTCCAAACAGGTCAATGTGGCATTTTCGCTATAAATTTTTTTCTACGAAGGTTCAGAATCTGAAATTTTTAAAGTGAGAAGAAAAAATCCTGAGGAACATCGTCACAAAATTCAGATCTTGGTTCGCAATATTTTAGGAGATATGATCTGTGCAAGTTAGGTCATTTTGCAAGCTCCTGAATTTGAATTAAAAATGTCATCACGGATTTTTTGCTATAACGTTTTTTCTATGAAGGATCAAAAGCTGAAATTTTTAGAGAGCGAAGCTAAAATGGTGAGGAACATCATCAAAAAATTTCAGAGCTTAGTTCACAATATTTTCGGAGATATTATCTGTGGAAGTTAGGTATTTTTTAGGCTCTCGAATTTCATCTCAAAGAGGTGATCGTGGGAAAATCTTCATAACTCTCTCTCTGGGAATCGGATTGGAATTATGTAAAAATTGACTGAAAGTACACAGACTTTAGTTTCCTTTCTATAAATTTCAGAATCAAAGGAGAAAATAGTGACACGTGGCAAGTCGTACAAGTTCGTTGTACTGAACTAGTCCATAATTAGGTCATTGTGGGAGATTGGACATAACTTTGCCTTGAAGAATCCAAATCAAGTCAGAACTGTGGCATTTAAAAGAAGCTTCAGAGGACTACTACAGGGCCTAATTTTAGTTATTGAGAATCTGAAAGTATAGAGATAAGTCAATTTCAATATAGAGCTCCTCAAAAGCAAGTAAAAGGTGTGTATTTGGTTTTTAAAATTGCATAACATTTGTTTGAAAAATAAGCTTGAAGTGATTCGAAGGGCATATTTTAGAATTTTTATCAGTATCTGGTTCTATAATGCCTCCAAAAAATAATTCCATACCCATTAAGCCTTCAAAAAGCTATACTATGACGCATGAAGAGGAATAATTGCAGTATGAGATATCAAAATTATGGTACCAAGTGAAACAAATTTTGATCTTACGAAGAGAAACCGAAGATGACATAGATGGTTTAAAAGAAGAAATGGAGGCTAATTTGGATGGTTTGAAGGATCAAATAATAGCTAATATGGATGATAAATTAGTGAAAGATCACATCGATCATCAACAACAAGTTCTCCAAATCTCAAAGGATAACCTAACTTTGGTGCAGAATCTAATGAAACAACAGGAAGATCAACATCACATCGAAAGAAATTCTGAAGCAGTCATAGAAACAAGAACTCGACAAGTATGATCAATTTCAGAGTATCTCAGCAAGTGGAAGAACTTTCCTGTAGAATATTCCACATGGGAGGATGAGAATTTTATACAGAAGCATCAAGAAATAATCAAGCGTTGAGGACAACACTTGTTTGAAGGAGAGGGGCATGTTAAGTCCCTATATTAATAGTGTAGTCCCTTATTATGTTAGTATAGCCCCACTTATTGTTATTGTTGTACCCCTGTAACCCCCATATTGTTATTATTGTGCCCTTACATTATTATTGTTAGGTCGGCTAGGATTACATTGTGACCCCATGGACTCCTATATATAGAAAGGAGGTTTTTTCATTTGTATCATCCAAGCTTCTTACCTCAGTAACTGTATTGGACTTGGGCCAATTCAAAATTACCTCAACTTTGGAAGGATAAATCTTCAATTCACCTCCTCCAACTATGTGTCCCAAATATACCAATGAAGTCTTACCAAACTCGCACTTTGACATCTTAAGAAATAATTTCTCTTTTCTCAAAACATCAAGTACCTTGTTCACATGCATGAAATGTTCTTCTCTTGATTTTCTGAATATGAGTATGTTATATAAGTAAACAATGAAAAAGTCATCTAGAAATGGTCTAATTACATCATTCATCACTCTCATAAAAGTAGTTGGTGCATTTGTTAAGCCAAATGGCATAACTAACCACTCATACAATCCTTGTCTAGTCTTGAAAGCAGTTTTCCAAATGTCTTCTTCATCTATCCTAACTTGATGATAACAACTTCTCAAATATATCTTAGTGAAATACTTTTCATGCTTTAATTGATCAATCAAATCATCAATGTTTGGAAGTGGGTAGCGATTTTTTACTGTGATTTTGTTCAGTGCACAGAAATCGATACACATGCACCAAGTCTCGTCCTTATTTGGAACCAAAACTATTGGATAACCACATGGCGAATTAGATAGGTGTATGATACATTTTTTCAGCAACTCTTGGATGTGATTCTTGATTTCCAAACTTTCCATGATTGACATGTGATACATACCAATATTTGGAAGTGGAACATCATGTTGCAGCTGAATCTCATGCTGATTTCCCCTCTTTGGTGGCAACCCCTTTGGTTCTTGAAACATCTCGCCATGCTGAATTACCACATCAAACAAATCAGATTTCAATTTGTCATCACATCCTTCAAAAGATTCATAATTAACATCTTCTTTTTTCTTGACCATAAGAAGCACAAAATTTTTACTTGCATTTACTAGCCTTTTCATTTTCCCTGCATTAACTAAAGAGATATTTAGTTTCTTGCAATGAGCTCTCACAATATACTCCACTCCATCTTTGATCAAACGATATTTTTTCTCATGACGGTAAAATACCACTTTGCTGTCATACAAATATGGAGTACCCAAGATAATCCCTGAAATATCAAGTGGTACAACATCTAACTTAACTTCATCAACAAAGTTTGCAGTAATAGAAAATCTGAAAATACATTTCCTTGTCACCTATAAATTTGCATTTTTAACTATCCAACCCAAAGGGTATGGCTTATGATGAGGTACAATTTTAAGGTTCAGTTTTTTAACTAATTCTTCTGAAATCAAGTTTTCTTGTGACCCTATATCAAATAAGGCATCAATATTTATATGATTAGAAATTACTCTAACATGGAATCATTCTATCCTTCTATCCTCATTTGAAGTGTTATTGTGACTGTTTTAAGTACTAGAACTTGCAATTGCTTCCTTTCCTTTGTTAACCATGGCAACTATCTTGGTTTCATATCCTGAATCAGATCCAAGATCTTTTTGTGTCGTGGCAGTCGTCTTTTGTTTCCCTTTGTTATTTGGTTTCTTTAGTCTTAGTTCGGGATGTAGTTTCCAACAGTGAGCTTCATCATTCCCCTCTTTGGAACAATGTTTTCATGTTATTTTCTCCCCTTCTTGCTTCACACTTGCAATCTTCTTTCCCTTCCATTTTCCTCCTTTCTCTTTTCCCTTACCCTTGAATGGCTTCTTCTTACTACCCTCTTCCGAAATGTTTTTACCCCTTGCTTCAAGATGTGTGGCTTGCACACATACTTCATCTAAGTTATTTATTTTAAACATGAGAATAGTGTGTTTTAAGTAGGAATGTATACCTCCTATATACTTCAAGAGTGTGTCTTGTGAATTTAAGTCTACTCCAATTAATAAATCCCTTTTCCTAAACTCTTGTGTATACTCTTGGACACTTTGACCTTCTAGTTGTCTAAAGTTTTTCCAACTCATTATTGCTTTCTGCATATAGGCTAATGGATGGAATTTTATTTTAATGGAAGAAATGAATTCGACCCAAGTAATGGAAATCTTACCATGGATGCGCATTTCCTCTTGTGTCTTTTCCTCCCACCAAACTAATGTTGATCCTTCTAGCCTTAATGAAGCCAATTGGATTTTAATATCTTGTTCTTGCAAATTTTGAATTCTACAGTAAACTTCTAATTGACGAATCCAATTATCTAGTTTTTCAACATTAACTTCTCCATTATATGTAGGAAGTTCAAATTTGATGTCCAACTTGAGTAACATAGTATTACCTTTTGGGATCTTGGAATGAGTATGGGTATCAGTCTTTGTAGTCGATTTGGAAAATGAAGATGTGGATGAGGATGATGATGATGATGGTGGTGGTGGAGAAGGGGGTGGTTTTCCACCACTGGCTTTTGAGCTCCTCTCTTCCTCCTTTTTACTGTTTGAAGATTCTTCTTTACGAGGGTGTTTTGAACCTTCTCAAACTTCCTTTTCCATAAAATATTCATACATAATTTTCACCATCCTTTTCATTTCTTTGAACTCCTTCTTGACATCCTCTTCCTCGGAATTTTCATGAGCTCCTTCATGGCCTGACATTTTCGCTGTTGATTCAAGCTCTATCTCTGCAGCTTGTATCTCTTCAACCACTTCAGCCTCTTGTGCAATTAATTCCTCTTGTGCTTCAAGTGTTGCCTTGAGTGGTCGTTTGAGTAAGGATGTTGCTATCTCATCCTTCTTCCTTCTTGTCCTAACTTCTAGACTAGCTATCAGTAGCTTCCCTTATCCTCTCTGCAATCTCAATCTTGTAAGCATCAGTAATTTTTCACTATTAAAAACTCTTCAAGTAAAACAAGAAAGAAAACTTGGCTCTGATACCAACTTAATCTGAAATTACTTGCAAGTTAATGTTGTGCTATTTTCATTTCAGATATAAACATTTATTTGCATTTTTTTACTTATCCTTCATGAGTTTTTTAAGAGCATGTGATTAGAAAACAGTGTACTTAGTGAAATTATGATTTTGTCATAAGCTTAAAAAATATAATTATAAATGATAGAACAGAATCAATAGTAAACATAGAAATCACATATAACAAAGCCTAACACAGAGAATTTTGATAAAGGAGTTCACCCCTCTTGGGCTACATCTCCTTGATCCAAATTCATAGTGTGACCTTTGTATTAGCTTCAAGTGTTCTCAAATTTTTGTTAAAAGCTTCATATCCTCTTGGAATCTATTTCAATGAGTTTATAACATCATAATCTCCCAAAATTGACTATTTTTTTGTTGTATTTTGACTCTGGATGCCCTGGCAATGACCCCAACACATGTTGGCCCTAGCCTTCAAAAATATTCAAATGTACTAAAACACCTATAGATCACATTTTCTGCCTCTGTAACCTACTCCATTAAGTTCCTAGCATGAAAATTAGTCGGGAATGACTTTTACTAAGCTCATTTTGGTCAAAAATTGAGTGAGATATGACCAAAATTGTTTTTGCCCCAATTTCTCCTCCAAAACTGGAGAAACTGCCAGTTAAATTTCTAAAATTGGCAATCCCGCCAAAATTAGCGTTGCCTCTAAATTTTCCGCCAACATAACCTCCAGCTTAATTAGTGCTAAGTGCGTTTAGGGCAGATAAGCATGTTTACTGATAAGCGTTGTTTAATGTGATTAATGATGGATTAATGTGGGTTAACCACGTTTTAAGTTTAATTAACTGTGTTTAAATAAATTCCGCCGAAATGTATTTAACCAGTTCTGTGTTTGCGGCCACATGGGGAGGGGGTTGGCCCCTTCCAACCCCCAACTGTTGGGCATATATCATTTAAATTCACGCGGAGAGAAATAGGTGTAAGAAACACCTGATAGTGGAGATAGTTAGGCGTGCAATTTTTCGGCGAAAGGTCAGGAGTTCGACCCCCCCTTCACCTCATCATTTTTACTCCGCTAAATTTAAGACTCCTCCGCTATACTTATCAACACTGCTAGGTTTGGAACCTCTGCCATTTTAGTTAGATAACCTTCCAGATTTGGTTATATTTGTCATGAAGGTGGTTTGAACTATATATATATATGTATTGAAATGATTTCAATAGTATTCCAATGTTACAAACCTTGATAAAACAACAATTCAACCTTCCAACCTGCCTTTCAGGGGGGGGTACGTGGCATGCCACGTGGCCCTTCTCCATTGGCCACCATCTATAATAAAATGCCAACTTAAAAAAATTCACTTAGACTTAGGAATAAAAAAATTCACTTCCTAGTAATCATCGGTGAATCAGGTGGTGCCACTTGGCACAGTGTCATTGGTTGTTTCTAGAGGATGTTCCTACAACTGTTGACTATACCTGCCACATCAACATTGTACTTGTTCTTCTCATTTTTTGCCTGTTTTGTAAAACAAACATCACACGATAACTTAACCATACGAACTCAGATTTTGATGAAACAAGTTGCACCAGAATCTTGGTGACAAACTCTATTCTGTCGTTCAGGTTTGAAGAAATTTCGAGCACTTTCAATTTTGAGCTAAAACTTGAGCTTTAGATCAACTTCAAAATACTAGCAGGATCCTTCCAGTATAGCTTTGCTTCTACTATAACATATGGCTGAGACTTTAGCTTGAGAGTTCTGTATTTTGTTCTATTTAGTGAAGTTGGACAGGAAAAGAAACACAAGTAATGCACAATATCTTTATACCAATCAGAGCACAAAAATTTGTATTGAATACATGTTTTGGACTTTCTTTGACCTTATTCATTAACAGCTCCATCCATTGGTGCCAAAAAATTGATCCCCAAGGCTTGAAAATTTGTCGTTGTCAACAACTTTGCTAACCCCTGTCCCTTGACCAACTTGGTGGGTTTGATATCCAAATCATACTCTTGGCTTTTTGCTATCCACTTCCCCCTTTTTCCTTCAACATCACTTTGGACCAACATGTATTTCACATCAGAATTAGGAACATAAGCAGTTATTTCAGACTGTAACACATAAGTCTTGAAGGCTTTCAGTGCTTTGACCAAAGCATATACTTGTTTCTCCAAAATATTTTATTTGAGCTCTGCATCTCTTAGAACTTTACTAAAAAATGCAACTTACTTCTCCTTACTATCTTCATTTTTCTCCAACAACACAGCAGCAATAGTAGTGGGGGATGAAAATGAGAATACCTGAAAGGCTTTTTGATAGTCTAGACTAATCAGAACTAGACCTTCCTATAGTGCTTCCTTTATTCTAGCAAATGCATCTCTTGCTTCCTTATCCCATTTCACTTCTTCATTTTTCTTCAACATATATGTTATACTTATCACGATATTAGCAATATTGGGCACAAATATCCTCAGAAATTTTATTTTTCCTAGGAATCTCTGGATATATTTCTTGCTTCTGGGTAAAGGAATCATTTGAATGGCTTCCACCCTTGCTAGGTCAATATTTACTCCTTGTTTAGAAACTATGTGACCTAATAGTTTACCTTCTTCTAAGGCAAATAAATATTTCTTGGGATTTAATGACAGACCAAACTTTCTGCACTTTTGAAAAAAAAATTGCAAATGCTCCAAGTGTTCATCATTTGACCATGAGAAAAAAGTTACATCATCTAGATATATAACTACAAACCTGTCACCAACGAAGGCTATGTCCATGACCCTCTAAAATGTTTCACCTACGTTCATAAGGCCAAATGGAATCCTTGCATACATGAAGGTGCCCCAGGGCGTCGTGAAAGCATTCTTCTTCTGATCTTATTTTTCTAATGCTACCTGATTATACCCAGAAAATCCATCAACCATAGACAACTTGTGAGTTCTTGTCACCTTTTGTAAGACATAATCCATTTCTTGCAAAGGATAGTTATCTTTTAGAGATGCTCGGTTCAAGTTCCTGAAGTCTACACACAATCTTATCTCTCCATTCTTCTTTCTTACAGGGACCAGATTAGAAACCCAGTCTGAATATCTGAGAGGGACTATAATTTTCGCCTGCAATAATTTCTTCACTTCTTTTTCGATTGGAGCTAACAACAATGAATTGATCTGACTAAAATTATGTTTGTGTGTTTTGATTCCTTCCTTCAATGGAATCTTACGCTGAATTATGCTTTTGACATATGTTTTCAAGTCTTCATATGACCAGGAAAACACATCCATATATTTATTAAGAAGATTGATGTATCTCTCTTTATAGTTTTTGGGAACACCTTTGAACAATTTCACTATTTTGGGTACAATTTCACTATTTTGGGTTTCTGCTGAGTTCCCAAATTACAATCTTCCATCTCTTCTTCTTGATGTTTTTTCTTTGAATCAACAACAACATCATTAGAATCGAATAATATTTCAAGGGGAACTAACCCTTTAGGAAGCACATTATATTTCAATTGGATAATCTTATGTTCACCTATTGACTTCTTAAGGTTTCTTATTTCTGCTTTCTACTCTATTTGTTCTTCCTCTTGTTCTATCTCAACATATTCAAAGTTTCCAATCATTGTCAGGAATTTATTTATCTATTCATCATCATCAAGCACCTGCCAATCTTTCACATTATCAGGGATAGAAGTTCTATGTCTAATTTCAATTTCATACCTTCGCCTTGGATTTATTGGAGGTTTGAAGGTGCTCGCTGAAACTGCTAAAGAATATGCCAATATATTCTCCTCCCTCAGAATAAAATGAAGATTGAAGGCTTCAAAATAGTTTTCAATCAGATCCTAAACTTCATTCCTATATGATCTTAACCTCAGATGCTTGGTTTGACAATGATTTTTAATCTGCGTTATTATCAATTCAAAGTCACCGAAAATTGAAATACATTGAACTCCCATCTGTTTAGCAACTTGAAGGCTTGAGATTAAGGCCTTGTACTCAGCCACATTGTTTTTTGAATCAAGTTCTAGTTTAAAAGAGAAAGGCATGAGGTTACCTTCTGGTGATATCAGCAAGAATCTAGCACCTGCGCCTTCCTTAGAGTAGGCACCATCAAAGTATCATTTCCAAATCTTCCTTGAATGCAAATCATTATTTACAACTGCTTAAGAGAGTTTCTTCCCTGTGTCTTCAGCAAATTCTGCATCTTCATGCAACATGAAACAAGAAACTTCTTCTGTTTCTTGAATATAGATGGGGGAATTTCCAGCATATTTCTTAGAGGTGGTCTTCACAAACCTTGTTTCCCTGTACAATCTCCTTTCTTACCCATTAAAAAACGGAATGTTAGCATAAGTGAAATATAATTTTAGAACACCTCTCAACTTTTCTCCCCAAGATCTTGACAGGAGCATTCCAAACCTGGCTGGGATGTTAGAAACCACTACATCCATGACTATACTCTTTGTTGGGATTGCTAGGATTTGTGCCAACGAAACTGCTACATATTTAATTAACCCAACACAATTCACCCTTATGGAATCAAATGAATACAGATCCCTATAAGGTTTGGTAATATGCAAGCTAATTTCCTTCATAACATATAATGGCATGAGATTATGGGGCACTCTTGAGTCTAGCATGCAATTATGTAGAGTAAAATCATGAAGCAACAGAAAAATATAGAAAGGTGGAACAGAAGGATCTACTTCTTCTACATGAGGACCAAAGGTGACCACTGTTTTTTCTTCTTGTAAGTTCACCGTGTCACTTATATCTTCCACCTGTGTGGGATTAATAAATTCTGAAATTTTTTTCTTGTAAGCTAGTATTTTAGCTAATTCTAGAAGAGGTACCTGAATTTTAACCTTCTCCAACACTTTTGCCAAACTAAAAACATGAGTTTTCTTAACATTCTTTTCGAATTATTCTTCACTCTTTCTATAATTTTCCACTTGTTCGGGTACAGGAACAACTCTCTCCAAAATATTAGTGTCAAATTATTTGTTCAGGGAAGATTTAGCCTGCTGCACATTTGTTCTATTAAGTGAATTTACAGGTTGTTTCCCCTTACTAACCTGTTTCACAGGGTCCTTTTGTTGTTGAGTCGCCACTGGAGGAGGAATGGAACCTTTTTGTTCACCTTCATTATCCTACACTCTCAATCTCTTTCTATACCTTAAATCATACTTTTTATGTAGCTCAGCTTGCATGAAATCTTTGAATTTCCTATAGTACTCATCCATTTCATCTTAATCAAAACATACTTCAGCTTCAGCATATTCTCCCTCACAATTTTCCTTTTCATCCTCTTATATGGTATACATAGCAGATACCTAATCCTCGTCCTCCCTTTGGTCATATTTTGTTAGCTCTCCAGGTGTTTCTTCTATACACAACAGTGCTTGAACCTAGTCTTGATCTCTTCTTCCCCTCTACAAAATTTGCAGGGGATGTCTTTTGAATTGAGGGTTGAACCCCCCTCGTTTTTGTTGTAATTGTCTTTGGGAATTTTTATTTTCCAACTCCATCTTAGCTAGCTTATTTGACAAATTTTTCATCACCTTTGTCATATATTCAATTATTATATCCTGTGATGATTCTTCTTTTTCTTTCCCCTTCGCCTTTCGAGCTGCAGTCATATTAACTTCAATCTCTAAAGAATGTTTCTGTATCTGCTCAAGAGTAGGGGCTCTTCTCTCTCTCAATTTAAAGATAAAATCAGCTTCAAAAGCCCTAGAAAAAACTACCTTTACTCTTACAGGGGGGGCGGGATTCATCTCTATAGGTAAACTGTTGTACAATTTGTTGAATATTTTTACAAACTTAGAAATGTTTTCATTGGGATTTCTTTTAATTGCATTAAACTCTGTCAATGAGTAACCATGATCTCTCTTTTCTCCCCATCTCTGATTGAATTGAGTTTCCAACTCTTCCCAGTTATTTATTGAACCATTTGGTAAACCTTTGAACCATTTTCTAGCCTCTCCATTTAGAGACTGCACAAATAGTCTCATCACCACATCAAGATGTTCTACATTTAAATTCTCAGAAAAAGTGCAAAACAAGGGTAAATTTTGTTCTGCAGTTACTTCATCTTCTCCAATGAAACGAGGAAGTAATTTGAGGTATTCTTGAGGCATGGAATTCATTGGTTGCGCAAGATTTAGTGGTGCATATCTATTCATTAAGATAGTCGGTGCTGCCATATTTACACCTTGGGTAGTTGAGGTTGATGAACCTGCTCTGAAAGTGGATGAAGGTGGTGGGAAGACTGATATGGGAGTGGGTTGATGAATAATGGAAAAAGAACCAGCAACTATATTTGGTTGAGCTGGAGTGAAGGTAAAAGAAACAGAATCGAAAGAATGTTATTCTAACTTAGGTTCTTGAAAATAAAGTGGTGTTGAAAGGTGAATCTAGTTCCAAGGAAGGAAGTATTTTAGAAATATCTTCGAACAAAGGATTACTTGAACAAATTACAGGAGCAGACAATGAAGGATCAGGTGTTGAAGTGGTTTCATGTTTCTGAGCCTTTTTAGACACCAATATTTCTGGATCTGGCAAAGCAGGGACGATCTGATGTGAGGTATCTGACCTCATGTGAGGCCTTTTGAAAGCCAAAATTTTGAAAATAACAAACACAGCCAAATATTTCCTCCTCACTGAACAACCAGAGAGAATAATGTGAAAAACCCAGAGAAAATAAACTTCATTTCTTTGTCCCCGGCAACGACGCCAGAAAATGTTGTATCTCAAGAAACAATCCCTTGGATGTGGTAAGGAATCAGTGCTTAAGAAATTTTGTAAATGTATGTCAAAATTACAATATCAAGTGGTCTATGTTTAACACCTTTTGAATTTGATTACTTAATACCCTCAATAATCTAATATAATGAAAGCCTTCACAATGCCATAAACTACTCATAATTGAATGAAATGAACAAAATAAATATAAGGGAAACTCAAAATGATATGCTGAGAGACAGAATCTATCACTTTTAAGTCTCAGAGGAAATTCATGGAGAGAGAGGAAACTCGAAATAATATGCTATAAACATAGAATCTATTACTTTAAAGTTTCATCAGGAGTTTGTGAAGAGAGAAGATATGAAGTGAAGGAGCGCAAATTAAGGTTATTTAACTCCTACTCACATATGTAATTAAGAGGCCGGTTTCTACATTACTTCACTTCATTCAAAGAGGAATCAACACAGAGCGAAACTGGAAAGACATATCAACAGCAACAGGTGTAGGAAACTTGATCTTCTTTCATTTATTTCTCAGAAAATTCAGTCTCAAATTAACAGTCATCCATAGGTCCAAAACTCGGAACCCCTTTTCTTTATTTCTATCTACTTAAATACGTCAAAGTAGTTCGTAACTGTTGAACTTCTTGAAACTACTCGACTACCTAAACTTTTAAGATTACTTATGCAATCATGTCGAGAAAACAAATTAAAACTGGAAATATTGTTCATTTTGTTGAATCTGATGTTGTTGATGCGTCCTCCCAATGTGCTAAGGTGTCCTTTCTGGTTATGATGCAGTAGCTGCACAGTTCTGTAATGACACCTCGGTGCTCGACTTGACCCAGCTGTCGTGCTTCCAACAGTGCCACTATACATTCTTTTGCCTGACTTTGCCTATGCCTTTATGCTTTAAACAATGTTATCTTGTCCCCTTCTCTTCGTGCCTGCAGCGCTCCACCTTCTCTCACATTTTTGCGTTTACCAGCTTTACGTTATAATCCTCTTTTCTTCCTTTGATGCGGTTTAACACAAGGAAAGCCTTACCTCCAGATTTTAAAACCTTTGAATTTTTCCTTTGAAATTACATCGCATCCGCCCGCACATCGCACTTCGCATTTCATTGACTTTAACTTTTCCTTAGCACATATCTATTAAAACTTGTGATCTGTGTTATGCGATCGGGTCCCACCCTGCATCGCACATCACACTTTGGCATTTATAACACTTACCTCCCGCGGTTATCCTTTAACACTTGTGATTTGCGCTCAGACCCCACCACATCGAACATCGCACTTAGGCGATTATAACACTTACCCTTTGCACTTTACTTTTAAAACTTGTGATGCGTGTTATGTGGGCCAGGCCCACATCACCATAAATCAACTGCGATCTGTGGGGATAGGGCCACGTCTTCTGCCACGTCACCGCATATCGCACTTCGGCGAATTTAACATTTACCTCCGCACTTATTCTTTAAAACTTGCGATTTGCGATTTGCAATTGGGCCTCACCGCATCGCATATCACACTTCGGTGATTTTAACATTTACCTCCCACACCTATCCTTTGAAACTTGCGATTTGCGATTTGCGATTTAATATCCACCATCCATATTTCAGCCTTCTATTATGTGCTTTGATCCTGACCGTCTATTTTCCCCTTTGTGCCTCCTCCAAAATTCTTAAGTTTTTAACTTGAAATGCACCATTTCTTTGCCTTTGTGAAATTAGTTGGTTTTCTCCACGGTGTGACCCTCCTGAGCTTATCTAGTGTTCTTTCGCGCTAGTCCCTCCTGAGCTTGTGAATGAGCCCGACTCGACCCTGTCTGGCGTGCAATTTTCTGAACGTGCCCATCGGTCAGATCTTGTGTTGTCTTGCACCTGAATAAGATTGACTCAACTGACCTTCACATCTCATCACATAATGTTAATGTACAGACGTATAAATCAAAATTCTTCTAAGACACACAAAATTTTACATTTTCTATCATATATGTTTTTATGGTGTTTTGAAAAATATTTCAAAGGTAAATGCAAATGAGCCACAACACATCACAAGTGCAACTTTATAACAAACGCACGTGTAAACAATAATAATTTCATTTTTGTTAAAATTATGCAAATGCAGTCAAATTCCACTTTGGATAGCCTAGATGGTTGAGATCATAATTGCATTAGTTTCCTCTTTTCGAGAGGGCCAAAATGGACCTATAGATTGCCCCAATCGGTTAAGCGGAAGTTAAATTATGAAATATTTTATTTATTAAAGTGAAATGGAATGGGTCAGCTTAAGCTCGTGTAGAATTAGTCAAGTCGGCCTTAACCCCAAGCAAGCCCACACAAAATCCTATAAATAGAATTTACCTCAAGCTCATTCTCACACACTTTCTCAAGCGATCTTTGATTTGCATCCATTGTCTTGGTTCGTCCATTTTGTCTTGGTTCACACAGGTTCGATGGAAAGAGTTCGCGCAGGGTCTGAAATCACAGGTCTGAAGCTCGCGCAAGAATTAAGGTTTTTCTGTTATGGTCGTAGGCACAGAAATCGTTGATTTGGGCCAGAGCCGTGGGCAGATTGTGTTATTCCTGCAATCAGGGTTTCAAAGCAGCAGGAAGAGAATGTCTAGGTAGCATCTAGGGCTTTAGGGGCCGGATCGAGCTTATCTAAGCCATATTCGCGGGCACCATGTGTTATTCTTGTGTCCAAGGACCCATAGTCACAGGCACAGAGTGCTATGCGTGTGGCTAGGGTCCAAAAGGAATTTTGGGTTGCGCTCTCCCTTAGCCGCAAGAATAGAGTGCCTTGGTAACAGCCAAGGAATCTATAGCCGCAAGCGCAACATTGCAAGGGTGCGGCTAAGGGTTTATGGGAAGATCTGTGCTTGATCAACCTCTGGTGCTCGTGCAGATGTTTGCAGACAACTTTGGCAGTTTCCTGGATTTAGATTTTTGGACTAGACAAATTTTTTCAATGAGTTTCAGTGATCAGTTGTATCTAGGTTTTTGCACTATTGTGTTGAAATTTGCAACAAGAAATAGTGAAATTGGCATCCATAAACAACATGAAAATGCACACACACTAGTGTGGGATCACAGGTCACACAGTGATGGATCCTAGCAACACATTAGTATGCAACCAATTTTTAAATAAATTGGAAAATTAATAGTAATATTATCTCATAACCACTTGTAATAGTTAACTAAGTGTGATATACTTAGTTAGCTCAAGAATTTCGAGTTGAGGGTCGAAGGATAGGCATGTAGAGTGATTATATTATTTACAGGGTATATTTGTAGTTGTAGCACTAGTGTGGTGTGAGTGCAATCAGTTAACTCACATTAATTGAGTTAAAATCATTTTAACTAGTTCTAAATGATTGATGAGCTAATGGATGATCAAGTTAATTAAAATATATTTAATTCACGAGTAGTGATCTACCAAGTAACTAATGATTCACTATTTATAGCTGCATGCATGCTAATTCTACTGGAGACCCATTTGAGACAAAGGTTCAAGACAAGTAAACTATCAATTGTATTTTTAGCAAACTTCCTAGATGCAGTTATATAACCACAGGAAGCCCATGATGAATTGCGCAATCAAGGAAGGTTCTATGTAATAGGGGTTTAATTCTATAGGGATTGCGTTAGCAAGGTAGGCTGAGGGTAGGTTGATAATTGGCTATTTGTTTGTCTAGTTTTTCCTAGATCAATGTGAAGAAATTGGTAGAGTGTATGAGGTTGTGGTGATTACAAATACATTGTATTGTTTCGTGATTCCTTTGTTGATTATGCAATAAAGATGGAGGGGTTGTGAGCAATTTCTTTCCCAGGAAAATCTTGTGTTGTGCGATTGATTACTTATTTCTCTTACTTGAATGTGATTGAGTGATCGTGTTTTATATTCCACAAATATTGTAGAAGGATTTAGTATCTTTTTTTAGTACATTACATGATCGGATTGAATACATTGGTGTAATTTCTACATGGTATCAAAGTTGTGTTAGATATTTTCTACAAGGTATCGGAGCAAGATTTTTTTGAGCTGCGAGTTTGCAGAGAATATATGAAAACTTTTATGAAAAATTTTCAAAAAAAAATAGCATATTTGTATTCCTTGCGAAAAATACCCAAATTGGAAAAAAAAAAATTGATCAAATCGGAGCTCGGAAGAGGGAGATATCATCGATTTAAAATCAGCGCTTTTTTTAGAAAATTTTGCGACTGCGAGACAATTACAATGTGTGCAAGTCAAAAAAGGAAAGAAAGCCAAGGGAAAGAAGTCCCAAGGCAAAGAGGGCAAGAGATACTTGGCCAATATCAAATGGCTTCACTGTCACCAGCATGGGCACTATGCTTCGAATTGTCCGCAAAATAAAATAAGAAAGAAGGAGCCTGCAGTTGCAGTGGGTGAAGTGTTGGCTTCATAGTTTGAGCTTGATTTTATTCTTTTTGCATGCATGGACAGCACTGTAATGGGATGCATGTGGTATCTAGACAGCGGTGTCTCGTTCCATATGACGGGGAATAGAGATATCTTCAATGACTTAGAGGATAAGAATCTCTAGTAGAACATAGTGTTTGGAGATGACAGGAGGTATAGCGCGACCTGCATAGGTACAGTTACCTTTCAGAGGGATTTTGGCTCCCATCTTAAACTAGCATATATTTTGAATGTTCCAGGCCTAAGGAATAATCTTGTCTCTATAGCGGTATTGTAAGATCGTGGTTATGATGTGATGTTTAGAAAAGGAAAGGTGTTCCTTAAACACACAGCCATGGGACAGGTGAAGCAGATCGGTTCAAGAGTCAAGAACCTGTATGCTCTCGAGGTTGAGGATGCAGGTAATACTTTGAGGATAAAATCAGTGGTTAATGAATTGGTAGTTGAGAGGGAGCCTCTCAACATGTAGCCTCAGAATCAGTCTCAAAAGTTTGTGGAGCAACCACAATTAGAGAAGCAGAGAGGAGACCGAGTAGAAGATTCCACTCAAGCAAAGACCTCCAGGAGGGGGAAATTTTGAGCCAGAAGGGCAGAGGGAGTAAATGCAGTTATACCTCCAGGTGTGACGTGAGGTGATGTGCAGATATGATCCCAAGAAGAAATTTGGGCAGGGTCCATTAAGATGGTTTCTCTGATGGATCGAACCTGGCTATGAGGAGCCCACTGTACAGCAGTAGCAGGAAGGATTAGTTAGATTGATGCAGTCAAATGTGGGAGGACAGAAATCAGAGTGACAGGTGTTGGATACTAGAGCGCAGATCAAAGTTGGCAGCAGTGCAGATTGCATCGATGCAAATGCCAGGAGTGCAAAGAGCCCAGTAGACATGTGCAGTAACAAGCAGCGATCAAAAGACTCGGATGACAGACCCATTATACTGATTCAGTTGTTTGGAAGCTATTCAGTTTCAAGAGATTTGCATGTGCGAACAACACTAGAGCAGTGTTGCATGCAGAACATTCCAAAGGTACCAGATCGGTACAGATTGATTCCTTTCTTGTTGAGAGGGAGTGTTGAAATTTGCAATAAAAAACAGTGAAATCAGCATCCATAAACAACATGAAAATGCACACACACTAGTGTGGGATCACAGGTCACACAGTGATGGATCCTAGTGACACATTAGTGTGCAACCAAATTTTAAATAAATTGGAAAGTTCATTGTAATCTTATCTCATAACAACTTGTAATAGTTAACTAAGTGTGATAGACTTAGTTAGCTCAAGAATTTCGAGTTAAGGGTCAAAGGATAGACATGTACAATGATTATATTATTTACAGGGTCCAGTTGCAGTTGTAGCACTAGTGTGGTGTGATTGTAATCAATTAACTCACATTAATTGAGATAAAATCAGTTTAACCAGTTCTAACTGATTGATGAACTAGTGTAAGATCAAGTGAATTAAAAAATATTTAATTCACCAGTAGTGATCTACCAAGTAACTGATGATTCATTATTTATAGTTGCATGCATGCTAATTATGGTGGAGACCCAATTGAGACAAAGTTTCAAGGCAAGTAAGCTATCAATTTTATTTTTAGCAAACTACCCAGATGCAGTTATATAACCACAGAAAGCCCATGATGAATTGCGCAATCAAGGAAGGTTGAATTTCCTATTTAATAGGGGTTTAATTCTCTATGGATTACGTAAGCAGGGTAGGATGAGGGTAGGTTGATAATTGGTTATGTGTTTGTCCAATTTTTCCTAGATCAGTATAAAGCAATTGGTAGAGTGTATGAGGTTGTAGTGATCACAATACATTGTATTGGTTCATGATTCATTGGTTGATTATACAATAAAGATGGAGTGGTTTTAAGCAGTTTCTTTCCCCAGGAAAATTTTGTGTTGTGTGATCGATTTACTTCTTTCTCTTACTTACATGTGATTGAGCGATCGTGTTTTATATTCCGCAAATATTGTAGAAGAATTCAGTATCTTGTTTTAGTACATTACATGATCGGATTGAATCCATTGGTGTAATTTATACATGTTTTAGATTTGCAGATCTGTACATCTGCTCTATATATTTCTTCTTCAAAGATGTATCTTCAGTTTTCACTCAACACCAGCAGTGTTCATCAGTATGTTGCAACCAATGACAGTGCATTACAGTTCTCAAAATCAGGATCCTTTAGCAGAAGTATGGTTATGGTTATATTATGCATGTGCTATTTTTTTTACTGCATTACAAAGATATGGATCAATGGATCATTGTACTCTTGTTTTCTGAATACTTTGATGATGATCTAAGAAGAATAATTTGCAAGGGTTTTCCCCGTAGTGGGTTTTGCCCTGGTCTCGGACCAATCCTGGTGTCTATATGTGTGCATATTTTTCTTCTTATGTTTCTTTATGTTCCGCTACATAGATGACGATGATGTTATTGTTCTTTCTACATAGTTGCACATGCTGATGGATAATAATGTAGATCTGGATAATGATATAATGGTATGAGGTGAACTTATCATGTTATTGAATAAATGCAACTATCAAAAGAAAAGAACAATGTAGCCCTATGAAAAATTATCATGGTATTAGAGTTGGGCTGAATAAAAGCGATGGATATCACCCCCATGGAGACACCTTTTATGTAAGCAAGAAGAGGATGGTAGAGACCGAAAAAGAATTATAGGGTATGAAGAAAACCCTAGGTAGTTAGTGCTTAATGGTTTGATGGTGAGGGTTTGATAGAAAAACTGCTTTATGGTAAAGTCTTGAGATTTGGTGTATGAAACCCTAGCATGTTCTATGTGAAGATGCTCAAGTACTTGGGATCGACTTGTCGAAGCCCTAGATGATCTGGTTGATTGAAATCAACACTATTATGTGGACTATGGATAGTGATGGCTCTTGAAGACTAGTTCAAGAGGGAGAGGATCATCTCTCATTGAAGATAAGTATTCATTGACTCTTGATGTTTCTTTACCTCCTTACTCTTGTTTATACTTATGGTTCTGATTATTGCTTCCCGCATGTATATTTGAGTACCTAGATATTTCTATCCTCCTTGATGAGATGTGATGAGTGGATACCTCTTGAGGATCTTTTGAAATGCAGGAAATATGGCTAGATGTGGAAGAGGTAAAGAGGCACTTGAGCACTAAAATATTTCTATGTGAAGGTGCACATGTAATACCATAAGGTATGCATGGTATATTGTATTTCAGTTGTACCATTGATGGCTAGGTCAGCCCTATTGTATGTTGAGAATGTCTCCTTCTCAAGTGGCTCATGCATGTGAAAGTGATATTTGGATTCATGATCCTAATGATGAAATGGTGCACTTGGTATTGAACATTTTGATCAGGATAATTGATTCTATGAGGCTTCTTAGTTTCGATCCTTAATATAATGATATGCTTGATTTTTGGCTAACTTCTATTGTTTTGAGATCCTTATCCTAAATCTAGTAAATGGTACTCTTGACTCTTGATATGCGTAAGACCTATTGGATCTCTTATAAAAGGTTACCTCAATGATATGGTATTGATAATGCTTTTTATATGCATGATGAAAGCTCATGGAAAGATAGATTGCATTATGTTAGTTTATTGAATAACCTAACTTAATCTTATTGATCATGAAAATCATGGTATTGATGACCATGATGATAGAGGTATATCTATGAGATTGTTGTTCTAGATCTCTTACTATATGTGGTCATGTCTTGATGGAATATGGTGAAACTAATGGATTGACTTGATAGAAAATTATATTATGTTCATGATATTTGAAGTATGATTTCTCACCTATCCACTGACCTATCATGGAAATACAACCCTCGATGAAAGGTTGATGTCATGATGTGATGATGTAGTAGCTAACCGTGATGGATATATGTTTGATGTTATGATCTAACAGATCTGCAGTTGCATGACTCTAGTAAAGACAGGTTGATTACATGAATGAAGTGGATTATCATTCAGAGGGAGAATCTCTCTCCTAAAATATTCTTACTCATATTTCCAATATACGTTTTATTGAAATATGATTTATGGGTATCTGACATTTTTAATCCACGACAGAGTTTTGAGCCTCTCTCGCACAATGGAAGGCCCATAGGTGCGACTATGTCTTTCAAACACAAAATTGAAGTTTTGTGCACGAAAACGGTTTGTATTTTGAATCAAGGAAACTCTGACATGTCCTTCCACTGTAAAATGATTTATGAAGTTGTCGAGTTAAACTTGTTGATCACATAAAATAAAGGATCAAGAATGAAATCAGATGGTCACTTGGAAGATGTATGTTCTAAAAATGTGTTGCAGATATCAGTGCATATGTTTGAACCGAACTTGTGTTTGCAGGTGTCTAAAACATTCATGATAATATATCACTAATTTTGTGCTACAAAAGTTTGACATGATTTGGTTGATTGATGAGTTGTATTTTGAACTTTTGACATGATTCTTAACAATTACTTATACCTTTGACTCAATTATTGAGATATGTTTATAATTATATATCTTACCATGATCGCACATTTATATTTGACATGATTTGATCTGGCGATTGTTTATTTTCCCTAATGAAAATGCTATGTGGGCATAGTGACCTTTAGTGTCTTATGTGAGTATTCATAATTATGGTTTTGTATTGGCATCCTTGTTCCTAGCACAATGGTTGTTATGACTTAGTATGAAGATGGAATATGCATGACTTAACCTTGATGTATGCACTTGCATCTAATAATGGAAATGACTAGCAATTTCACGGTAGATGATTGACCTATTGAGTTGAAAGTAAATGAAGTCAAGACTTGATATGAGCTCTACCTGTCACTGGTTGAAAGAATTGATACTATGATATAAATGTCTTTGATAATAGCTTTGGTATAGCTTCTAATCTCTGATGAGATGATTTTGATGACACAACATTGACTTATGTAAGGCTGATGGTAAGAAATTATGCTTACCGAGAGCATTGTGTGATGCAAGCTTCCGAATTCATATTCGTCCATACTTGACAGTTATCTGATGAAGTCATGATAATGAGTTCCAAGGTATGGCCTTGATTTTTATTATGACCTTGATTTTACATACTGATAGTCTACCCTTGATAGGTGATGAGCCTCTAACAATCTAAGTAAGAGGGAGATGGATTTTGAAGTTCAAAATAAGGTATCATGGCATGATGAATCGATTTTTGAAATCTGGGAAAGAAATCCTATTGCAAATATGTTGATAAATTGTCTTTGTGTAATGTAAAATTAAATCCTTGGACTCTCTAGCTTAAAGCTCAAATTTTGTTGAACTTGACATGGCATCTGATAGTTGATTGAAGCATTGATGTTCTGTTTTGAACATCCATCTGTATATGATGTGTATAGAACATGATTAAATTCAAGATTGAGCTGCTTCATTCAGAATTGCCACCAAATATATTTTTGAAATATTTCTCCCATGATATGTAGTTGCATGAAGGAACTGATGATGTTTGGGATTAGTATTGATGAGCACATTTGGATGTTTCCTTAATATGAGATTTTCCATGATATCTTCTATGAGAGGTTCATAGCACGACCGAGATCGGGTACAATGGCCATTATATATATAGTTGGGACCGAGATTTCTCCATCCATTGAGACAGTGCATTTATTCGAGGCAAACGTAGGCTTTTGATTTACATCCCCTTGAGAAGGAGGATTATTATGGTATCTTGTTGTAATTTATATGATTATGTATGTTCTAAAATAACAATTGATTTGATGTCCTTTATGAACAAGAATCAAATACTATTAAGACAAGAAGATACCAGATGTGAGTATGCTGAGAGCAGCGCTGATTGAGGACACTGAGCCAACTCTTCTTCCCTGTCCGAGCTTCCAGGATGAGGAATTGAGATAAAGAGCTCCTGAGGTTGAGGGAACTTTGAACAATAGGTTTTCTTCCCTATTTTTTACCCATAGGGTTAGAGATGATGCTCCCCTATCTTCATAGGGTCAGAGAATGTTGCTCCCCTGATTGGTCTTTGCAGAGTGTACCCTAGTTGGCATCATACCCAAAAGTAGGGCTTATCATGAATATCGCTCCTTTTTTGGCCAACGAGTTGAGAGTGTACTTGGGGTGAAAAACCCAAGTCGCTTATGATGCAGTTGTTCTACCACATGACTACTCAGGGTCATTAATGGGAAGATCAGTAGGAAATATGATGGGTTGATATAACCATATGTGGTTCCAAGTTGAGATTGAGCTCCCTGATGTGATACCAGGGTCGAGATGGGCTCCCCTACGTAGATGTATATCTTATTTCTAGATATGGGGTTGTAGAGGTATAGCTCCCTCCTGACATTGTAGGTTGAGATATGCTCCCTGATGCGGTCACGAGTCGGGATGTGCTCCTTGATTATATTTTCTCCAATGATGATTGGTAATGATATTCTGGGTAGTAACCATTGGCAGAAATTTCGAATGATAGTCTGATGGATGAAGGGCGGTAGCCTAATCTCCCCTCTAGTGACAAACTCTTCTTCTTCTAGATCCGAGAATGTTCAGCATACGAGCATGAACAATCAAGAGATAAGTAAGGATAAGCATATGAAGTACAATGATGATTTTTTCATAGCATGGCGACTACATCACAGAGATACTCAGTGATTATGCATGAAGATACCAAAGTGGAATATTGATCGATGAACAGATATTGGCAAGTGAAATTCTCCCCGATTGAGATGGAGTGTTAAAATTATGAAACTACGATCAAATTCAACTTTGGACAGCTCATATGGTTGAGATCATAATTGCATTAGATTCCTCTTTACGAGAGGACCAAAATCGACCTATAGATCGCCCCAATCGGTTAAGCGACAGTTAAATTATGAATTATTTTATTTATTAAAGTGAAATGGAATGGCTCAGCCTAAGCTTATGTGGAATTTGTCAAGTCGGCCTCAACCCCAAGTGGACCCACACAATATCCTATAAATAGAAGTGACCTCAAGCTCATTCTCACACACTAACTCAAACGATCTTTTATTTGCATCCATTGTATTGGTTTGTCTATTTTGTCCTAGCTCACACAGGTTCAACAGAAAGAGATCACACAGGATTTGAAATCATAGGTTCGCAGCTCGCGCAAGAATTAGGGTTTTTCTATTCTGGTCGCAGGCACAAAACTGGTTGATCCGGGCCAAAGCCGCGGACATAGTGTGTTATTCCTGCGACTAGGGTGTCATAGTCGCAGGCAGATAATGTCTAGGTAGCGTCAAGGACTTCAGGGCCAAATCGATTTGATCTGGGGCATAGCCCTGGGCACCATGTGTTATGCCTACATCCAGGGACCCATCGCCGCAGGCACGGAGTGCTATGGGTGGGTCTAGGGCCTAGAAGGAAGTTTGGGATGTGCTCTCCCTCAGCCGCAGGCATAGAGCACCCCGGTAGTGCCCAGGTAAGCTATAGTCGTGAAAATATCATTGCAAAGGTGCGGCTAAGGGTTTCTGGGAAGATACAGGCTTGATCAACCTCTGGTGCTCATGCAGATGTTTGCAAACATCTTTGCCAATGTCCTGGATTCATATCTAGGATTGGACAATTGTTTTCAGTAAGTTTCAGTGATCAGTTGTATCTGGGGTTTTGTACTATTGTAGACCTACAAATATGTACATCTGCTCTATGTATTTCTGTTGCAAAGATGTATCTTTAGTTTTCACACAGCGCCAACAGTGTTCATCAGTATGCTACAACTAGTGATAGTGCATTACAGTTCTCAGAATCAGGATCCTTCAGTAGAAGTATGGTTATGGTTATATTATGCATGTGCTAGTTGTTTTACTGCATTATGAAGATATGGATCAATGGATCATTGTACTCTTGTTTGTTGAATCATTTGATGACAATCTAAGAAGAATAATTTGCAAGGGTTTTCCCCATAATGGGTTTTGCCCTGGTCTCAGACCAATCCTGGTGTCTATATGTGTGCATGTTTTTCTTCTTATGTTTCTTTATGTTCCGTTGCATAGATAACGATGATGATATTGTTCTTTCTACATAGTTGCACATGCTGATGGATAAGAATGTAGATTTGGATAATGATATAATGATATGGGGTGAACTTATCATGTTATTGAACAAATGAAAATATCAAAAGAAAAGAAAAATGTAGCCCTATGAAAAATTAACAACTTTCAAATTTTCTTAAATGACTTGAAAATTTGAATATGATGATGACATTTTTTCATATTTCTAGTAATTAATTAAAATTATTTGTATTTAAAGTTATTTATATTTTTGTTTAATATTCATTTATAATTTAGAATGAAAAATATATTTTATAATGTGACGTATAATTTTAATATTTTATAATGTGATATATATATATATATATATATATATATATATATATATATATATATATATATATATATATATATAATGTTACCAACGGCTTATGCATGTAACGTTATCTCCTTAATCACATGTGAGGGACTTATGTCTGCCAAGTTGGTCACAATATGTAGAAGTATCAAAACATAATTAACTTAAATTAGTTTAGACAGAGTAAGATTTTGAATGTTGTTGTTGAATGATTGAATTTCATTAAGATAAGCATTTTGGACCTGAAATATATGTTTCATTTCAATTGTGGAATTTGAGGGAATATGAAAAGTGGTAACTTGAGAAACAAACCAAGTTCACAGTGCAGCTATATACAAAATTATTATGACTACATTCAATGGTAGGATGCTTGAGAAAATATTTATTAAAATATTTAATTTACTCTATCAAGTAAGAATAAAAAAAAGATAATAAATAACAAATGCATCAAATGTTATTAAATTTTTTTTTGTCTAAATGTAATTGTCTTCTTGTTGTAAGATAGGATATATGCAATTTTAGTTTTTCACTGTTTTTTACTTCAATTTAGCTATATGTAAACTAAGCGATATGTACTAGCTACGACGTATCATTTGTTTTATTATGATATCTTTTTATTGTTTATATTATTTTACATATTTTTATGTTATTTACATTTATAAAAATGTCATCCCCTTAGAAATGTTTTGCCCTCAAAGTGCATTGGTGTAAAGGATTTACGTCTTGGTTGTAATATATTTACCTAATTCTTTAATTTTATAGTGTCATGGTTGATAATACAAAATGGTACAAACCTATAGGTGTTAAGAAGAATTGTCGAATTGTAACATAATCTGATCATCTTAATGTGATCATATGAACCATTGTGCTTATGGGATTCTCAAGATTTACTAGTATTCTTCAGAAGATAGGTCAATTGTTTCTTTTCTAAGTAATGTTGATACAATGATTGGTTAAAGTATCTGCACTTATGACTAGGATAGTGATAAGGTGTCTTTATAGCATGACTTTCCCTTGTCATATCTGTAGTATTTTCTTCTTTATTTTTGGTATAATTTATTCTTCATGCTTTGGTGTTGCCTTGTTGATTGTTGGATCTTTACTTTGCATTTGCATCGTTCGTACTACAACATCCAAGTATGTCTTTACTTCTGTCAGATTGGCATCTTTCTGAGTCGTGATATTAAATGTATTTGTATTTGTTCCACTTTCTTCAACTTGGAATATTTTACTTCAGGACTTTGATGCTTCTTTCTGGATAAACTGTTCTATTTTTGTTTTCCATCAACTTCTTATCATTCTTAAGCTTATTATTTTGCATGAATAGATTTTGATTATGATTCTTGAGATATGATATTTCTTCAACTTCTAATTGTCAATGTGTTTGATGTCGAAGTTGCCATGTTTTCCATTTTTAACTTTCTAATTTGTTCTAGCAACCTTTATTTAAGGATCTTAAAGCTAATTTATTCATCATCTTTTTCAGATAGTTTCTCCCTAAGATCTTGATTCTATTATTCCAACTTCTAAAAACATTTTCTTATATCATTTGACATTTTTATTTGTGCAAGAAGTTTTTTATTTGAAATTTTAAGTAAAAAATTTCCTATTTTTTGCTAATAATTATTTCTAATAATTTATTGCCAAACATATGCTCGAAAACCTTCATTTGTTTTCATTGTTTCACTATTTTTATACTTCAATTAAAAAGAAAATATATTTTCCAAAAAAAATACTTTAGTAAATATCATTTTCAAGGATTTAAGGAATTTTTTATCAGAGGACATAATAGTATGGATAATCACACCGAGAATTAATGTAGTGTATAATTTGCATAAAAAAATTAACTATGAAACTTAATAGTCAAATAGTATATATGGTACGGACACTGTATGATGACTTAATTCTTCTATTTGTTGTTACAAAATTCAAGTATAAATGAATTGAATGATACAAAAGGTTATGGATTTGGTGTTGCATATGGCAGATTGGATGGTAACAATAGAGAACTATATGGAAGTGTATGGACAATATACTATAAGTAATTGGTACATACGCGTTTGCAGGGAATAGCGATAAGATTTTAATGTCTACAATACAGTCAGTGAATGTATATATAGTGGTTGTGTGTAGCAATATGGACAATGATATGAATGGAAATGTACCTGTATTATGATATAGTAGAAATGTGAATTGCAACAAATTTGATGCATGTGCAGTTGGGTGCGCAACAGATATGTACATATGAGAGTGCTCTTTTTTATTATCTTCTCTTAATTTCTAGTTTTATCTCTCTTCAAAAAAAATCACAACAGAGTATTTTTTTAACAATATTTAGAAATAAAAATTAAAGGCCAAAAGCTTGAATTTGGTCAGAAACCTTGAAATCAGAGAAACTCCAAAAATTTTGATAATGGATAAAAGCTTATATGGATAATAGATAGGATTATAAATAAAACTCTAATACCAAATGTGACAACCAAATATGGTTCACTAATAAAATATCAAAAATACTTGGAATATAAAAATATCCATAAAGACTATATATATATATATATATATATATATATATATATATATATAATCGAGGACCCTATGTAGGAAATTACAAGGTAAGTTCCGCAGATCAAGAACTAAAGGTCACCGCTCACAAACATATCATAAATCATTACACCAGTATAATCACGTGGTTAAAACCCTCAAAGAGAGAAACAGTCCATGCCCTGAGCCAACGCACCACTTCAGGGAATGTATTAATATAAAAGAAAAGTTACATATGTTTCTCTCATAAATGGTTACCGGACAAATGACCCTCCATGCTCTTTAAATAGAGATCATGGACCAATCGGGTGTTAAGCCACGGATCAAGTGCCATTAATACCGAGGTGAGAGATAACCGTCGGATCACTACAAATCATGACCATCAGATTATAAGTTACAAATGTACATGGTAAAGAAACACACTTTACCTAACTCTACACTAGACTAAGTTATTCTTAACTATTTCCTATGTGTCGGAATATCCTAACATCCCCCCTTAAGAACAACTTGGGATAGGATTGAAGGATTTACAAAGGTGACAAAAAAGGAGCCTATTTCCTATGTGTCGAAATATCCTAACATCCCCCCTTAAGAACAAATTGGGATAGGATTGAAGGATTTACAAAAGTGACACAATAGGAGAAGGAAGGAGGCATTAGAGCTTATCCCCCCTTAATGACAACTTTCCTGAACTCCAAGCATGGATCGAAGTTTGATAAACTTTGCTTCTGTGAGAGCCTTCGTAAAGATATCGACTACTTGATCATTGGTCGGACAATACTGCACTTCAAGAACATGATCATGAATGAGCTTTCTGATGAAGTGTATGTGGAGTTCAATGTGTTTCATACGCTGATGCTGAACTGGATCTTTACATCGCTGAATGGCACTCTAATTATCACACCAAAGTGTAGTTGGATGCTGCTAATGAAGACCAAATTCAGACAGGATCTGATGAAGCCACATGGCTTCCTTGTTGGCTTCAACTGCACCACGATACTCCGCTTCTGCTGAAGAAAGCAAGATGGCACTTTGTTTCTTACAAGACCAAGTAATAGGTCCTGAACCAAGAGTGAATACATATCTGGCAGTGGACTTCCGATCATCAGGGTCACTAGCCCAATCAGAATCAGTGAAACCAATCAACAAGGGAGATGCTCCTGCACTGTAATGAATCTCGAACTGAACTGTACCTCAAATATATCGAAGTATTCTTTTAGCTGCTTTCCAGTGACTTTCATGAGGTTGGTGCATAAACCGAGTGACAATACCAACGGCAAAGGAAAGGTCAGGACGGGTATGGGTTAGATACAAAAGTTTACAAACAAGTCGACGGTATAAGGTAGCATCAACTTCAAGGGTTGTACAGTTGACTGAAAGCTTGACTCCAAACTGAAAGGGAGAAGGGGCAGGCTTACTGTCTTCCATGTGAAAGTGGTGTAGAAGATCACAGGCATACTTGGACTGAGAGAGGGTAATGCCTTCCTTGGATTGCAAGACTTGAAGACCAAGGAAATAATGCAAGTGTCCTAAGTCTGTCATTTCAAACTTCTTTTTGAGGCTGGACTTCACATGGTTTATATGGTTTGGATCACTACCAGTAAGGATAAGATCATCAACATAAAGAACAAGGATGGTGAAGGAATTACCCACCTTCTTGGTGTAGACAGTGTTGTCAAAATGACACCTAGAAAAGCCATTATCTAAGAGAAATCTATCCATTTTGGCATACCAAGGCCGAGGAGCTTGTTTGAGACCATAGAGAGACTTCCTAAGGCGACAAACAAGGTTGGAGTCTTTTTGGATAAAGCCAGGGGGTTGTTCCATCTAGATTTCTTCATGCAGATATCCATGTAAGAAGGCAAATTTAACATCCATCTGATGGACTTCCCAGTTAAAGGAGGCAGCAAGGGAAAGAACAAGGCGGATAGAATTCATTTTGGCAACAGGGGAGAAGGTTTCAGTATAGTCAATGCCTTCAACTTGTGAAAAACCTTTAGTGACAAGACAAGCTTTATGTCTATCCACTTTTCCATATGGTCCAAACTTTGCTTTGTAAACCCATCTGCATCTGACAAGTTTTCTTCCTTTTGGGAGAGGAACAAGATCCCAAGTATTGTTTGCCAATAAGGAACGATACTCTTCATTCATAGCTCCATCCCAATCTAGATGACCGGAGGCTTCTTCAAAGGTTTCTGGATCAATTTTTTCTGGAACTTGAGCCAATAAGGAAGAGGCTCTTTCAAACTGAGAACGTGTACGTCGTCGATCGGCAAGGTCACCTGCAAGAGAACCTGCTGCATCCCGAGTAGAGCGGACCCATCTTGGAAGCGGTGGAGTATAAGGAACAATTTCACGAGCTGGAGGAGGATTGTCATCCTCACTGTCATCATCTGAACTAAAAAAAATGCTATTAAAAATAGAAGAGAGAGAGAGAGGTGGCACATATGCCGAATCAGGCTCGCAGGCCAAAGGTGGCACACCCGTCGAACTAGGCTCACAGGCTGATATATTTTCATCAAAATTTACATCTCTTCTAATGATTATATTTTTGGATTTGGGTTGAAGAAGTCTATATCCTTTGACATCTTCAGAATATCCAACAAAAATACATTTTTCACTCTTACGTTCTAAGGCTTTATGTTTCGCATCTGGAATATGGGCCCAAGCATCACTTCCAAAAACATGAAAGTGACTTACATCTGGTTTGATTGAGCTCCAAGCTTCTTCTGGAGCTATATTCTTTAAAACCTTAGTAGGAGTGCGATTTACTATGTAATTTGCACAGTTAATGGCTTCTGCCCAAAAATTGAGACCAAGTCTTTTAGATTGAAGCATACAATTAGTCATTTCTTTTAAGGTGTGATTCTTCCTTTCAGCTATACCATTTTTTGTGGAGTATATGGAACAGTATGTTGCAATTGAATGCCATGCTTAGTGCATAAGTTGATAAATTTCTTGTTAACATATTCTCCACCATTGTCTGATCTTAACTTAAGAATTTGATGTCCAGATTGTTTCTCAACAAAGGCCTTAAAGGCCAAGAACATGTTAAAAACTTCACTCTTAAGTTTTAAGAAATATACCCAAGTGCGTCTGGAAAAATCATCAATGAAAGTTAAGAATTACTTGCAACCAGAGAAAGAAACAACAGGAAGTGGACCACATAAATCATTGTGCACAAGCTGCAAAGGGGCTGAAGCGTGCCAAGAGACACATTTGTCAAAACTATCCCAATGATGTTTTCCGAGTACACATCTAGAGCAAACACCATCTCGGCAAGATACCATAGGAAGGCCCGTCACCATATTTTCCTTAAATAGAGTTTGAAGAGAGCGATAGTTTAAGTGACCAAATCGCTCATGCCAAAGTTTGCTCACATCATCATTATGAGCAACAAAAACAGAGGGAAGAGATGATGACCCAAAGTTGTCAAACTTATACAACCTTGTGGAATCATCAGTAGTGCCAGTAGCTAAAATATGTTTAGGATCTTTGAGGTCCTTGATTACAACATCATGAGTTGAGAATTCTACTATTTTCCCTTCACTTGAAAGAGTTATCTGATAAACAGATAGAAGGTTGCATGATAAGGTAGGAACACATAGTACATCATTACACTGACCATTATCTAGATGAATGGTTCCAGATCCTACAACACTAAGAGATCTATCATCACCAACATAAATATGTTTGGTGTTACAATCATTTAAAGAAGAAAACATGGATTTATTTTTAGCCATGTGGTAAGAAGCTCCAGAATCAATGAGCCACTATGAGAAGGAGAAGAAAAAGATACATTTAATGCATAACCAGATCTTGATGCTTGACAACCACAAGCAGAAAGTGCCATGCCTGAAGATGAAGGTGAAGAGTGCTCCAAATTGATGTTGTGCTTCTTCATTGCTGCTTCTAAGGCTTCCATCTTCTTAAAACATTGGACTCTAAATGGCCATCACGATTGCAAAAGTTGCAATGTATATCTGTCTTCTTTCCTTTGTTTTTATATGCCTTATCATTTTGGTGAGTTGTTTTTTTAGTTTGTGGCTGAAATTGCTTAGGACCCTTGTTTGGTTTCGGACCATACTTTTTAGGACATTGTTTCTTGGGATTCTTTTGATATGATTGATGTTGAGTTGCTAAGGCTTTCTTAGAAGCGTTTCCAGCAGTGATAAGACCAAGGTGTAAAATTTTTTCTTGTTCTCTTATCAAAGAATCACAAAAGGCATCAAAAGAGGGATTCTTGTAGGTGGTCCCTGAATAAATGATTTCTCTAGTGGAATGGAAGGCAAAAACAAAAACAGAGTATGCAGGGCCAAGCTTAGGAAGAATGCAATAGATGAGGCTACCATCTTCCTTTTTGACCTTACAACCTTCTAAAAGAACTCTGAGGGTCTTGAATTTGGACAAAAAAATCTTCAATAGAGGAGAAATTATTGGGGTCCAAAGTAAGCAACTCATTTTCAAGCTGATGGGCCTTGATTTGATTTTGAATGCCAAAGAAAGTATTTAGCTTGTCCAGGGCTTCATGAGGGGTGTCAATGTCAAGGATATGAAATCCAAGATCTTGAACAATGGACATTCCTATCAACCCTCGTGCTTGATCTTGTTTATTTTCTCATTTATCAACTTTATCATCATCAGAAGGTTTAGTTTCTAGCCCTGTGGCTATTCTATAAAGTCATTTACTTCCAAGTATATCTAGCATGTGAGGTATCCATTGGAAATAATTGGTGCTGTTAAGAATAACCGGGCATTCACTTTCCATTTTTTTTTTTAAACACTGAAACTGAGAAAAGCTGAAACTAACTGCTCCAATGGAAAGATCTCGAAAAATTAGGCCGTTTAAAAAAAAACAGTTCAAAAAACGGCTTCCGGATGAAGAAGTTATGTCTTTTCAAAAAACTGAGTTGTAGATGCCGAATAGTTACGGGAATGGGATGAAGTGCGGCGCTTTAAAAAAACTTCTTCCCCTTTGAACAATTTTTTTTTACAAAAGAAGCTTTGAGAAGGAGACTTGAACCCAAGACCTCTATTCTCCTAAACTAACCCCTCACCAAGTGAGATAGTAAAAGGATTATGTTATTTTAGAAAGGAGGAAGGGGGATTATTATTATTATTATTATTATTATGGGGGTGGTGTGCGTGCATTTTCCTATTTCAAAAAAAAAAGGCAAAGCTTTAAGGCAGAATGTTAGATTCTCGGTTAGCGTTACCAGCAACTATCATTTTTTTACTATTTCTGATTTTCCGAGATCACACAAAGACGCGGGGAAAGAGCATACGTAGCAAAAAAAATCCCTTTTTCATATTTCTGATTTGCCGAGATTGCACGGAACGCACAACAAAGAGCATACACATAGAAGAGGATATAGATCCGGCAAATAAATAAAACCTTAATACAGAACAAAAAAATGAAATAAGCAGAACTATGAACAAATATATCTCCAAAATAGATGTTTTATACCTCCAGATCTAAACTGACATAACTTGGACAACTGGAAACCTTTTCGCATGAAACGAAAGGCGTTCTTCACTGTAACAAATGCTCCGGACACAACTGAGTAGTTCTCCAAGCCCAAAAATGTTCAGAAGTAATAGATCTACAAAACGGCATTCGCATGCAGTCAAACCGGCTTCGGATTTTGATCAACAACGGACGCAGCCCTCAAAATAGCTCTAATACCATGTAGGAATTTACAGGGTAAGTTCCGTAGATCAAGAACCAAAGGTCACCACTCACAAACAGATCACAAATCATTGCACCAGTATAATCACGTGGTTAAAACCCTCAAAGAGGGAAACAGTCCACGCCCTGAGCCAACGCGGCCACTTCAGGGAATTTATTAATATAAAAGAAAAGTTACATATGTTTCTCTAATAAACAGTTACCGAACAAATGACCCTCCATGCTCTTTAAATAGAGATCATGGACCAATCGGGTGTTAAGCCACGGATCAAGTGTTGTTAATACCGAGGTGAGAGATAACTGTCGGATCACTACAAATCGTGACCATCGGATTATAAGTTACAAATGTACATGGTAAAAAAACACACTTTACCTAACTCTACACTAAACTAAGTTATTCTTAACTATTTCCTATGTGTTGTAATATCCTGACACCCTATTATATATACCTAAGTGCAAGTGCTCTTTCATTAATACTCTTGTCTTTTTTATAAGGCATATCTTTTCATTAGAATATATTTTCATCAATTAATTATTATTATTTATATTATTTTATTTATAAATAAGTTATTTATGTTTATAACACTAAACATCAAACATCTAAATTATGTATTTTTAAATATTCTCTCAAAACTCTATAGCACCTTCATACCTCCCTCCCCTCTCCCCTTAAGATGTGAATTGCTAACATAAAACTTGACCGTTAATCAAGCATTGAAAGCCCTCTCCAATCTTTACACTCTTCAACCATAACAATATTAAGCAAGTCTCTCTACAATCCAACACCTTGATTAACTTTTTCATGAACTCGAGAATCTCTTTGTTTATGGCTCCACCTTTGCTTTGGAGATCACATATGAATCAAATCCCGTCCACCAAGACAACTAAATAATTAGTCACAATACCCACTAGTTTTCTAGCCACTTGGGTATGTGATAGGTCTAAGTTTACCAAAGTAATGCTCCCTAGGGTTGAAGTGGTCATTTCCAACCTAGATACCCAAGGCCTATGCATTATAGTTATATAACTTTAAGTATCATGTTTCTAACATTTCGTATGAACAAAGCATCAATATAGTCATAATAATTTCAAAATTTTCAGTAAATTATTTTCTTTGCTCTAGAAACTTCATATACACGTGGATAATTTTTTATGGAGGAAAATACACTTGGATCTCATATGTTTTTATAAACTTGCATTACTTGTGCTTCTTACATATATCTTAACCTTTGTTTCTCAATATTCAAAGAAATTAAAAATTGCCTCTATAAACGATTGTCAATCTCTAACCGCAACTAGGATATTGGAATTTGGGTAGCTTGGAAGGCATTTCTGCAAGAAAGAAACCCACCAAAAGTGTGTTGGTTGGGAAATTTACCCAAGTGGTTGGGGTTTTGACCCAAAGTTGTGGGCTTGGACTCAAGTCAATTAATTGTTTGTTCTAATTTATGGTTAAAGGGTTGAGTGGGAAAAACCTTAAAGGATCAAGGGTTCCCCAAATAACCTAAAGGAAAACTATAAATAGGAGGCCAAAGGAAAGGCCTAGACACACAAGTGGAGAAGGACTTTCACTTGTGGAGAGAGGGAGGCTAAAGGACCTAGCCACATATATGCCTTAGAGGAGCCGCAGTAACAAGAAGGTCGAGTTTCTCTGTGATCTGGTCAACTAAAGGAGTTGTTTCCAAAAGGAGGTCGAGTAGAAGAAAGTCGGATCCGAGTGTTGGAAGGTCATATTTGTAAGAAGAAATTCATATCGAAGTGTTGGACGGTCATATCTACAAGAAGAAAGTCAGATCTGAGGGTTGGAGGGTTAGATCTGGAAGAAGAAAGTTAGATATGTGATCTGAAGAAGCAGATCCAGCAGATTGAGAAGTTGTAGCGTGTTTGCAAAAGGACTGGTTGCCAAGGACAACAACAATCCAAGGACCTTGAGCTAAGGCACTAGCTCAAGTATGCATTTGATTTTTTGGGCGTATTGTAGATCTGATGGAATATAACTTAAGCCCTAAGTTTTGTGTACTATGTATACTAGTTGTATCAGAGATCTAAAGGGCCATGATCCCTGGTATAGGAACCCTAATGATTCTTTTATTAATGGACTAATAAAGGTTAATATTTGGGCCATATAAATCTATGTACTTAATTGATTTCATTGTTGTTATATTTCCATTGTGCAAAGTGCTTTTAGTTGAGTACCTTCCGTGTGTTTATGATCAAGTCTAGACATAGACTAGATATGGGGTATAAGGAAAATTTCTACATGGTATCAAAGCTACTTTGAAGAGCATGTGGATCAGAGTGTGCACAAGAAAGTAGAGCGAGCCATTGGAGATTGTGTAGGCTTAGAGGGAGTCTAGCTTCAAAGGGAGACTACTAAGGAATGTCAACTGCCCAATGGAAATCTAAACCTTCAAGTTCAAGCAAGAGAGAGTGGTTTTTTCAGCCCATGCAAGGAAAATCGCGAACCATGTGAGAACACTCATGGTGGTGCAAGGAAAAATTATGTTGCATGCTAGAACAGTCATGCACCATGCAAGATAAAACTTGGCCAAGTACAAAAGAAGATGTGGCACATGCAAGGACAAATATGGCTACGCAAGGAAAGTCATGACTCATGCGAGGACACTCATGGGTATGCAAGGAAAGTCATGGAGCTGGAGATTTCAAAGTGTGAAGGAAATATTCTCCTCACTAAGAGGGAGTGCTCGAATTTGGGTAGCATGGAAGGTATTTCTGAGAGAAGGAAACTCACCAAAAGTGAGTTGGTTGGGCAAGCTACTCAAGTGGTTGGGATTTTGACCCAAAGTTGTTGGTTTCGACCCAAGTCAATTAATTGGTTATTCTAATTTATGGCTAAAGGGTTGAGTGGGAAAAAACTTAAAGGACCAAGGGTTCCCTAAATAACCTAAAGGAAAACTATAAATAGGCGACCAAAGGAAATGCCTAGACATACAAGTGGGGAGTTTCACTTGTGGAGAGAGGGAGGCTAAAGGACCAAGCTACAAATTTGCCTTAAAGGAGCCGCAGTAGCAAGGAGATTGAGTTTCTCCATGATCTGGTCAGCTAAAGGAGCCACATCAAAAGAGAGAAGGAGGCTACGTAGAAGAAAGTCAAATCTGAGTGGTGGAAGGTCAGATCTGCAAGAAGAAAGTCAGATCTAAGTACTACATGGTCAAATCTACAAGAAGAAAGTCATATATGTGATTAGAAGTAGATCTAGCAAATAAAGAAGTTGTAAAGTGGTTGCAGAAGAACTAGTTTTCAAGGACAGCAACAATCCAAGGGCCTTAAGCTGAAGGCACTAGCTCAGGTATGCATTTGATTTTCTGGACGTATTGTAGATCTGATGGAATACATCTCAAGCCCTAAGATTTGTGTACTATGTATACTAGTTGTATCAGAGATCTAAAGGGCCATGACCCCTGGTATAGGATCCCTAATGATTCTTTTATTAATGGACTAATAAAGGTCGATATATTTGGGTCATATAATGGTGTACTTAATTGATTTCGTTGTTGTTATATTTTTGTTGTGCAAAGTGCTTTTAGTTGAGCACCTTCAATGTGTATATGATCAAGTCTAGACATAGCCAAATCTGGGGTATAAGGAAAATTTCAACATAGGACACAATCCAATTCACATCCATGTCATCATTACAATGAATATATGCAAAGTTTGTATTTCCCACACATTTGTGTGATGTACAAGCCACCCCACAAATGTAATTTGAATTCCCTAGTAATATGAGAAAACAACACATTTTTCATGCCTCGTCAAGTATCCAAATATACCATAGATGCATGTAAAATTGCATGTACACAAATTCAACTTCAAGAGTCTACTTCCATGCCTTCATGAAACAACACCTCCAAATACATTAATTATTGTGTTGTCGATATATTCACACCTAGTTTACCTAGGCTTTTTTCTATGATGAGTAATCATCCTTGGAAATCATTGTTTTCATTAAGGTCTCTATCCATATAAATTTCTCCTCTTCTATCTTTCTTGCATGACCAGTAAACCTAATTTTCCCACATCTTTGCTAGATGTCCATTTCCTAGGGAATGAGAGTCTTCCTTATGTTTAACATTGTTATAATCAAGTTGTACATGGATTTCCCTACCAACAAAATATCATCTTGAGCTTTTTACTGCAGGGTCATCACCACTTGCACCATAACCTACACAACCATATGTATCAACTCTATGAGAATTTTTAAGATTCAAAAATTTGTGCTCAAATTTTGATGGTATGACTTGTCTTAAGCAGCTCAAAAATGCTTTATAGCTTCTACTTGAATTCATCCTTCATGATGCTTTTGTAAATTATGGGTTTGTTTGTGTTTCTATACCTTGTTGTATTTACACTAAGCTCATGGCATATTACTTCATGACATTGCCATCTATATGGGTTTTGGGGATTTTGCATATTCGTTGGGGTTTCAATTTTTCCTTAGATAACATTTTGCGAAGGTCTTTGAAATGTTTTTGTTTTAGAAAATAAAAACAAACTTTACAAGTAAATCTTTCCAAAATCTAAAACTTTATAAAATAAAAATTAAATTGAACTTGCCCTATTACATTTACATCCTTCTTTCACTTTCTTTTTCTTTTTCTTTTTCTTTGATCCACAAAAAAAACTTTGCACCTCTCTATGAACCACAAAATGAACCATGAATTTTTGACTTTCCATTCTCTCTCCAACATGAAGTTCAAATTGCCATGTAAACTTTTCTATAGTCAAATACACAATATAATCAACACAATTATTTTTTTGGAGAGAATATAAATGTTCAATCTATTAACAATTTTAAAGCAAAAGCCCACGTAGTGTAGAGCAGTCGGTGATGGGGTGCACTCTTAAGCACTCTGTCTGCAAGGTCACTGGTTCGAAACCCGTGGGTGGGATGGGAGGAGATAAAATGGAAAAGTTATGATTAGTCTAAACGTGAAAAAGCAAAAAAACAATTTTATAGCAAATATATTTTCGAACAACCAAAATAAACCCCCCACACACAGATACGCTACACAGATATATTAAATACTAGTTTGTTCGCTACTCCCAACATAATCTATGTAAATAGCAAAGTGTGAACCACGATAAGAAGTTTACAGATAACAAAGTATGAGTCACAATAAGAAGTTCTAGATGCTTCTGGGCTCAACATGTGTTCCTAGAACCAAACAGCTCAACGAGTGTCTGTATAACCAAACAGATACGACATAGTCACAAAACGACGTCTTTAAAATTAATGGCATAGAAATTGGGAGCTTCACAAGGAAACTTGTGGCTTCACATTATACTTGAGAGCTTTATTAGTTCAATTTAAGAATGTGCGGTATTAATTCTAACCAGAAATAGTAAATTGATAAAATTTGAATACAACATAGGAACAATATAGGCCTAAAAGGCTGAATCACGTGTGGACCATAAAAATAATGAAGTATCAAATTAATGAACTATCACAGCATTACCAAGACTTGAATATAAAGGAACATGAGCATCAAAGGAACATATCTATCCATGATCCAAAATCATCCGATTCTCCAATTATGAAAATAACAGATAAGTAATTCATTGCGGTAAAGGAGGCTAACTGTCATATTTGTAGGCATAAAACTATGGAGTTGGAGGTGGTTAGTCAAAGAACATGTAAGTTAGAACCAGGGGGGTTAATACAAGTAAAGAAGGTGCCAAGGGATTTCTAGTCTTGCAATATAAAAAGACGTGTCTCATACCGACTCTTTCAGACGTGTGAACCATGAAAAGACAGCCACGGGCCCAAAAATAACATTTTTATGATGGGTGATTACAGATTAAATCACTGTATGCAAACTTGACACCAACAAATAAAGCATGGCACCTTCTAGCCCAAGGGAGTGTGGTCTAATGGCAAGCAGCTAGGTGATCAGGCTTGTATTAACAAAGGGACCTGGGTTCAAAACTCCTGGGGAGGGTACAGATGAGGCCAGGTGCAAGCCCTGGGTGGCTTTGATGGCATAGATACACTCCTCACAGCATGGCAGCTTTGCCAAAGAGACTCTAGAAATATTTCTCAAACAGAAAAACAAAAAAACATTGCAACTTCTTGGCCTCCATCCCTCTGGTTTATATTGCTAACTATCATGTCCCTGGTTATAACAATTTAAAATGTGCACCCTACATTTTTACCAGAATACTATGGAGTGTGAATTTTAAATATAAACAAGTTAACCCTAAATCAGAATTCACCAGTTATCACACTTTACCAAAATTACTGTGCAAATTGATAATACTTTGTAAAATGGAATTTATGGACCACAATCAGCATTTGCAGCTGGATACCTAGAGAACTACATACTAGGCGTTGCCTATAAAATATGCTCAAAAGGGATTATCAAAGGAAGCAAATATACAAACCACAACCTGTCTCTTCTTATTGATCAACCATTAGGAACTGGAACAAATGCAAGCCTGTTTTGAAATTCTTCTTTAATTGATAAGTAGATTAAAAGGGCAAATTGAATATGTTGGTAGTTAAAATTTGTTAATAGAGCAGCTATCCAAGGGCAAAAAAATTATGAATTAAAGCAATTCATGGCTTTAAAAAGTGTTGTTTGTCATCACTATCAGTAAAAAGACATTAGCTTTAATGTCCCAAAATGAGTAAACCAGATTGATAATAAAATTGTGCATGTTTTCCGCCATTGCAGTATGGGAAAAGCAACTTCCTGAAATTCCTCTTCATCAAAACTAACTTATTAAGGAACAAATATTTGATGAAGTAATTAATGCTCTGACAAATGAAAAAACCTTTGCAGTTAGCTTCTGCTTTCATAATTTATATTCTGAATGGCAATTTGGTTCTTTGATGGAGAGAATAAAAACATCCGTCTGTCTATGATAATTAACGCCAAACATCTGAAAATTACTTCGTAAGAAAGATCTACAGTTGTGCTTTTATCATGAAAAGCTTGTACTTCATGTTAACTATTAAACAGTACATAAAGGGAACATACCTATTTAAGTCTCAAAGCATGAACAGATTTCAGTTAATAGACCTTCAAAAGGTTTCATGCTGTTAATTTTGGGCAACTAGGTCCAAACTCCATGTTGCACTGCTCATATGATGATGATTATATTTTTGTTGGATTCCTCTTTCGGAGAGGTGCAAAATTGATCTAAAGATCATCTTGTTTGAATGAGCAGAACATATATTTTGATTTTATTTTCCACACACGTGCAAGGTCGGCCAGATTTGTAATGTAGGCTCACAAGCCTAATAGATGTGTCACACACCCTCACTGATGGATATAAATTGGAGAGACTTAGAGATCATTTGCTCATCAACTCATCGCACATTCTCTCTTGTGATTTGATTGGTTCGATCAGCCTTTGGAGGCATCTTTCCTTCACACATGTGGAGCTGAAGCTGGGTAAATCTGCGGACTGGTTTTAGGGCTATTTGTTGTGCGTTGACCAGCGTTGACCGTGGTCAACCCTTGATGTTTTGACCTCCAAACTTTGCAGAAAATCCGATTTTTAAAGGCCGTATGCTGGGCACAAAAATCGAAGAAAAAAGAGCACTTTGACCGAAGCCCTAAATCTGCAGCATTGACTTTCTGCGTTGACTTTTCTGCCCTGGCTCTCTGTTGACCAGCATTGACTTTTGATGAGCTGTCTTTCAGGGCTGTTTGTGTGACACTTGGAGGGTTGGCTGATCTGATGTTGAGAAAGTCTTCGCTGGCTGATGCATCATGTTGATTGCCGTAACACACAATATCCTATATCTTAGTTGGGCAAGAAGAATTGTAAAATCTGATCTATATTATTGGCTTGTCTTCTGTTGATCTATTATAGTGTTCTATTAGCGTTTTACTTTCATGTTTATGTGATTACTAAATTGAACCGAGCCTAAGAAAGATTGAAGTAAATTTGCAATAAGCATAGAACATTCCATGTCTATCTAAATTTAACATGGTATCAGAGTTGAGGTGAAGACAAAGCCCAAGCAAGTGTGAAAAGCAATCACCGAAGAAACCCTATCAAGGACCAATGGCCTCCTCAACCTATAAGGGTTTCAAGTTTGATGATAAATTATCTGATAAGACTAATTATCATGCATGGAAGATGTCCTTGGATTTGGCATTAGAAGATCAAGATGTCATGGACTATGTGCAGGGGGGGATTCAAGAGCCTCCATCAAATGCACCTGCTGACACAAAGATGAAGTATAGAAAAGGGGAAATCAAAGCAAAGATGATTATTCAGGATTCTATTCATAAGCACTTGGTTGCTTACATTTCTGAGTTGAGCACATCTAAAGAGATGCATGATAAGCTGGTTAGCATGCTCAGGGCTAGCAATGCTAATCAAGTTATTTTCTTCAAGAATCAATTGAAGAATATCAAGAAGGGAAAGGATGAATCCATTCAATCCTATTTTATGAGGCACTGAAATCAGGAACAATCTTCTAGCTATTGGAGAATAAATAGTTGATCGAGAGATGGTTCTCATTGCGCTTGGAGGTCTACCCCGTGATTGGTATGTATTCAATACCACTATTCTTAATAATAATGTGATTCCTGATTTTGATCAAATATTGACAAGATACACTCAAGAGGAGACAAGACTGATGGAGAGAGATCATCCCTATGGAAATGGAGGTGACCCTATTGCCTTCACCGTTCATGCAAAGAAGAGGAACAATGGTGGTCCAAGAAATCAAAACCATGGAATAGCAGGGCCCAAAGGAAGGAAAGGAAGATGTTGCAATTGTAACAAGTTTGGTCGCAATGCAAGAGAGTGCCCTAATAGAAGGGACTCTCCCAGGGATGATGACAACAACAACTCCAAGGGGAATGGCAATCAAAGGAACAATAAGTTCAAAGAAAAAAGAGAGGCTCCTTCTGATCGTAGTGGAAATGGGCAACCTTTCAAGAGGTCAAGAAATTTCAGGTACGGTGACTCTAATGTTGTTGATAATAAGAGAAATGAATTTATTTTTGTATTTGCCCTCTCTGTTGCATCTCCTCCCGACGCCCTAGATGACTAGCTGATTGATGGTGGTGATTCAAGGCACCTCACTAGTTATAAAGAAACCCTCTCTGATTGCACGCAAATATTTTCTAAATAGATGTGTATCTCTTGTCTCAAATGTTTGGTTTAACTGCGACACTACTAACTGGGAATCGAGGTAGACATGCATATGGCGTACGCCCTAATGGAGGGCGTCGCACATAAGTCCGATGACGGCATCATATTCTGCCTGATTGTTTGTTGTCGAACCGATGCATACGTCATTTGAGCAAAGTGGCGATCGGTCAGGGTGGCAGATGACCCAGACAGTTGCGGCTAACCTTTGAGACCATCTTGATGCTCCGTCAACAAATCCAAAATAAGGTTCAGGTTGGTGCTCCATGGCGGCACTTTTGAGTGTGTTTAATAAATCTTTTGGTCAAAAAATTTCAGTGGTTGAGTTTGTGTACGTTCACTCTAGGGAAGGGCCATCTTGGCCATTATGGGTAAAATTTCTTGAGGTAAAGGGCGTTGACGGGGTTGCTAAGGCATGTCCCATCCAATGCCGTCAAGATGTATGCCCCCTGTCGGAGGCAATGTTTGATGATGTAGGGTCCTTTCCACAAGGTTTCGAACTTTCTTGGCCCTAGGGCTTCTTTTATGACATCATAGCAGAGGACTAGTTCTCCCTCGGTGAATGAGTGAGGGTTGATGTGGCGGTCGAATGACGCTTTTACCCTTTTCTTATGGGCCTCATTGTGTTGCAGCGACTATCGTCGACTTTCATCAATGAGCTCTAGTTGTACTAGGCGTTGTTCTAGAGGCTAGGTATCATCAAGGAGTTCGATAGCGGCATGCAAATTTGGGATCTTGCGGAAATCAATGCAAAAGCGCAAGGTACCTTGACCTTTTGTGACAAGAATAAGGTGGAAATCCTAGGACGTAGGGGCGATTACAATCCTATTTCCGATATGCGATGATACGAATCGTATATGGTGAATCGTGTCGTCGGCGTTTAGTGGGGGAAGAATCTCTGTGATGGGATTTTGCGTAAGCGCAAGGTTGGGTTCCCCGCTAAGATGGTCAATTTCCTGTGGGTGGAAATTGTGCATGTTGCAAAGGTGCCTGAATGTTTCCATTAGCGGGCATACCTCTGGTGCGTGGTTTTGGCCAGTGCAGATGGTGCATGGTACCATTGTGCCAACTGAGTAGATTGTATGGGAATCAACACTACTCGACGTTCCGAATGTGGACGCTTGGAAAGGATCTATTGTAGAAGAGGTGGTCTTCTGCTTCCACTTCCATGTTGTTGGCTTAGGTGTGTCTGACTCTTTGGGGGAGTGTAGACTCAACGCTGCTCTTGCCGCTCTTAGCTTGGGGAGGTGCACACATTTAATCATATGGTAAAAGCATGATCTTCTCTTGGTTAGAGAGAAGTTTCTGAGGGAGAGAAGAGACTATGCGAAAACTGTTTGCAAGGGGCTTCAGTTCTCTGCACTGATTGACTCGGTGGTGATTCAAGTCGCATAGTCTGCATGATATCCTAGGGTTGGCCTAGGTCATGCTTAGTTGGTGTTTTGTCCTAGCTTGCCCATCACACTTGTGTGGGTGTATAGGGTTGCTGACCCGGAGGTGGTGTATCTTTTATACCACTCAAGGAGGTCGTCATCTTTCTTCACTATGGTATGAATCATATCGATGGTAGGGCGAACTCAAGGGATATAGGTACAGTGTTGTTCATAGTGATTGCCTTGACATATTAGGCAAAATAGCCTAGATATGGAGGTCTTGTCGTGCTCAGTTTGTGGTCTGGCAGGGAACCAGCGTCGTAACGCTGCTAAATCAGGGCAAGTGGCGACCAAATGATTGGGCGTTTTGCATAACGCGCATGTTGGTCTTCTCTGTAGAAAGCGGTTTGGGATGACTGGGTGTCTCCGGATTGGTCGCTTTTCAGCTTTCAAGAACATGATGGATCTGCTCGTCACATCCTCTTAGGTTGTGGAGTTGTCCGTGAATTTCGCGCCCATGTCATCTTCTTGGGAGAGGCGGATTATGCCTGAGTGCAAACTAGCAAGGGCTAGCCGGAATCAGG